>JANAVB010041618.1:4471118-4633618 GCA_029216955.1 Iris pallida | reverse complement strand
ATTATTGAGCATCAAGTTCGATTTTAACATGTCGCAAGATTGCTACAATCGTCTTATGGAGTTGCTTATAGAAATATTGCCTGAGGGTGCTAAGTTGCCTAAAGACTTATACCAGGCTAAGAGGATGGTGAGATCGCTCTGGATGGGATACGAGAAAATTGATGCATGTCACAACGGGTGCATGTTATACTACAAAGACGATAAGGATGAAGACACCTGCAGATTTTGTGGTACCGATCGCTACAAGGGCTGTAGTAGAGAAAAGTATGTCGGTGCCAGGAAGCCTACCGATTCGATGTACTATTTCCCGTTGATGCCGCGGTTGCAGCAGTTGTTTATGGTGAAGGAAACTGCAGAAAACATGAGTTGGCATAAGCAGGAACAGACCGAAGGAGTGTTGGATCACCCATCTGATGGAGAAGCATGGAAGCACTTTGATCAAGAGTATTCAGATTTTGCTTCTGATCCGCGTAATGTCAGATTGGGTCTCTGCTCCGACGGTTTTACCCCATTCGGACTTTCGGGATCCCAGTATTCGTGTTGGCCTGTGATCGTCACTCCGTACAATCTACCGCCTTGGATGTGCATGAAGACTCCCTATATGTCCCTCACCATTATTATCTCAGGTCCAAACAATCTGAAAAGGAACATCGATGTGTATTTACAGCCATTGATTGATGAGTTGAATCAGCTTTGGAAAGTAGGTTCCAATACGTACGATGTATCTAGAAAACAAAATTTTCAGATGCGTCAGCACTTATGTGGACCATCAACGACTTTTCGGCCTATGGTATTGATGGAACTGGGGATTCCCAAGACCCTTCCTTTGGTGTACGTATTGATCGATAGAAAGTTAAACAGATCTAATACGTGTTCTAATCCTTCATAGGCAAAAACTAGGGTTCACGAATTATACCTGCGGCAGAAATGAGACAAGTAATTCTTGGCAATCTCGAGCGGACGACCCCAAGATCTTATGCACGTATTCCTTCCTCGAGTTGGACGTCGTGTGGGCGACGATCTTCCAACCTTTTCTTCTCCTTGGCAGCCCTCTCTTTCTCTCCTTATGTGAATCACAAATTTAGAGAAAGTTTCAGATTTCTGATCGGTAATATGACGGCCAGAGAATAGAGGATATATATAGGCTACGGCAGGGACCATGAAGGAGAAATTAGGGTTAGGCCTCCTAACGTATCTGGATATCCCGTGTTCAGTCCGAACACACAATCCAGGCCCATTAACAATAGCTCGGTCCACTAATGAGCTATTGTTGCACTACCTCCCTAATCCCAAATTATGTTTGTGGGCTCCTTTTATTATATGCTCGTTTGGATCCCCATGTTAAGATATCGTATGTCCGTCGATCAAATTAAGTTACTGACAACTATATTGATTCGACATCTTTTATCCTTAAGTAGTACCGCTCAACTTTTATTTGTCATGTCGGATATAATCCACCTGCAGGGTTTACATGACAATCCTTATGAGCTCCTTAAGGGGACATCATCAACCCGATGTATCGGGACATGGATTCCATTTATAATCAACAGCCCATCATACATACAATGTTATTACCCAATTCATAGAGGTTGTTGATCCATAATGAATCTCACTCTTTTATGAGTCAAAATAATGCACACTACATATACATGTCCGTAATTATATCCGGGTTAAGAGCACAAGCATCCTTAATAACAGAGGTGTTTGTTCTCTTATGTAGTCAGTACAAAGAGAACAACCTCAAGTGGTTCTGTTCAATACATACAAAGTGTACTAGCATAAACCTATAGTCAAGATAGACTAATACCAGATTATACTACAACCTTTCCAATAGATTGTCCAAGTCCATCTAGGTTGTGAACTATTTATATACTCCATAGGAAACTGATAATATGATCTTCTGTGTGACACCATACACCATATTATATACAATATAGAATATCAGACATTTGTATTAACACTTGCAATAAATACAATATGCAAACATTTGCCCATATGATTCTCATTCAAAATTTAAGGAAATAAGGTTACTAAAAAAGTGATGCTTTTAGTATATAACCCTAACAGGCATGTTATCTGGATGGAGCATGCATGGTCGTCTTTTATGTCCATATTGCATGGATCGAACTAAGGCTTTCTGTTTGAAATACAGAGGCAAACTGTGCTTCTTCGATTGTCATCGACAATTCCTGCCGAAGGATCATCCGTACCGGAGGAACAGGAATGCTTTTCGTGCTGGCGTTGTGGAGAAAGCTAATCCCCCGCCAAGGTGGCCCGGATACACGATATGGGAAGAGGTAAAAGATTTACCAAGAGCTATTGAAGAGCCAGTTATGGGCTACAAGTGTGACGGATTTGGTCGTACTCATAACTGGACGAAGAGAAGTATATTCTGGGATCTTCCATATTGGAGCACCAATCTGATTAGACATAACCTTGATGTCATGCGTATCGAGAAGAATGTGTTTGACAACATAATTAATACTGTAATGGACGTAAAGGGGAAGACGAAAGACAATCCAAAGGCTAGATTGGACTTGGAAGAAAATGTAGACGTCCTGCATTGCATTTGATAGAGGATGGGAATGGGAAGTTGTAGCATCCAAAGGCAATTTTCTCACTGGAGAAGGAGGATAAAGTGAGACTTTGTAGGTGGATTCAAGGTTTGAAATTTCAAGACGGGTATATTTTGAACTAAAAAAGATGCGTCGACCTCAAGAAGAACAAATAGACAGGTATGAAGAGCCATGATTGTCACGTATTCATAGAGAGGTTAATTCTGATTGCATTTCGGAAATTCTTACCCCCGGTTGTTTGGAATCCATTGATCGAGCTTAGTATATTCTTAAGAGATCTTTGTTCTAGTAAGTTGCTCGTCGATCGTCTAGAAAAGCAGGAGAACGATATTGCGGTAACACTGTGCAAGCTCGAGAAGGTATTTCCTCCTGGATTCTTCAACTCCATGGAGCATTTGCCAATTCATCTTTCCTACGAGGCACGTGTTGGTGGGCCCGTTGGTTATCGGTGGATGTACCCGTTTGAGCGGCATTTGAACCACCTAAAGAGGAAGGTGAAAACAAGGCTCGGGTCGAGGGTTCTATTTGTGAAGCCTATATTCTCGAGGAGATTACAAACTTCTGCTCGACGTATTTCAAACCTCATGTTGCTACGAATAGAACGAGGGATCCGAAAAACGACGACAATTATCAAGAATCTAATAATGGAATACTGAAAGTATTCAATGCGTCCGGAAAGCCTTCGGGGAAAATAAAGAAGAGACATTTGAATGACGAAGAGCTAAGGGCTACTTAGTTGTATGTATTACTCAATTGAGATGAGGATAAAGTGGAGAAGCTAGAGGGGTAAGTAATTAATGATGAGTTTACATCATCTCAATGTAATAGTATAAGCTAATATTATTGTACTAATCGGCGGTTGCTTCGTTATTTTTCAGCACATATAATGCTGAGTTGAGGTCTGTTAGACCCTACCTAACAGAC
This sequence comes from Iris pallida, assembly GCA_029216955.1. Lineage (NCBI taxonomy): Eukaryota > Viridiplantae > Streptophyta > Magnoliopsida > Asparagales > Iridaceae > Iris > Iris pallida. Next base: position 4,630,118 of record JANAVB010041618.1, on the reverse strand, counting down.
GAAGCATTAGAATAAGAAATAAGACGTCATTTTCCTTCTTGGTTGAGCGAATATGTAAGCACCCCGGTAATTATTGGCCTCTTTTAATGCAACTGCACAATAAATAACTTACTATCTCTTTTTTGGTATTCAGGTCGATCGTCTAATTTCACCCGAGATTGAATTAATTAGAACTCTTGCCAAGGGACCAATTACTTTTGTTAAAATATGGCCAAGTTACTGTGTCAATGGCTTTCGGTTCAAGTCGACAAATGCTCCGATCAGATACAGCTTCCTGGATCTTGATTCCACGAAAAATAGTTGTTTGTGTATCAAATCTTCGAACTACAAAGACGTCGATCCAGGAAATAATTTCTTTTGTATCTTGCGAGAGATATTGGAGTTGACGTATAATTATGACAGAGAACCTGCAAAGATCGTGTTATTCAAGTGTGAATGGTTCGATCCGACTGAAAATCAAGGTTGGAAAATTGACAAGCATGGTCTTATGGATATAAACTACAAGCGTAGATATCAAGGCTATGAACCATTTGTCCTAGCAACTCAAGCTCAGCTCGTATACTTCACAGCTTATCCGAGACGGGGAGCAACGAAGTCTGACTTGTGGGCAGTATACAAGACTAAAGCTAGAGATACTTTTGATGTTGACGAAAAAGCTTATCAGGAGGACGAGCTACCTCTTGTAACCAATATTGTTGATGTGGACTCCACGAAAGTTACGCATTACACGACACATAATGTAGAAGATGTAGAATTATCTGAAGAGGAAGACGAAGCCGACGAAGGCGAAGATGAAAGTGAAGATGAGGAAGAAGATGAGGTCGAGGAAGACGAACAAGATGATTATTCTGAAGATGATTGAGAGATACGTACTTTCATTTTCTTATTATATAGAGTTGGTTATTATCTAGTCTTGGTTATTATCTGAATGTACTATCTGGACTTAGATGTTTATTGTAAAATGCATCATCATATGTTATCTTGGTTATTATCTTATCTTTGTTGCACTTTTATATTTCTAGTCTCTATTATTTGTTATCTTTGTTGTATCTCATCATATGTTGTTATCAGGCATGACAGGTCGTCGCGGATCGTTCTGTATTTTCTGACATGGGGCACAGGGTACTGATACTGGCAGAGGATATGATACTCCTTCGGTACCTTCTGGTGGTACTGCTAGAGGACGGGGTTCTTCTTCGGTACCTTCTACTGGCACCGGCTCTGGATCCTCGTCGCCCAGTACTCCTGTATATCGGACAATAGCTCCACCTGCCACGATGCTACGTGGTATATCTCCTGGGACGAGTAGTTCCAGGCCTGAGAATGCTCCCGAGAGTAGCGTTCCTCCTGCTGATACGACGATGGAGGCAGATGAGGAGATGGCGGAGACTGCGCCGGCGGCTAACCAGTATCAGGCAGATGATGCCTGCGCACCTCCGGAGGAGACGAGGATTGAGATCTGGGCCGACGGTACAAAGTAAGTATTTTGGTTTATCATTTTTTTTGTGTTTATCACAAATTAATTTTTTCATTAATATAATATGTCTGTATAGATATCGTCCCCCGTTGGTACAGAGACGCCTAGGCCAGATCCTGAGGCAAAATTATGGGAGTCCTTGGATAAATTACTCGGATGCTCTGGACGATAGGAAGGCCTACTGGTTTGTGCGCTTCAAGGTTAAAATAGATTTGCTTTTAACATGAATCATTTGATTTATGCATATTATATATTACTGAAAAATATTTGGTTTGCGTACTCTTCTAGAATATATTTTTCTATCCACCGCACCGGGCCAAGCTGATCGAGGGGATGTTTCATGCTGTCGCTGCTAAGCTGATCCGCGATGCTATCAATGATCAAAGGCTCGTGATCGTGCCGGAAAGCCGATCCAAGGTTGGATCACCCCTGATCAGTGGGATGCGATGAAGGCTCGATTCAATGAGCCAAGGTACAAGGAAAAGTCTGAGAAGGCCAAGGCAGCTAGTCAGCATGCCTCGAAGTGGTACGGTAGGTCGATTCCGATGACGAAACATTTCCATCGTCTGGTATATATTTTTCTTTCAAAAATATTATTTTAATGCAAATCCGATAAATTATTACTAAGATAATATATTTAATTACAGGTAAGGAAGGTCGGTAACGTCGACATGGTGACCGTCTTCCTGGCCATCTATCGAAAGGGCGAAGGCCTTATTGACGAGAGGGTCCAGCTTGCCTATGTAAGTATTCCAATACTATTTGTTAATTATAATACTTCTTGTTAATTTTAACATAACTTAGTCAATATGCATGCAAATAAATATTTATGTAGTTAGAAAAAATAAGTAATTAATTAGAAATTAGAAATCATAGAGTACTATCCATACTTTCTAGGCCGAGTATCAGAGGCTTCGGGACCGGGCGACTGCTAGTGCACCTACTGCGGGAGAGGTCGGTACTTTCTCCCAGCCCACTCAAGCTCCGTCAACGGACGAGCTGTGGATGACCGCCGCTGGTGGCCTCCGTAGGGGTACGTACTACGGTACGAATCCTATGTCATCCTAGTTACGAACCAGTCCTCTAGGGCATCCCCACTAGTGTACATGGTCCACAGCCATCCCAGGAGTCTGCCCGAGTCCACCAGATGATGGAGTCTCTCCGGGATGAGCTGCAACGACGGATTCAGGACCAGTCTCAGCACCAGTCGGATGAGCATGCGCTTATATCACGATTGGATGCGCTCGATCGCAGCATTATGGAGCTTCGACATGTGACTGAGCGGACAGAGCGGAGCGTCACCGATCTTAGAGCGTCGACGGAGCGCAGCGTATTGGATCTGCAGGCATCACAGATGACCATGGGCGAGAGGCTGAGATTGGTGCAGGATTCGGTGGCTGATAGCAGTGATAGAATGTTATCTACCATGGATTCATACCACCAGCGACTGTAACGTTGGAGCGTTATCGTCCTTCGGGTGCGCCTTCATCGTCGTCGACTCTGCCGGCGCCACTGCCTTCTTCATCGACACCGACTCCACCAACGTCACTACCTCCTTCATCGGTGTCGATTTCACAGGAGGACTATGAGTTTTTCTTAGCCCTTCGTTGTGGCGCATCCCCTCATGCTCCAGATCCCCAGTAGTCCAAATTAGGACTGTTTGTATTGAGTATTTGAGTACTTGTTTTTCTTTGTATTTGTTTGTGACACTTATTTGTTTGTGACACTTGTTTGTTGGTTGTATAGATACATTGGTAATTGGTTGTGTAGACCCATGATTCTGTAGAGAAAATAAATCTGTGGAGAAAATGATTCTGTTGGTTGTATATATTGTGTTTCAGATTAAACTGCAGAGGGAAAATGATTCTGTGGAGAAAATTGCATACTGTAATTTTTTTTTCAAATTTAGCGACGTCTACCGACGTTTACCGACGGTTTTCGATGGCACTTTGCGTCGGTAGACGTCGCTAAACTAGCATATATTGCCAGGTTATCGACGTATAGCGACGTCTGTTTCGTCGGTATGCGTCGGTAAACGTCGCTATACATCGGTAAATATCCCAAAATTTTACCTCATTTTCCCAGGATATATCGACGTATAGCGACATCACAAAACGTCAGTACCATATACCGACGCATAGCGACATCAAAAACGTCGATAATTTTCCCAGGGAATACCGACGTATAGCGACATCATAAACGTCGCTATTTCATCGACGAAACGACGGTAAACGTCGGTATATTACCGACGTATCCTTGCGTCGATAAACGTCGGTATTGGCGACGGTCAGCGACGACTTTCCAAACACCGACTAAGGTTTCCGCGACAAGAGGAAGATGTCGCTAAATACGTCGCTAAACTGGTTTAGCGACGTCTTTAGGCATTTTAGTGACGTCTTTAGGCGTCGCTAAAATGACTTATTCTGGTAGTGAAGGGTCTTCAGCAAGTACTTATCAGGAATGATATACTTAATGCTGATTATACTGCATTGTATGACACTTCCAAAAAGTTGAAAATTAGGTTAAGAAAATAGCCTGAGCTAGATGCTTCATATCCTAACACGCGTTACTTAACGAAACATCGGAACACTGTCAAACCCAACACTGTCAGACCAAACCAAACCCAACAAAACCTCTGCCCAAGAAGACTAACAGGCATGCATTCTTTTATACTAGAAAACCAAGCCTTACCAATCATGCACAACACACTGCATTCAATACTCATCATGCTAGATGTCATTATTGTGGCACTATTGGTCATATTTCTTATGATGTAGAGTTAGAAAACTTGTTAATTTAAAGATATATGCATGGATACCGAAAACTAACATTCCAATCCCCTACAAGAAATTGGTACCAGTCTTTATCTGCAAATTCTTTTGTAGGTGGAACACCCTTCACAAGCTAGAAGAATTGGATCATTGACAGCGATTGTTCACGGCATATGACCGGTGACGCTTCATTATTCGTAACACTGTCGAAAAAGAAAGAATGATATGTTTCCTTCGATAATAATCTTAAAGGGTACATAATAGGTATCGACAATATTGGTAAGGCTTCTTATTATGTGATTAAAGATGTCTATCTAGTTACCGAGTTAAGATAGAACCTACTCAGCATAAGCCATTTAGCTGACCATGGTTATGGTATTAACTTTGTCAAAGACAGATATACTATAGTTCATAGCTCAACTGGTAGTACTATCTTTGAAGGTATTAAGGAAGACAATACATATTTTTTATTTGTTAGAAGATGCTAACAAAGCAGGTAGATGCTTAATGGCCAAAAGTGATGAAAGTCAACTATCGCATATGAGACTCGGTTATGCAAACATGGACAAAAATTCAAGGCTATCCACAAAGAAGTTGGTACGAGGCTTACCGGACATTACTTTCAAGAAGGATACGATATGTAGTGAATATGACTAGAACAAAGCTACATGATCCGCATTTAAGTCCAAGAATGATGTAAGTACCACTAGACCTCTACAATTACTGCATATGAATTTATTTGGACCTGGTAGAATTGTTAGCCTAGATGGTAAATTATATGCTTTTGTAATAGTAGATGATTTCTCTAGATACTCGTGGGTATATTTTCTTGCACGCAAAAATGATGCATTGTCAAAATTCGTCTCCTTTTCCAAGAAAGTTCAAAATGAGAAATGTTTCATGATCACTCGTATTCGAAGCGATCATGGCGGCGAATTTGAGAATGCAAAGTTTAAGCAATTTTGTGATATACACGGTTATCTACATAAGTTCTCTTGCCCTAGGACTCCACAACAAAATGGAGTTGTGAAATGTAAGAACAGGACTCTATCCAAAATGGCTAAAGTAATTTTAAACTAGTTTAGTCTACCTAAATACTTTTGGGCTGAAGCTGTCAATACAGCTTGCTATGTTCTTATAGGGCTCTAACTCAACATATATCGAAGAAGACTCCCTATGAACTATGGTTTGATAGAACTCCCACTTTTTCATATTTCAAAATATTTGGTTGTTAATATTTTATTCTCAATACTAAAGATAATCTGGGAAAGTTTGATGAAAATGTCGATGAAGGTTTCTTTTTAGGTTATGTAGTGAAGAGCAAAGGATACCGAGTCTTCAACAATAGAACCATGATTATCGAAGAATCGATAAATGTCACATTTGACAAACTGAATCAACATTCAATCGATGATGATGATGAAGACCTCAGTACAACAAATAGAGAACCTGCAGAACCTTCAAGCACAACACCAGCTGATCCTTCAAGCAGATCAAGTACAGAACCAGAAGCCGGAACCAGCTACCTTGAGAGTTTGCCAAAAATAATAAAGTTTTTGACAGACCATCCCAAGGACTTGTTAATAGGTGAGATTACCAGGGGTGTAAGTACTCGTTCCTCTAGTAAATATACAGTTTTCCTGTGTTGTATTTATTTCACAGCTTGAACCCAAAACTATTAAAGAAGCATGTAGTGATACTTTTTGGTTAGATGCTATGTAAGAGGAATTAAACCAATTTGAACGGAATCAAGTTTGGAAACTTGTTCCCAAGCCTATTGATCATCTGTTCATTGGCACCCGCTGGGTATTCTGAAATAAACTAAATAAGAATTGTTTAGTTACTCATAACAAGGCCCGACTCGTAGCTCAAGAATACAACCAAGAGGAAGGTATTGACTACGATGAGACCTATGCTCCATTTGCGAGATTAGAATCCATTCGCATGTTTTGTGCATTTGCATGTTTTATAATTTCAAATGGATGTTAAGAGTGCATTTTTGAACGGTTTTATAAAAGAAAAAGTTTATATAGCACAACCTCCAGGTTTTTACTGAACCCTGATTATGTTTTCAAGTTGAAGAAAGCCATATACGATTTGAAACAAGTTCTTCGTGCTCGGTATGATCGTCTAAGCTCTTTTCTACTTGACAACGGTTTTACAAAAGGCAAGGTTGACACTACACTGCTTATAATTTTTTTAATAGAAATCATCTTTTAGTTCAAATTTATGTAGATAATATTATTTTTGGATCTATTGATGCATCTCTTTGTCAATAATTTTCAAACTGTATGCATAATGAGTTTGAGATGAGCATTGTGGGAGAACTAAAATTCTTCTTCGGACTGCAAATCAAACAAACCAATAATGGGACGTTCATTAATCAAGCTAAATACACAAAAGATTTATTGAAGAAGTTCGACCTGGAAATAGTTAAACCACATGGCCCTTCGATGGCAACTTCAACCAAGCTTGATATTGATGAATAAGGCAAATTGGCCGACATACGTAAGTTTCGAGGTATGATTGGTAGTTTACTTTATTTAACTACTAGTCATCCAAATATAATGTTTAGCGTTTACTTGTTTGCACGTTTTTAAGCTAACAATAAGGAATCACACTTGTGCACGGTTAAGCGTATCTTTCAATACCTTAAAGGCACTTCTTTTGTCGACTTGTGGTATCCCAAAACTATGTCCTTTGACCTAACTGGTTACTCGGATGCTGATTTTGCTGGATACAAAGTAGATAGAAAAAGTACTAGCGGTACGTATCATTTTCTAGGTAAAGCTTTAGTCTCTTGGTTTAGCAAGAAACAAAATTCTGTTGCATTATCAACTACTGAGGCTGAGTATATCGCCGCAGGACGTTGTACACAAATTTTGTGGATAAAGCAAACTTTATAAAGCTTTGGTTTACTTTATACACACATAACCATTTTCTGTGACAACACTAGCACTATTAATTTGACTAAAATCCTGTATGTCACTCTCGCACTAAGCATATTGAGATTCGACATTATTTTCTTAGAGATCATCAACAAAATGGAGAGATAAACCTTGTATATGTAGATACAGAGAACCAACTGGCTGATATCTTTACAAAACCATTAGTGGAAGATCGTTTTAATTATTTACGTCAAGAATTAGAGATTTAGATATCAATAATATTAATTAATTTTATTTTATTGATTATTTTTAATACTCAAAAACTTTCGATAGAAGCCTACAAAGGGTCTGTCTGTTACCACGACTACGGCTAAAACGAAACGGTATTTAAGTGTTTCCCGGTGAACCTCCATTAGCTGGGACAGTAGCCCTACAGCTAATCTGAAGCAGTCGATGTGTAATAAAATTTAATTTTTAAAATAATATTAATTATATTAATTAAAATTTAAAATAACTAAACTTGGAATTAAATAATTGACAAAAAGTTGATGAAAAGAAAGTGGCCTACATTTATTTTTTTTTGGAAAACATCTCAACAGAACCCCGAGTTCTGTTGGTGATATGTGTTTTAAGTCAGAACCGAGTGGCCCCTTTTCTTTCATTTTCTCCAAAAGCCTCATATTCAAAGCAGCAGTCGCCCGAGCCTCCCAAACTCTAGCTATTCTCCAAGTCTTTTCTTCCAATCCCCTTGGAGAAATCAATCCAAACTTTGGATTCGTGCGAAGATTCATGTCCTCTACAACATACTATAATTTTGGAAGGTATAAACTCCTTCCCTCTCTTTTAAGTTTGTAGATTTTATCTCTTTTTAGACACAATGCCTATGAACTTCAATCCCTTCAAGAGGAAGAAGACTGCAGCCAGTGAAGAGGCTTCGTCTTCGAAGCCTCAAGTGGATTCACACTTTCCCCGGTCCAATCGACCGACGGCACATATAATGAGTTTTTCTTTGAAACTCAAAATCAATTCTTTTTATGATATATGGATTTCTTGATTCGTAAAATATGCACCGGTACCCCGATCAAATGGACTATATTTCCTGAACATCATCCATTCTTTGAGGCATTAGGGTTGCGCCAACTTGTCACTCACCAATATCCTATTGCAACCAAGTCTATTAGACTATTTTATTACAATTTCACTTTAAATACTTTTGCTGTAAGAACTTGTGTCAGTGGAAGTACTATCGAGTTCAATGATGTCCTCTTAGCAGAAATTATTGGTATTCCTAACGAAGGTGCCCCGCTTGATGATATCACTGATTTGATTTTACCGCAGGCACAACTTTAAGCAGTTTTAAGAACGAACTGTGTTCTCCTGCCCATGTTCATTCTGGTAAGTTCAAGGCTGCTAATTTAAACTTATTTAACTATGAATTGCATCGCATCATCTATTCCACTCTCTTACCCAAATCTACTTTGAAAGATGATGTTACCACCCTTGAACTGTCTGCCATTTATCATATTCGTAAGAGAATTCATTTTTCTGTCCCAAAGACTATTACTTCGATGATGGGATGTTGTTACGAAAGGCATAGAAACCTGGCTTACGCGATGATTATTCCAATCATCTTTCAACATTTCGATATTGACTTATCCACTTGCGCTTTGAGTCTGAGCCCAAGTATCTTCAGATGTCTCATCGTAGCACAACCGTCCCTCCTGCACCTCCTACAGCTCCACCTCCTCAGGATTACCCTATGTCTTATGAGGGTGTCCATCAGCATCTCTCAGATTTGTGAGCGTTTATTTCTGATACATCTAGGGAATGCAAGTTCTGTGATGCCAGTCGATTTCAAGCCCTCGCCAATTCATTTATCGACCTCCGATTTGCTCAAACTGGTCATTTTGCTAGTTCTCTTCCCTGAGATCCAGCTATATCAGGATACCGCTATGAGAATGAGCGGTTCGTTATCTCTTTCAGCCCAGGAATGCATATAATTGGTACCATGGTTCTGGGGCTACTCTACACCCTTCTGAAGCTAGCACTTCTGAAGTTGGTCCATCTGGACATGGTGGCACTTCTGACGCTGCTGATGATGATGACTTTAAGGACTTCTCATCTAGACGTGATTTATTTTGTTTAGATGTCATTTTGTTAGACACTTTATTTGTCTATGTTTATATGGAAATGTTTCGACATTCCAAGAATAGTGCTTTATTTCTACTTTTCGTACTGAGACTTTATTTGCTGTGATGATGTATCTTGAACATCTTTTATGCTTTTCGTCACGACCCGTACCCTAGAGTAAGGGCACGAGACGTGGGTACGTCCAGACTACGTCGCAGTGTCGGCGGTAGAACGTTGTCCTAGGTCAATCATCTAACAATATATAAGGTACCTATACAGTATATACACTCCGAATGGAGGTGACATAGCAATACAGTCTCAATCACATCTAAGGTAGAATACTATAAAAAGATAGATAGATATGAAACGAAATGAATCCACAGAGATACAATCAGATAGTAGTCTAAGTGTCTAAGATAACATCTCCATAACATCAGATAAAACAAACTCCCAGTATATACAATAATGTATCAATGAGAAAGGCAAAGGTAAGAGTCTAAGCTAGCAGTCTAAACCACTGGTGGTAGATCCTCTACTGCAAGTGGGTCCAAGTCACAAGTGTTATCTAAAGCTGCACTATAATGGGTAGACACCAGAGCCTCATCATTCTTTGTAAAAATTTTAACAGGTCCAGTTAGGACAGGAGCGAGCGCAATACGATCTCAACAAATCATAACAGGATAGGAAATATAATCATGCTAGAGAGTAAGATACATGAAACTGAAGAATAATATGATAAGAAAGAGAGAGAGGCTGTAAGTAAATATCTACAATATAATAGAGAACTAATCAGTGATTCTAGTGATTTAGAGTACAAGATAAACATGTGAACAGCTGGAGGGTGATTCATGACTATACTAAAGAGGTGATTCATGACTATATTACTTTAGAATTATTCACATGTTCATTTATACTCTCCCATCCCCAATCAATACACAAGGATCTAGTCAAGTTACGTTAAGATTCAGTGACTATACTACATTGCCCATAAAGGGTGATTCAAGAGTGATTCATGAAGATTCGTGAAGGCTCTAGTGATTCATGAGAGTACAGGAATCACAAGCTGATACATAAAGATTCATGATAACAGAAGCATGAGATACATGATGTAAGTGAAACACACGAGACAAGAGTATCTGATGCTCCCGAGGGGGATAACATCTCATGAAGGGATCCATATAGTACCAATCTGTGTTACCAACGTGTCAGCATCAAGTAAGATAATCTAAAGCAGGAAATATAATCCTAAACAAGATATAAAATGATCAGAGAATGTACTCGTCTAGTATCCTGAATATCTGAAGAGAATATACTGTCCGAGGAGTGGTGTCTTTCTCCTATAGAATAGTACAAGTCACTATATGTCTAAAATAATGAAATAGAGTGCTACAATGCATCTACATAACGTTTGGGGTCAATCTAGGCTAAAGTCAACCTTTGGTCAATTCTAGTCAACTATAACAGTCAAACTAGGTCAACTCTAGTCTAGTTAGGTCAAACTAGGTGAAACAAGGTTAAACTTGGTCAAACTAGTCTAGGTTGGTCAAACTAGGTCAAACAAGTCAACCTGGGTCTCTAATCACTTAGCCTAGCAACACATACTAGTCTAGTGATACACTAACTCAAGTGTATCCACACCACATGCCATAGGCTATCTACATAGGCCATGAGCCAAATCACATATAGGCTAATACACCCATTACCATATATCTATATACACATATATACATAGGCAAATGCAATATATATTTCATATTATATATTCACATTACAGATTCACATTAGTATATCTATTACCCACATTATATATATATATAAATATACATACATAGAGAGAGATATATAATCAAGGCAATGTGTGTTGTGTATATGTGTTTCCTGTGTGGGACAGGAATACCATAGTGTCACATACATGTGTGTGTGAGTGTTTGCGTGATATGGTTCAAATTGGGTTGTGTATGTTAGTGAATGAGTGTGTGTAAATAGATGACAGTGTCTCAGATTTTGTGTGTATGTGAATGTGTAAGGTGTGACAGGAAGTAGGGAACTTGTGTGTGTTTCAGTGTGTGAAATCATGAGTGTGTGTGTGTGTGGATGTGTGGCTGTGTGCAGTGAGTGTTTGAGGGAAAATCAGTGACAGGAAATAGTGGGTTAGTGTGAGGGTTTACATAGGAAAACAGTTTCAGTTTTCTAGATGCAGGTAGTGTACCTACGTGTGTATGTGTCAATAGAGGGTGTAGGCATATGTGTGTGGGTCATGTGTCACGTAGGGGTGTGTCAAATGTCTGAACAATGTTTTAGATTGGTGTCTACATTTTCATATTTTTGAGTGAAACAAAACAGTGTGTGTAAAGTGATTGTGCTCTGAATGACAGGAATTCGTGTGTGATAGGACAAGGGTTTAGATAGGGTGTGTGTTGCACATGAGAGTGTGAGGATCAACATGAGAGGAATAATTAGTTCTCAGAATTTGTGTGTGTGTTCATGGCATCACCCATCAGTGAACTTATTTCAGTTCAATGGGACAATGCATAAACCCCAGATTTCAGTCCCAGGTTAATCGGTGAATGTGGACATAACATTATGTGTAATAGGACTCAAACAACATGGCAATTGACTAGATAGGAATGTAATGACAGTGAATTAGTTTAAGCATTGGAAAACAATGTGTGGGAGGAAAATCAAACAATTACAGTTCATATTTTCTGTCCTTAGCAGCTGACATATCAAAACCCGATTTCGAAAACCCATCACTAGCACAAAACTTAACCCAACATTGTAGTAGGCTAATACATATGTTGGTGAACCTATCTAATCATTCAGCCTCATTAATTCAGTTAAAAAGTAACTTAAAACCTGAAGAACTGTTCAGTTAATGACAGTTTAAGTAAACTCAACAGTTAGCAACCCAAATCTCAATTTCGAAACCCATTGCTCCCACAAATCACAAACTAATCATGAACATCAACCCTTACACATGTAGATGAACTAATCCTAACATTTAACATCATTTAAAATAGTTAAAAATGTAAATTCAAATCAGAAACTAAATTCAGTAAAAGGGGTATCAATACATATCAGGCTTTTAGGGGAATCATAAATTTGAATCAAATTAAACATCTAAATTACAATTAATAGGTTGGTAATCAGAGTACTACATGTGCTTGTGTCAGCCGAACCATTTCGTGTCCAACCAAGCCGGATACGACGTGTCCAAACCAACCAAACACAAAACAGTGGACTGGGTTCAGCAGTCTTCGTGCGTGCGTGTAGGTCACTCTAGGACACGACGCACGACACTTCGTCTCACGTGTACACACCCACGTGGTCGCCTAGTGGACTACACGTGGGATAGCCTGACACGTGTCCACGACGTGTCTACAGAGGACACAAGTACGTGTTCATGCGTGTCTGTACGTGTTTCAACCGCCAGCGTGCGACAACGCACGGCCAGTGCGGGCGCAATTGCTCCGTGCGTGGTTAACCATCTGCTGCCAAATTTTGGGAGCATGGTGACAGTCATTGCCCCTCGCTCTCCACAAAATTTCGTGTCCCGAAGTGTCCTGTGTCACGAGTTATGGACCCCGATAGGCAGGACATAGCCTAGGGCTCGTACAACATGTCCAAGGCCAAAAACATGACATAAATCGACACGAAACACCAAACATCCTTCACAAAAATTAATGACCACATGTAGATCTACAAATCTATGAAATTAGATTTTCAAAATACGAAAATAAATCCCTAAGGGGCATTTTAACAAACACCTAGGTATCCATTATGATACGTGTCCGATACGAACACTAAATGGACACGAATCGACACAAATCCAATATCTACGGCTAGGGGACACCTAGGGCTATGCAAATATGCAAAGAAATCGAAAATCTAATGAGTTTAGATAGGGTTACCTATTGGTTGTTCTTCCTCAAGAAAACTTCTAAATAAGGATTCCTCCTTGCTAGCCCAATGCTCCAAATTGCTCCAAAGCTGAGGTTTCTCCCCGTGGACATGAAATAGAGTTGGATTAGGAATTAATGCAAAAGACTAGAGTGGAAAAGGAATTAAAATGAAGAAACTAGGGCTTGAGGAAGATTTCTATACCTCTCTTTCTTGTAAACTTGGAAGCTTTCTTAAGGAGGCTACAACTAATGGAAGAGACATTATATAGGGGTGGGATTCCCTATGTTAGTTGGCCAAACTCTAGGGTTAGGATTTTAGTTAGTTGGGCCATGGGCCTCCCTCTCTTGGTGGGTTTCTAGGCTTCCTATTTAAAGGCCTATTCTCAAAACACCTCATTCTAACTAATAAGCCCAAAAGCAATTTTCTACGAATTTTCTAACCATGACTTAAATTATCAAGTCCTACTTATTTATAGGTTAAGTCTCACTTCTAGGTTAGGCCCAATCTAGTCTAGAACCAAGATACCATATAGCAACTAATTAATTAATATTAAAAATCACATAAATTTCATAAATTCTAAATAATTCTAATAAATCACAATAAGCTCAAATAAATTCAGAAATGACCAAAATACCCTCTAGGCTAAATGCACTAAATTGAACCTCTACTCACATGGTTAGGCTCTAGGTCAAACAGTCTCTAAGGTCACACTAGCAACACCAAAATCATAGGTCATGACTAAAAAATAGTTTTTAAATGATAAAAATCACCAAAAATCATATTATTATTTAAATATCATAATTAAATAATTAAAACACAAAATTTCAAAATTACCCCTCGTTTAGAAAACTGGGTGTTACAAGTCTACCCACCTTAGAAAAATTTTGTCCTCGAAATTTAAGATGGTAGTACTCCTTCTAGGTCAAACATAGTCCAGGGTCAACCACTAGTCAATTTCTCAACATCCAAGTACTTGGTCATCAACTGGTCAACTTCTTAGGGTTTTACCTATGCTAGCTATCTAGGTGTCGGCAACTAGAATTTAGCAAAAAGAGAAACTCTATAATAGGCTAGCTCTTAACTTCTCAATCCTATCAAGTCACCCATAACTAAATACCTACAAACTAAGCACACCAATCCCAAATACCACATATGTATATGCTCAAGAACAACAACCAATCACATATTTCCTAAGTATATCATCTATATATATATATATGACTGATCAACCAAGTGTTAAAGTAGAGTAAACTTATAAGGGACTGAAACAAATGCTTAGAATTAAGCTAAGGATAACTGGTCTGAATCATTAGTATAGGCAAAAGAGAATGATGCTAAGGAGACTGAAATTATGATCTAAGGATAGGACATTTGCGTCCACTTGTAAAGTTAAAGTGAAAGAAAACCTACACATGGAATATGAACTAATGCTCAGGTAGAGGCTTGGAAGACTGAACCAACAATGAAAGAAAGGGTTTGGATATGTATCTGGACAGATGGGCTAACCAAGTATCATCTGTATCTAAGAATGAAAGGGAGACAGAATAATGATCAAGGGAGAACTCTCATTAACAACCCACATTATATCCCAATGTATACAACTGTCCAAGTGGACTGAACAACCATGCCCAAGAAAAGTTTAAACTCCACTGTAGGGCAGGTACTGCAGGTTATAATGGAGGGTATTGCAAGGCTATCAATAAAGTAATATGCTGAGAGATGCAGTATGTCACCATATACAGAAGTAAGGATGAGTGCAGACCTCTAATATGCATGATACTGACTCTCCAGATGTGCAGAATATGATAAGGGGTTGATGGTTATATTGGTGAGTCAATAATTGGGGTCTGAACTATGGTCCAGTAAAATCTATGATGCAACATGGTAGGTAATGAAAGTTGAGTGCAGTGAACAACTTGTACAAGTCTGAACCAAGGGGACAAGGTGTCTAGTGAAGGGTCTGCACACTGCCTATAAAGGTTGATCAAACATGACTGAACTCAACACAAAGAGAACTTAACTAAAATAGAAAACTGAACCAAATATAGGCTAAACAACATGTCAATACCCTATACAACAATGGCCTATAGATACCAACCAACCCATATCCCATATGCCAATATCATCTGCAATCTATATGTATATATAGACCTCTCAGTCTTAGGTGAACTACAACTATACTCAAGGACAGGCTCTGGTCATGGGTGTCTCACCGAAAAGGGTAAGGAAAAAATAATAATAAATCATCAAGGCTGTAAGGCATACTGACATCCAATATGTAAACTGGTTCGTATTATAGATAACAGGGGAAATTATCTACAATGGGTTACTATTCTAATACCAATACTAACTATCATCTCTAGGGTACAGACACTCTACAAGTCATCATATCATTACACTATGAAAGAACTACATATGAATAAGCTCTACAAAACTATAATATCCCTACTCCTAAGTTATTTGATGATGGAATACAATTTTATAACAACAGAAGGGTATGATAATCATATGCGTCTGTCCAAAATCATGTTGTTCAGAGTTTTCGTCATGCTAGTGAGCAAGGCTATGATAATCACAGGGTCCTTGACTAAGGTACATACCTCTAGATTCATGGTATTTAAAATTTTCGCATTGCCGCATGCGATGGCGAAAATCTTAAATTCCTACACCCAAGAAATACGTCCAAAATCTGACTATATGTCCTCACTATGCCAGCTAACACGACTATCGAAGATTCTAGATCCCATAACTGAGGTGACCTAGCCCATATGATTTTCTCAGATGAAAAACAAACATAACACAAGAACAACAGAACAAATTGATCAGTCAACAAGGAACAGATGGAATCGAATTTCAAGATTGTTATAAGAGGCAATTGTGGAAATGAAATCGACAAGATCGGAACCTGCAGCAAGATCTCCAATAGCTTGTGCATCCTCGACTGTCCTGGCGAAAGCTCGCCCTTGTTGGTTTCCTCTGGCCTGCTGCTGATGCTGTATGTACCTCTACTGTTGAGAGAAATCGGGAATGATGGGGGAAGGTCTCTGTACAGGCAGAGGTACACCTCTAATGTAGCAGAAACGCCAACCTGAGTCGGCACGACAGAAGCTGCAGTCTCGAGGCCCTGCTGAACAGGACGAGAGGTGGCCAGCCTCTCGATAGTATTCCCCGAACCGGAGCGATGAGATCGTATCTCCATAACCATCATAAAGACAGATCAAAACAAGAAGCAATTACTGGGAATAAAGCAAAAAATCAAAGGAGGATAGTTTATATTCAAGGAAAAACAATAAGCAGCAAATTTAGATAAAAGGAATCTGATTAAGAGTTTTTCCTAGTATGATTGAGTACCCTCAAAATATCCTAATCCTACTGCAGGCTGTAGTTATACTCTAGTTCGAATACCACTACATAAACTCGATCTGTATGGGCCACCACTAAAAATGTATCACGACCCGTACCCTAGAGTAAGGGCACGAAACGTGGGTACGTCCAGCCTACGTCGCAGTATTGGCAGTAGAACGATGTCCTAGGTCAATCATCTAACAATATATAAAGTACTAGTACAGTATATACACTCCGAATGGAGGTGACATAGCAATATAGTCTCAATCACATCTAAGGTAGAATACGATAAAAAGATAGATAGATATGGAACGAAATGAATCCACAGAGATAAAATCAGATAGTAGTCTAAGTGTCTAAGATAACATCTCCATAACATCAGATAAAACAAACTCCCAATATATACAATAATGTATCAATGAGAAAGACAAGGTAAGAGTCTAAGCTAGCAGTCTAAATCACTGGTGGTAGATCCTCTACTACAAGTGGGTCCAAGTCACAAGTGTTGTCTAAAGCTGCACCATAATGGGTAGACACCAGAGCCTCATCATTCTCTGTAAAATTTTTAACAGGTCCAGTCAGGACAGGAGCGAGCATAATACATCTCAACAAATCATAACAGGATAGAAAATATAATCATGCTAGAGAGTAAGATACATGAAACTGAATAATAACATGATATGAAAGAGAGAGGGAGAGGCTGTAAGTAAATATCTACAATATAATAGAGAACTAATCAGTGATTCTAGTGATTCAGAGTACAAGATAAACATGTAAACAGCTGGAGGGTGATTTATGACTGTACTAAAGAGGTAATTCATGACTATACTACTTTGAAATTATTCACATATTCATTTATACTCTCCCATCCCCAATCAATACACAAGGATCCAGTCAAGTTACGTTAAGATTTATGACTACACTACATTGCCCATAAAGGGTGATTCAAGAGTGATTCATGAAGATTCGTGAAGACTCTGTGATTCATGAGAGTACAGGAATCACAAGCTGATACATAAAGATTTATAATAATAGAAGCATGAGATACATGATGTAAGTAAAACACACGAGATAAGAGTATCTGATGCTCCCGAAAGGGATAACATCTCATGAAGGGATCCATATAGTACCAATCCGTGTTACCAATGTGTCAGCATTAAGTAAGGTATTCTAAAATAGGAAATATAATCCTAAACAATATATAAATGATCAGAGAATGTACTCGTCTGCTATCCTGAATATCTGAAAAGAATATATTGTCCGAGGAGTGATGTCTGTCTCCTATAGAACAGTACAAGTCACTATATGTCTAAAATAATGAAATAGACTGCTACAATGCATCTACATAATGTTTGGGGTCAATCTAGGCTAAAGTCAACCTTTGGTCAACTCTAGTCAACTATAACAGTCAAACTAGGTCAACTCTAGTCAAACTAGGTCAAACAAGGTTAAACATGGTCAAACTAGTCTAGCTTGGTCAAACTAGGTCAAACAAGTCAACCTGGGTCTCTAATCACTTAGCCTAGCAACACACACTAGTCTAGTGATACACTAACTAAAGTGTATCCACACCACATGCCATAGGCTATCTACATAGGCCATGAGCCAAATCACATATAGGCCAATACACCCATTACCATATCTACATACACATATATACATAGGCAAATGCAATATTTATTTCATATTATATATTCACATTACACATTCACATTAGTATATCTATTACCCACATTATATATATATATATATATATATATATATATATATATATATATATATGTAAATATACATACACATAGAGAGATATGTAAATTAAGGCAATGTGTGTGTGTATGTGTGTGTATATGTGTTTCCTGTGTGTGACATGAATACCATAGTGTCACATACATGTGGGTATGAGTGTTTGTGTGATATGGTTCAGAATTGGGTGTGTGTGTTTAGCGAATGAGTGTGTGTGTAAATAGGTGACAGTGTCTCAGATTTTGTGTGTGTGTATGAATGTGTAAGGTATGACAGGAAGTAGGAAACTTGTGTGTGTTTCAGTGTATGGAATCATGAGTGTGTGTGTGTGGATGTATGGCTGTGTGCAGTGAGTGTTTGAGGGAAAATCAGTGACAGAAAATAGTGGGTTAGTGTGAGGGTTTACATAGGAAAACAGTTTCAGTTTTCTAGATGCAGGTAGCGTACCTATGTGTGTATGTGTCATAGAGGGTGTAGGCATGTGTGTGTGGGTCATCTGTCACATAGGGGTGTGTCAAATGTCTGAACAATGGTTTAGATAGGTGTCTACATTCTCAGATTTTTGAGTGAAACAAAACAGTGTGTGTAAAGTGACTGTGCTCTCAATGACAGGAATTCAGGTGTGACAGGACAAGGGTTTAGATAGGATGTGTGTTACACATGAGAGTGTGAGGATCAACATGAGAGGAACAATTAGTTCTCAGAATTTGTGTGTGTGTTCATGGCATCACCCATCAGTGAACTTATGTCAGTTCAATGGGACAATGCATAAACCCCAGATTTTTAGTCCCATGTTAATTGGTGAATGTGGGCATAACATTATGTGTAATAGGACTCAAACAACATGGCAATTGACTAGATAGGAATGTAATGACAGTGAATTAGTTTAAACATTGGAAAACAATGTGTGGGAGGAAAATCAAACAATTACAGTTCATATTTTCAGTCCTTAGCCGCTAACATATCAAAACCCGATTTCGAAAACCCATCACTAGCACAAAACTTAACCCAACATTGTAGTAGGCTAATACATATGTTGGTGAACCTATCTAATCATTCAGCCTTATTAATTCAGTTAAAAAACAACTTAAAACCTGAAGAACAGTTCAGTTAATGACAGTTTAAGTAAACTCAACAGTTAGCAACCCAAAACTCAATTTCGAAACCTATTGCTCCCACAAATCACAAACTAATCATGAACATCAACCCTTACACATGTAGGTAAACTAATCCTAACATTTAACATCATTTAAAACAGTTAAAAATGCAAATTAAAATCAGAAACTAAATTCAGTAAAAGGGGTATCAGTGCGTATCAGGCTTTTAGGGGAATCATGAATTCGAATCAAATTAAACATCTAAATTACAATTAATAGGTTGGTAATCAGAGTACTACATGTGCTTGTGTCAGTCGAACCATTTCGTGTCCAACCAAGCCGGATACGGCGTGTCCAAACCAACCAAACACAAAATAATGGACTAGGTTCAGCAGTTCTCTTACGTGCGTGTAGGTAGTCCTAGGACACGACACACGATACTTCGTGTTACGTGCTGTCACCCTCATTTCTCGTATTACCCGTATTTCATATTTATACTCGTATCTGGATTTTGGCATGTATTTTTTTATTTTTCTCAACTTGTGGAATTTCGATATTTTTCGTATTTTAGGTTTTGTCATGGTTCGGTTTTAATTGGTTTGGATTGGGTTAGTTTGATTTGGTTTATTATGCATAGGAACACCTTAACCTACACTCCACCCTCAACACACCATATCCTACCCTCTTTAAAACTCCACCAACCTTTCTCTCTCCTCATAAACCACCATTTATTTCTTCTTCTCCTTCCTCTCCACAACACCACCCCATAGGCAAGTGCACCTTGCCACCACATGAGAACCCTCTTTTATTTGTCCATTTGCTAGTTTAGGACTTGGTGATCAACATTAGAACTTAGTATTTTTGGATTTGGAGTCCCCATGGTTCTAGATCTAAGTTTTCCTTATTTTTGGATTTTGCATGGTTTGATCTACTTTAGTTGGATTTTATGGGTTTTTGATGCTTCTATATGAAAGAGCATTCAGTTTCACCCAAGTTGGAGCTTTGGAAATCCGGATTTGGAGTTCGGATGGCCAAGTTGTGAGCTTTTGAAGCTTTGGGTTCAGCCATGGTGTTCTTGCTGTCTGGAGAAGACAGTGAGCAATGTGTGCAGAGCTATTTAGCTTACGCACCCTGAGCTATGCGCGCTCTTTAGCGCTGCGTGCGCAGACTTGAGTACTCTTCCTGTTGGAAGCGTAACTCCTTGAGCGTGCGTGACTTTCACCTACACTGCTCCCTTGAGCGTGCGTGACTTTTCACGCACACTGCTCCCTTCAGCGTGCATGACTTTTCACGCACACTGCTCCCCTGAGCGTGCGTGATTTTCACCTACGCTGTTCTCTCAGCGTGCGTGACTTTCACCTACGTTGCTCTCTCAGCGTGCGTGACTTTTCACCTACGCTGCTCTCTGAAGCATGCGTGACTTTTTACCCACGCTGCTCCCTCAGCGTGCATGACTTTTTACCTATGCTGCTCTCTGTAGTGTGCGTGACTTTCACCTATACTGTTCCCCTGAGCGTGCGTGACTTTTCACCTACGCTGCTCTCTCAGCGTGCGTGACTTTCACCTACGCTGCTCTCTCAGCGTGCGTGACTTTTTACCTACACTGCTCTCTGTAGCGTGCGTGACTTTCACCTACGCAGCTCTCATGCGTGCGTGACTTTTCGCGTACGCTGCTCCCCTGACCCCTTGCTCAACCCATTGGCTCTTGGAGTTGTAGTCTTATTTATTTAAGCTTGGCTCTTCTATAGCTCCGTATATTGATATTTTATTAGATATTTTACGCCCATTTTATATCCTTACGTCTTTTGTCATGAACTTGATTTTACTTAATATGTTTGGAATGACTATTGCACATGGCATGGTATGACAAGGAACTAGCATAACACGACAGTGACCCGTAGTGGTGCACTCCTGACATGACCAACCTGACATGATAGTGGCCCGTCATGGCGCACTCCTGACAAGTACCCTGACATGATTTATCTTGATAATTTACTTGACTTGCCTTGACACCGTGGGTAGTTCTTTCTTGCTTGCTTGATTAATCCACTCGTCCTGTCTTGCATCATGTCTAGGATGGGACTCCTGAGTACCACGGTCAGGAGCACCTACTAAAATGGATTAAGGTTAATAACTAGAATAATACAGTAGTCATGAAGAGATGACACAGCTACAAGCAATCCCGTTACCTGGGCGCTCTTGGGATCTGTAGCCTGCCGTCGAGTAAGGCACATTTCCAGCACACCGTCGCGTGTTGCACCCTCTAAGTCACCTAAGGGTACATTTGTCTTCTGGGCGATGTACCCACCTGAATTCAACCCCTAATTTTTGACCTGGGTAACCTGGATGGTCTGCAGGGCTTGTGGCTGTGGAACAATCTTATTGCATCTTGTTAGTAATTAGGCCTGTGATAACCCTAGTTAGTTAAAGTAGTAAGCCGTAGTATCTGTTTGGCCGTAATTGATTGAATGAGGTATAATCAGTTTAGCCATGTCTTGATCCAGTACAAGATTGCTCCATGTCTTGATTTATTGCATTATTATCTTGCCGATAAATGGTGGGAAACCAAGTTCTGTTCAGATGAAGGGTTACAACCCCGGTCCTTGTTTGGTTTACGGGTTGTAACCTGGCTATCGGAATAGTTCCATGGTTATCTCGTAGTATATCATCCTGACATATTTTCGTAATTCTAGTTTTAATATTAGATTTTTTTGTGCTGATTGCTGGCTTTTGTTCTTATTTCGTGGCCCCCTAGTGGCACTTGCTCTTTCTGGGGTTGACCTAGCTAGTTTTGTGTGGCCAGATTTCGGAGCAGCTTCCGAGGATCTACCAAGCTTCCAGCCCGATGGTGGCGACTAGAAGGAACCCGGACTACGAGTGGGTTTTCTATTTTGTTTCGCTCACTCTATTGTAAATTTATTCTTTTGAAGCGTTTAGCCGACGAGCACCTGTTAGCTCGATGCACTTTTACTTACTATCTGCCTACGGGCTGTAAACATGATTAACAAATCCTAGGGTTGATCATGTATGACTTAACTCTTGCTAGTCCTAACATTTTATAATGACTAGCTTCATGATCAGCTGAATATGTGATATTTGGGACACCTTATTATTGTATATTTAATGATCATACATCTTGCGACCTGACTTACTTGCTTGTGATTGAGATACTAGGCTTGTTCATGACCATAAGAGACTATTGGCTTGTAGTAAACCCTCATGTTTCTAGACAGCCGTGACCGTATATCGAGGTGATCTTCCATTTCAATATACGTAGCTGGCTATGTCTGCCCCCGCTCTCCAGTATTCTGGTTCTGGGGCGTGACACGGTTAAAGTGGTGGCCCATGCAGGTCTTATCAATCAAGAAATGTGAGGATTTATCGAATAGATGTCTCAATCAGTATTTGCCCTTGATCTCCGCCCGTATTTTCAAATCCCTGAAATTCTTGCCCTGATTACATGCTTGTGTCGTTGATCTGTCCTGGTCCTTCCTTATTGTTTCCCTGTGTCGTCTTCTTCAGCGGTACTGTACCTGACCCTACCAATCAGCAAGGAGGAGCACCTCCCGTGGACCAGCAGCAACCTGGAGATCAAGCCCAGCATTCCGGGGTAGCCTCCAAAGTGATACCTACTGGAGGAGAGTCACCAGTTCGGCCCGTCCAGCCCGCAGAGCCAGATGATGGTACCTTAGTGGGCCTCATCAGAACCTTGATAGCTTCCCAAGATCGTCGAAGCGACGCCCTGCACCAAACAGTTCAAGATGCTTTGACCCGAGGCGGACATCCAGGGAACCAGGCGGCCAACAGCTTCAAGCGATTGAACCCTCCTTTCTTCGACGGCAGCGAGGATGCGATTGCCGTGGATGTATGGCTTCAGGATACCGAGGTGATTCTGGAAGCAGGTAGGACACCCGAGAATGAGAAGGTGGCGGTGGTACACCTACAGTTGTTGGACTTGGCTCGCAGTTGGTGGGCGGCGCAAGCCATGGGATTAGTAGCATCCATTGCTTGGGCAGTATTTAGAGAGAGATTCCAGACAAAGTATTTCAATGCTGTGGCTCGGTACGACCTGCAGACCAGATTTACCAACTTGAAGCAAGGAGGCAGAACGGTTGACAGTTATTCATCGGAGTTTTCTAGGCTCAGTAGGTTTGCCCCCACCTTGGTGGCGACCGAGTTTGATAGGGCCCAGCGGTTCCAGCAGGGACTGCATTTGGAGATCTTGTTGGCGGTTGAGCAGTTCGAGCACCAGACGTTCGATGCAGTATTGAGAGCAGCTAGGAGGCATGAGTATACCTCCCAGAGGATCGTGGATAGGACCGGAGGTAGGAAGCGGTTCCACAGTCAGATGCACCAATCATCAGCTCCAGCCCCAGCAGCTAGGGGATTGACCATTGGAACTCCGAGGCAGGCGGCCTCAGTAACGTCGGTTCAGCATTCGACCCCGACGTACCCGCAGCAGCAGAAGCAGAAGCAGACTTCCGCGATGGGATGTTCTCATTGCGGGAAGCCAGGGCATGTGGTGGCAGACTGTCGCAGGGCGCAAGGATTGTGCCTGGCTTGTGGAGCAGCAGATCATAGGATAGGGGCTTGCCCGAATATGGGTGGTTCATCAGCATCCAACCCTTCTAGCTCTTCGGTGAGAGGACCGGCCCCAGTACCAGTTCAGCGGCAGCAGTATCAGTCTTCGAGGCCCTTGCCGCCTCAGTCTCAGGCATTCCAGCAGCAACACCTCCAGCAGTATGCACAAGCCCAAGCTCAGACCCAGAATAGGCAGAGAGGTTTCCAGCAGAGGGGACCAGCAGCCAGAGGACAAGGTCAGGCCATGATGATGGCTATAGAAGAAGAAGTTGTACCAGGTGAGGTTGTGGCAGGTACTATTCTCGTCAACTCCTCTCCAGCATCTGTATTATTTGATTCTGGTGTATCGCATTCATTTATGTCTGTACGATTCGCGACACGGATAGGATTGGAGCCCGAGTCATTATCAGTAAGGCTCAATATACTTACTGGTAATGGACTTGTAGGAGTAGATCGAGTGTTTTCCTCGTGTCGGATCGTAGTTAGCGGTAGGGAGTTCCCCGCTAGATTTATAGAGTTTCCTATGGCAGACTATGATGTAGTCCTAGGCATGGATTGGTTGAGGAACCAGTATGCTAGGATACACTGCCATATTGGCAGAGTTGTCTTTAGTATCCCCGGTGAGCCAGAGTTTTTATTTTCCAGAGGCGCAGTGGAGCCATCTTCCCCAGCATTGCGGATGGCAGTAGCAGCAGTGCAGTTACCCCGGATAGTTGAAGAGTTTCCAGATGTCTTTTCAGAGGAGCTTCCAGGGATGCCGCCGGAGCGGGAGATTGAGTTCACTATAGACTTGATTCCCGGGACAGCACCAGTATCAGAGCGAGTCTACAGGATGGCGCCTTCAGAGTTGGAGATTTTATACAAGATGATTGAAGAACTGAGGACCAAGGGATTCATCCGTGCTAGTGGATCGCCTTGGAGAGCCCCGGTGCTTCTTGTGAAAAAGAAGGATGGTACGTCCAGGCTATGTGTTGATTATCGTACCTTGAATTCGGTGACAATCAAGAACAGATACCCTCTTCCGAGGATAGATGACTTATTTGATCAGCTCAGAGGGGCTTCAGTGTTCTCGAAGATCGACTTGCGGTCGGGATACCACCAGATCAGAGTCAGAGAGCAGGATATCTCGAAGACAGCATTCAGATCGAGGTATGGACATTGGGAGTTCCTTGTTATGCCCTTTAGAGCGACCAATACGCCGGCCGTATTCATGGACCTCATGAATCACATTTTTATGCCTTACTTGGATCAATTTGTGATCGTGTTCCTAGATGACATCCTGGTCTACAGCAAGAGTGAAGCAGAGCATGAGCAGCATCTCAGAGTCGTCCTTCCGACGCTTAGGAAGCATCAGTTGTACGCCAAGTTCAGTAAATGTGAGTTCTGGCTCGATCGCATATCATACTTGGGTCACATCATTACCCGAGAAGGAGTGGAAGTGGATCCCCAGAAGATTGTGGCTATCGAGTCATGGCCGGTACCCAGCTCAGTGGCAGAGGTTCGCAGCTTCCTTGGATTGGTCGGCTACTACCGGCGGTTCGTTTCAGATTTTGCAAGGATTTCAGCGCCGATGACCCAGTTGACCCGCAAGGATGTGCCGTTTGTTTGGACAGCAGAGTGTCAGGAATCATTTGAGAAGTTGAAGCGAGGTCTGATAACGGCTCCCATTCTCACTCTTCCAGATGGGACCGGAGGATTCACAGTTTATTGCGACGCTTCAGGCAGAGGATTGGGGTATGTCTTGATGCAGCATGGGAAGGTAATATCTTATGCGTCACGTCAACTACGTGATCATGAGAAGAATTACCCGACCCACGACTTGGAATTGGCGGCGGTTGTGTTTGTTTTGAAGTTGTGGAGACACTACTTGTACGGAGATAGAGTGGAGATCTTTACTGATCATAAGAGCCTGAAGTATGTTTTCACCCAGAAGGACCTTAATATACGGCAGAGAAGATGGCTCGAGCTACTAGTAGACTATGATGTGGATTTGCAGTATCATCCCGGGAAGGCCAACGTTGTAGCAGATGCATTGAGCAGGAGAGCCGGAGTTTATCTCCTGACGGCACAACCAGAATTATTAGCATATCTTCAGAAGATGGGAATTGAAGTGGTTCTTCCTTCCAGCGTGGCATTTATGGCCAGTCTACAGGTTCAGTCCAGTATAGTTGAGAGAATCCGGGTGGCACAGTCAACAGATTCCAAGATCCAGCGACTCAGAGCAGAGTGTGAAGCAGGAAGAAGGCCAGAGTTATGTATCCATAAAGATGGTACGCTTCGACACGGCACTCGTCTTTGTGTACCCAGTGGAGATATCAGACAGGAAGTCATGGCAGAAGCTCACAGCTCGCAGTATTCTATTCATCCGGGTGGTACAAAGATGTACCGTGATATTCGTCAGCATTTCTGGTAGAATGGTATAAAGAGGGAGATAGCCCGGTTTGTCTCTCGGTGTTTGGTTTGCCAACAGGTTAAAGCTGAACATCAGAGGCCCGCTGGACTTCTTCAACCCTTATCGATCCCGGAATGGAAATGGGAGCATATAACCATGGATTTCGTGACCGGATTGCCCAGATCTCTGGCCGGCAGAGATGCTATTTGGGTAATTGTGGACAGGCTTACCAAGGTGGCACACTTTCTCCCATTCAGAGTTGGACAGTCGACGGCGCAGTTAGCAGAGATGTATCTCAGGCAGATCGTCAGGCTTCACGGTGTGCCAGTCAGCATCACCTCGGACAGGGATTCAAGGTTTATATCACACTTTTGGCGTAGCTTGCAAGAGAGTTTGGAAACTCGCCTTCAATTTAGTTCAGCATATCATCCGCAGACTGATGGCCAATCAGAGCGCACAATCCAGACCCTTGAAGATATGTTGAGATCCTGTACCCTTGACTTCGGTGGTTCATGGGAGAATCATCTGCACCAGGTGGAATTCTCGTACAACAACAGTTATGATCAGGCCAGTATCCAGATGGCACCTTTCGAGGCTCTTTATGGCAGAAAGTGCAGATCCCCGCTAGCATGGGACAATGTCGGAGAGAGGCAGATGCTTGGTCCAGAGATGATTGCCCAGACAGTTGAAGTGGTCAGGAAGGTCAGAGATCACCTCTGAGTTGCCCAGGACCGCCAACGCCATCGGGCCGATGCTCATCGGCGTCCCTTAGAATTTGCTGTCGGCGACCATGTATTCCTTAGGATCTCGCCTAACCGCGGCGTCATTCGCTTCGACGTGCGGGGAAAGCTTAGTCCTAGGTATATAGGGCCGTTCGATATTCTAGAGCGAGTAGAAGATGTATCCTATCGTCTCGCTCTTCCGCCGTCGCTAAGTGAGGTACATGATGTATTCCATGTGTCCCAATTACGATGGTATATTTCGGACCCGAGCCACATCCTAGACCATTCAGAATTGGTTGTTGGTACCAACCTTTCGTATGAGGAGAGGCCCATGTCTATATTGGACCGGAGGGAGAAGATACTCAAGAACAAGACTATTAAATTAGTCCGTGTTGCTTGGGGTCATCACTCTCTAGGTGAGTCAACGTGGGAGCGTGAGGACGACATCCGATCGCGCTATCCCTACCTGTTTGACTCGTGAGGTATAATGTCTTTCTTATGCCTTATATTTTTCCTTCCTTGCTTGCATTGTATGATTGTATGATTGAACTGCTTAGTGTAACTTGCTTGTGCTTAATATAGCTTGTCGTGACAATCTCTAGCTCCTTGATTAAATTCCGAGGACGGAATTCTTTTAAGGTGGGTAGAGTTGTCACCCTCATTTCCCGTATTACCCGTATTTCGTATTTATACTCGTATCTGGATTTTGGCATGTATTTTTTTATTTTTCTCAACTTGTGGAATTTTGATATTTCTCGTATTTTGGGTTTTGTCATGGTTCGGTTTTAATTGGTTTGGATTGGGTTAGTTTGATTTGGTTTATTATGCATAGGAACACCTTAACCTACACTCCACCCTCAACACACCACTTCCCACCCTCTTTAAAACTCCACCAACCTTTCTCTCTCCTCATAAACCACCATTTATTTCTTCTTCGCCTTCCTCTCCACAACACCACCCCATAGGCAAGTACACCTTGTCACCACATGAGAACCCTCTTTTATTTGTCCATTTGCTAGTTTAGGACTTAGTGATCAACATTAGAACTTGGTATTTTTGGATTTGGAGTCCCCATGGTTCTAGATCTAAGTTTTCCTTATTTTCGGATTTTGTATGGTTTGAACTACTTTAGTTGGATTTTATGGGTTTTTGATGCTTCCATGTGGAAGAGCATTCAGTTTCACCCAAGTTGGAGCTTTGGAAATCCGGATTTGGAGTTCGGATGGCCAAGTTGTGAGTTTTTGAAGCTTTGGGTTCAGCCATGGTGTTCTTGCTGTCTGGAGAAGACAGTGAGCAGTGTGTGCAGAGCTATTTAGCTTACGCACCCTGAGCTACGCGCGCTCTTTAGCGCTGCGTACGCAGGCTTGAGTATGCTTCCTGTTGGAAGCGTAACTCCTTGAGCGTGCGTGACTTTCACCTACACTGCTCCCTTGAGCGTGCGTGACTTTTCACGCACACTGCTTTCTTCAGCGTGCGTGACTTTTCATGCACACTGCTCCCCTGAGCGTGCGTGACTTTCACCTACGCTGCTCTCTCAGCGTGCGTGACTTTTCACCTACGCTGCTCTCTGAAGCGTGCGTGACTTTTCACCCACGCTGCTCCCTCAGCGTGCGTGACTTTTCACCCACGCTGCTCTCTGTAGCGTGCGTGACTTTCACCTACACTGCTCCCCTGAGCGTGCGTGACTTTTCACCTACGCTGCTGTCTCAGCGTGCGTGACTTTCACCTACGCTGCTCTCTCAGCGTGCGTGACTTTCACCTACGCTGCTCTCTCAGCGTGCGTGACTTTTACCTACGCAGCTCTCATGCGTGCATGACTTTTCGCGTACGCTGCTCCCCTGACCCCTTGCTCAACCCATTGGCTCTTGGAGTTGTAGTCTTATTTCTTTAAGCTTGGCTCTTCTATAGCCCCGTATATTGATATTTTATTAGATATTTTATGCCCATTTTATATCCTTACGTCTTTTGTCATGAACTTGATTTTACTTAATATGTTTGGAATAACTATTGCACATGGCATGGTATGACAAGGAACTAGCATAACACGACAGTGACCCGTAGTGGTGCACTCCTGACATGACCAACCTGACATGATAGTGGCCCGTCGTGGCGCACTCCTGACAAGTACCCTGACATGATTTACCTTGATAATTTACTTGACTTGCCTTGACACCGTGGGTAGTTCTTTCTTGCTTGCTTGATTAATCCACTTGTCCTGCCTTGCATCATGTCTAGGATGGGACTCCTGAGTACCATGGTCAGGAGCACCTACTAAAATGGATTAAGGTTAATAACTAGAATAATACAGTAGTCATGAAGAGATGACACAGCTACAGGCAATCCCGTTACCTGGGCGCTCTTGGGATCTGTAGCCTGCCGTCGAGTAGGGCACATTTCCAGCACACCGTCGCGTGTTGCACCCTCTAAGTCACCTAAGGGTACATTTGTCTTCTGGGCGATGTACCCACCTGAATTCAACCCCTAATTTTTGACCTGGGTAACCTGGATGGTCTGCAGGGCTTGTGGCTGTGGAACAATCTCATTGCATCTTGTTAGTAATTAGGCCTGTGATAACCCTAGTTAGTTAAAGTAGTAAGCCGTAGTATCTGTTTGGCCGTGATTGATTGAATGAGGTATAACCAGTTTAGCCATGTCTTGATCCAGTACAAGATTGCTCCCTGTCTTGATTTATTGCATTATTATCTTGCCGATAAATGGTAGGAAACCAAGTTCTGTTCAGATGAAGGGTTACAACCCCGGTCCTTGTTTGGTTTACGGGTTGTAACCTGGCTATCGGAATAGTTCCATGGTTATCTCGTCGTATATCATCCTGACATGTTTTCGTAATTCTAGTTTTAATATTAGATTTTCTTGTGCTGATTGCTGGCTTTTGTTCTTATTTCGTGGCCCCCTAGTGGCACTTGCTCTTTCTGGGGTTGACCCAGCTGGTTTTGTGTGGCCAGATTTTGGAGCAGCTCTCGAGGATCTACCAAGCTTCCAGCCCGATGGTGGCGACTAGAAGGAACCCGGGCTACGAGTGTGTTTTCTATTTTGTTTCGCTCACTCTATTGTAAATTTATTCTTTTGAGGCGTTTAGCCGACGAGCACCTGTTAGCTCGATGCACTTTTACTTACTGTCTGCCTACGGGCTGTAAACATGATTAACAAATCCTAGGGTTGATCATGTATGACTTAACTTTTGCTAGTCCTAACATTTTGTAATGACTAGCTTCATGATCAGCTGAATATGTGATATTTGGGACGCCTTATTATTGTATATTTAATGATCATACATCTTGCGACCTGACTTACTTGCTTGTGATTGAGATACTAGGCTTGTTCATGACCACAAGAGACTATTGGCTTATAGTAAACCCTCATGTTTCTAGACAGCCGTGACCGTATATCGAGGTGGTCTTCCATTTCAATATACGTAGCTGGCTATGTCTGCCCCCGCTCTCCAGTATTCTGGTTCTGGGGCGTGACACGTGCACACACCCACATGGTCGCCTAGGGTAGGACTACATGTGGGATAGCCTGACACGTGTCCACGACGTGTCTACAGTGGACACGAGCACGTGTTCGTGCGTGTCTGTGCGTGTTTCAGCCGCCATCGCGCGACAGCGTGCGGCCAGTGTGGGCGCGATTGCTCCGCGCGTGGTCAACCATCTGCTCCCAAATTTTGGGAGCATGGTGACAGTCATTGTCCCTCACTCTCCACAAAATTTCGTGTCCCGTAGTATCCTGTATCACGAGTTATGGACCCGGTAGGCAGGACACAGCCTAGGGCTCGTGCAACGTGTCCAAGGCCAAAAACTTGACACAAACCGACACGAAACACCAAACATCCTTCAAAAAAATTAATACACACATGTAGATCTACAGATCTATGAAATTAGATTTTCAAAATACGAAAATAAATCCCTAAGGGGCATTTTAACAAACACCTAGGTATCCATTTTGATACGTGTCCGATACGGACACTAAATGGACACAAATTGACACAAATCCAATACCTATGGCTAGGGGACACCTAGGGATATGCAAATATGCAAAAAAAATCGAAAATCTAATGAGTTTAGATAGGGTTACCTATTGGTTGTTCTTCCTCAAGAAAACTCCTAAAATGAGCATTCCTCCTTGGTAGCCCAATGCTCCTAATTGCTCCAAATCTGAGGTTTCTCTCCATGGACATGAAATAGAGCTGGATTATGAACTAATGCAAAAGACTAGAGTGGAAAAGGAATTTAAATGAAGAAACTAGGGCTTGAGAAAGATTTCTATACCTCTCCTTCTTGTAAACTTGGAAACTTTCTTAAGGAGGCTACAACTAATGGAAGAGACATTATATAGGGGTGGGATTCCCTATGTTGGCTGGCCAAAACTCGAGGGTTAGGGTTTTAGTTAGTTGGGCAATGGGCCTCCCTCTCTTGGTGGGTTTCTAGGCTTCCTAGTTAAAGGCCTATTCTCAAAACACCTCATTCTAACTAATAAGCCCAAAAGCAATTTTCTACCAATTTTCTAACCATGACTTAAACTATCAAGTCCCACTTAGTCTATAGGTTAAGTCTCACTTCTAGGTTAGGCCCAATCTAGTCTAGAACCAAGATACCACATAGCAACTAATTAATTAATATTAAAAACACATAAATTTCCATAAATTCCAAATAATTCTAATAAATCACAATAAGCTCAAATAAATTCAAAAATGACCAAAATACCCTCTAGGCTAAATGCACTAAATTAAACCTCTACTCACATGGTTAGGCTCTAGGTCAAACAGTATCTAAGTTCACACTAACAACACCAAAATCATAGATCATGACTAAAAAATAGTTTTTAAATGATAAAAATCACCAAAAATTATATTATTATTTAAATATCATAATTAAATAATTAAAACACAAAATTTTGAAATTATTCTCATTTAGAAAACTGGTTGTTACACTTTTTGTAACGCCCCAGTCCCAAAATACTTGGGACTATATACGTATCATGTCAGCTGTATACATACGAGTATAAGAGATGTTCGTATGTATACATAGCTGTCAAATGTAGAAAGCCATGACAAACTAAATAAATCTCATCCACAATTACTAAGGTTTAATGATATGAATAGTCATTTGTACAAACGTTGGACGGAGACATATCCGCTACCAATAAATTTAAATAAGAAGAAATGTACAAATAAATGATTTGGTCGAGCGAAGCAAATGACGAGTCCAAGAGCAATCATCACGAAGGAAAGAATGATCTTAGCTAGAGCACCTGCAAGAAACCACGAAAATACTCACCTGGAGAAATCACCAAGTCCTCAGAGGGACGTAACAAGACTCATAATATCATGCCAATAAACTGAATAATAAAAGCTCAACAGAAAAGTATGCATGAGTAAAGGTTCCTAACCATTCTATGTGGAATGCACTTTAGAGGACAACGTTCTACGCAGGGGCTGTAACGGATTCACGCAAGCAAGTAATAAAGAGTGTCCAACAAGTAGCGCTCATCCGAGACACTATCGGTCGGGTAACACGTAGCGCTCATCCGAGTCACTATCTCCCAAATGTGTGTAAAAATAAATGTAGCCCCTACGCTAGTAGCTGTCCCCTCCCCCCAATGATACCATACATGTGTCGTAACCACGACACACAAACATGTGTCGTTTCCACCATACTGTTTTATAATAGATAACTGTCAAGTCTTCTAACATGCATCTATTGACAGTTATTCCTACGCATGCGCACAGGGGATCAGCCCACACGCAAGTGACCTCTATATGATACTCATAACTCTCACACATAACTCGTGTACAATCGTGACAAGTCAATGAGACACACTAAATTTGACGGTAGTCCCTTAACTCTAAGACAATTGCATAAAATATAGTAATTTGTATCTACATATAATTTAGAAAGAAACAACTTGAAAATAAACAAAACATATATGATATTGAGCAGGAAATTTAACAGTAAAGATAAGGTGTCTTGCCTGGTGTGTCGCCTGGTGTGGTGCGATGCTCCAATAAGTCATGTTTGTCCAATAGTCAAGGTCGATGAGTATGTCCAAATTTGTGGGAAAATAGGAGATATGATCGGTCATGCTCAACACTTGACGATAGTTGAAACTTTTGCGAAGAAAAAGGTATTTGTACTTAAAACATATTTTGGTAGTTTTTAGAAAATAATTTTATCAAATACAATTTATAGTTAGGGAACTATTATTTTATTAGTAAAATAAATTTTACGAGGATATTTGAAGATATTTTTGAAATGTATATTTTATTTATTCAAAGAAAAACTACTAGTCATAAAATAGGGTTTAGGTGGAAACTGTATTAAGATATATAAATATTTAAAAATATTTCTTAATCATTTATACCAAGAGCTATATCTGGTCAGATAGATATCCATATGAGTCGAGAAAAAAATATTTTAATATATAAAAGAAACTATTTTGAAATTTGATAGAAATATTTGTTAAGTTTTTGAAACAATAATAATAATACTAATAGTGCAAATAATAATATTTAACAAAATAATAATAATAATAATAATAATGATAATAATACTAATAATAATAATAATAATAATAATAATAATAATGATAACAGTAATAATAATAATACTAATAATAATAATAATAATAATAATTCTAATAATGATAATAATATTAATAATAATACCGCAGTTCTTCTTCCCAATTTACACACTACGAGAGAGAGATTAAAGAGGAAGGGGATTAAGTAAAGGGTAGAGAGAAGGAGCAGGGAGAGAAAGGGGTTCTTACTGGGAGGAGAAGCGGTGGAGCTCGAGGTTGGCGGAGATCGGGCTCAGGTTAGGGTTTGCTTCTTCTTCTTCTATTTCTAGTAATGATGGTGGTGGTTTGGTGAAGGGGGTCCGGCGGTGTGATGTCGGAGGGTGAGGGTGACTGTTGGTGGTCGGGGCTTTTTTGGTGTTGGTGGAGACACTTGGTGACGAGAGTTGGGATGTCGGATTTGGCGGGGGTGGTTGTGATGGGTGGTGGTTCTGGTGGCGATGGTTGTCGGTGTGGGGGCTGGGGCGTTGGAGGGAACGCCGGATGACTGCGTTGAGAGGGATGGACTGGTGTCATAGTTTTGTTTGGTGGCGGCGGATGGCTGTTGTGGACAGGGGCTGGCCGGAGAAGGTGGATGAAGGCGGTGCTGGTGATGGGGATGGTGATGGTGCTGGCGCTGTGCAGCCCGACCGAGAGATCGGGGACGGGGCACGGTGAAGGCGGGGCTGTGGTGGCAATGACGGTGGAACGGGTAGGGGGACATCGTCGTGTCGGGGACTGTCCTGACACGACAGTGAAGGGTCGGTGGTTGTGTCCTGCGAGACACGGGAGCAAGGTTGTGTCCAGCATGTCGGACACGAAAAAGAACGATGTATATGTACTGGAAAATATAGTGGATGTAGGGAGGCACCGACACGATGCACAAATTTTATGGAGAATTTGGGGGTGGAGTTTTTGGCTATCGAAGAAAAACATGGAAAAACTCTACTATTTATAGGGTTGAGGAGATCCTGGTTGGATAAGGAGTAGGGAAAATTTAAACCCCATTTTAGATAAATCCCGTACTTAATTTAAATCAAATTAGAAGACCATTTAAATCAAAATACGAATTTAAATCATAGATAAACTCTCCATTAAATTTAAACTCTATTTAGAATAAAATCTTTTCCAATATAATTTATCATAATTAATTAAATTTAAACCAAAAAATATTTTAAAATAGTTTTTCGAATAATAAAATATTAATATTAAATAAATTTTGAAAATACAATTATTTTCATGAATTTAAAGTCATGTATCTCGTATGCAAAAGATTATTTATGTAAAACATCAATTTTTTGAAATTATCAATTATATTTGTATAATAAAAGAAAATAGCTCTTTTTGTATTAAATTACTACAGTTTGTAAATCGATTAATAAAGGTAATATAAGTAAATAAATAAAATATTTACCATATAAAATTTGAATTTTGTAATAAAATATTTTTTATAAAATATGTACCTCGCACATATTCGTACTCGACGAGCAAATACGAAAAATGCGAACTCGTATGCGACGTATAAATACGAAAAAAATTAACAAAAAAAAATTATAGTAAAAATTTAGGGGGTTTACACTTTTCTTAGCATGTTTCAGATTAGTACTATTCTCTATCCTTATTTCATGTTGTTTATGTATATCATTATCTCTTTTAGCTTATGCTTCAACATATAAACTGCTTGTGAAATACATGTTTATCCTTCTATATATTTTTTGTATCTCTTCAATGTCTGTTTCTTATGCATAAATTGCGGGGAGCTTCTCTCTTTGCAATTATTTTGCTAAGTGACAACAGAGGAGAAAATGGCTAATATTGTTTGCAAGAACAGAATAATACAAGAATTTTTTTCTGAGGATACAGTACAGTACCATTGTTGAACAAGTACTATTTTGATTCTTTTCAAATCAAACGATCAAGATGTTATATCGGTCAAGGTTTGTCAATTATCAAAATAGGGAAGATTGTTGGCCTATTGGTCATGGTCGAACCTAATTTTAATAATTAATCTAACCATGTCTCGAAATAAGGGCTACATTGGACAAATTGGACAACTGCTAAAGAACTGCTACCTATCTGATCAAGACTGAAGCCGTTTTTACCGTATGAGTCTATATTTCATATTCAATGTAATTTTTATATTTATTGAGTCTAGGAATACTTTATACACCGAATCATACTGACAAATAGGCTATCCCAAAACGTATTCAAAACTATTCTATATTTTGAAAATAGTCCATTTTTACAAAAGCTCCTAACTGCTTAAACTTTTTAAATAAGCCAAAACCAAAATATGTTTTATAAAACATCCCAACAATCAATATTAGCCCCAGGGAAATTCGGCCAAAATTCGGCCAGAGTTCGGCCAGAATTCGTTTAGTGCTGTTTGGTTTTTGTACTTGGTCATCTTGCAGTTACGGATGCAACAGCTATTTGTTGATATTCTCTCAAAGAGTTCTGTCCGAATTCTGTACGATTCTGTCAGAATTTTGACTTTCGAAAACCTAAAAATAGAGAAGGAATTCAATCATTTTAACTCACTGATTCACTTTATTATCTCTTCTTTCTAAGCTTAAACGTCTTCCAAACTGTTCTAAAAGCTTTTATTTTCAAATTCTAAGCCAGTTATAATCCTATAGTCGATTGCTAGTGCAGTACGGTCTAGAAGTTTCAAAGAGATTGTAATCAGAGGCTTGATTGAAGAAAGACACTTCACAATTGAAGTTGGTCGAGTACGTATCAAAGCTCGCAATGTAGAAGTTTCAAGGACTTCGTATGAAAACTTACAAAATTTTCCAATAATAGATTCAACTGGAAGCTAGAGTTCTTCCGACTGGAATAGTCCTCACAAGAGAAAAACCAGTATACATCGCCATCTAGTATACATCGCCATCTTTGTGTTTGCTTTCTAATCTCTACCTTTACAGCATACTTGTGATGTATATTATTTGTGATCTTGTTGCTAGCATTTTTAATTAGCTAAATTCCGCTGTCTATTCTATTCGCCCCCTCTAGAGTATTATGCTTTACAATTCGTTCCTACAGTTGCCTCGCCCGGTGCAGCGCATGACCCCCCGCTGCAACACGGACCCTTATGCGGACATCGTTGTGCGAGGCCCTGGGACGGGGGCGCGGGCGTGTGTACACCGTACGATGCGACCAAAATGTGTTGCATCAATGCGACGCCATTCGAACTTTGTCATCTTCGCCTCGCCCGGTGTGGCATGACCCCCCCCGGCTGCAACAGACCCCAATCCTAACCCCCACTACAACACAGTCCGATACCGACACCGACCCTAACCCTAACCCAAAGCATACCCTCATTCCTCACCCTATGACCACCGAAATCCGACCTCGACCAAGAACCCGACCACGACTATATAAACCCTAATGTATATAAAGAGAATGAGAGCAAGAGAGAGATTACTTGAGAGAGATCATCGAAGGAGGGCTCGTCGGAGGAGGCTCGTCAGACGGCACACGACAGACGGCGGCACAGTCTCGACGGAGGGGGGCTCATTGGAGGAGGGCTCGACGGAGAAGGGAGGGCTCGGCAAGAGAGAGGAAGAGGGGAGAGAGAGTTTGGGGGAAATGAAACCCCGATCGGGGGTATTATTTAAGTTAGGACACAGTATTTAGCGACGGACTTGCAGCGGAATACGACCGTCGCTAAGTAGTCGCCAAATTGCGACGACCAAACCGTCGCCAATTAGTCGCCTATGTTAAGCGGGAAAGTCTAGACAAATTATCGACAATTTAGCAACGACTTTGCAACGGCTTATATTTAGCAACGGAAGCACAGTCCATCGCTAGGTCGTCCCTAAATTTGGTGCCACTTTCCCGCGTGTTTCCTGCCAAATACTGACAGATTTGTGACGACTTAGCGATGCTCTATTTGTCCGTCGCTAATTACTGATGGCCTAGCGACTTCTTGTCGACAATTTGTTACAATAAAAAATGACTAATTTTTTATGTTCTAAGTTGACGGTAATCCGTCAACTGTTCGTCGCTGTTCTACCGCTATTCACGACAGAAATGTCCTTCGCTAAATTTTTGTCGCCAAAACCCTGTATTTTTGTATTGTGCCGACCATCACGACAGTGGTTATGTAGCCAACGGTCTTTAAGATCAAGTCTATCTACCCATGGTTATTCCCAAGAGACTACCTCAAACAAGGCTTAATCGAGACTTACCCCAAATTAACAAAGTTAATCTAGTCACGTTATGGTCTAAATTCAAACCCATCATCGAATTCCCAGCAATCCAAATCCAAATTCATTCTTCGATTTATCACTTCCATAATCTTACAATCGTATATTTACTCCAATGTAGATTTTTTTTTTTTGCCCCATACTCCAGTTTCTTCGTATCTAAATTCATTCATATGTTAAGGCTAACTATTCAAGAGTCATTAATTCTATCATATTATTTTGATAGTTTATCGTTTGTATCCTCTGCTCCGAATTATTTTCCAACTTGTATTATGTATCCATGTAGTAAGTTCCTCCATACAGTCAATCCGATTCATTTCCTGATCAATAAGGTAAGACTATTTTCCTCCAATCCCATTGATAGATTATTTACTTTTGTTATATCTATATTCATTCCGATAGATCACAAAAAAAAATCAGTTCGCGTTAACCATCAACTTATTCACAACGCATCATCAAAGTCTCACAAAGTATTTTATGTTCAATAACCTAAGTTTAATAATATTCACATTTACCATGCACCGGTTATATGGCTGTATTACAGATCATCCAACATCAATAATCATATTATCTTAGTCTGTATGACAAAAATCATATAGCTAAGTTATAATCCAATAATACATATTCCAACCAACTGTCATCCATGTGATTACATTATCTCTCGACAATGTCTAACACATCTTTCTATCCTTCATCTTTATTCATATTCTAGCGATAAATTATTCTATTCAAAATTATCTATTATGGCTATTAATTACCATTGAAGGATTAAACAACGTTGAATATAATTTCATTTAAAACTTAAACATAAAACAAAGCTATGCTGCATGTATCAAATATTTTTCTATTCTTAATAAAGATTATTATTGTTTAGCTTTTCGAAGCCAGGTACTCTGAAACTTCAATCTGAACTCTGAAATGGCGAAAATTGCTAACACATGTACTCATAAGAAGGATTAAAGTTGATTATGCTGATATTGTAATTTGTTTCAACTATTTTCTTGTAGCAACTGAGGAGTTGCATATGTCTTTTAACCACAATTATTATATGTTCTCCAAGCTTGTTCATATGTTTAGTTCTATGTGCCTTCTATACCAGAATTTTCGACCATTGTTTCAGTTTTCCCTTCTACAAGTTATTATATCTAATCTTCACTTATAAACTTACTAGTTTCTATATGGTTTTGAAAGTTCAAAAACAGATATAATTCTTCCTATTTAAGTTGGATATTGCACGATGAAAAATTAGTGCCATCTATGGATTCATGTTGCATACTGAATTTTTGCTTGAAGTGGAATTTCTCTATATATTCCTTGCATAGTCATTTGGAGTGGGACGTTGGAGCCCTCCGAAATCCTATTGAGTTATTTACCCAATATCACCTTTTTCTTAGGGACTTGTGTACAAGATTGAACCTTGCATCTCCAACCCTCTTTATTATGGAATGTTGGTATTGTTTGCAATTTAAATATGCTAATATTTTGTTTTGCGTGTTTCTTGGTTTGTCAGATAGATACAATATTTCTAGATGTGGTTGCTTTAATGTATATATGTTAAACAATAATATTAATTACTAAAGTAGCATACAATTTCAAATGTAGTATGTATATAAAATTAAATCATTAACTATTTTTTGGACAAACTTTCTACAGTTTAACATGTTGACTTCACTTATCTCCATGTGCTTGATCTTTCCGAAAATTCCACAAACTCCACGATACCGTGTGTAATTGGATCTCAACAACAATACTTTCAACTTTGAAGACATGGTCCCTTATGCTATTGGAAAATTGATTTCTTTGAAGGTGCTCCTGCTACAATAATTTAACTATTTCTAAATAGAGGGAATACCAACGGCTTTAGGAAAGATTTGCAGGTTAAAAGACTTGGGCCTCTCATCCAATGATTTTTTAAGCCAGTTCAGTACTTTTGAATGCTTGAAAGAAGGTTTGAAGATTTTATTTGGCATCTTGGTCAAATTTCAAGCTTTCTAGCCCCATACTCGAATTATGATGTATAGCCTTTCTAGCCCCATACTCGAATTATGATGTATAGCTGACTAGGATTTCTATGATTCCTAAGAGTGAAAATAAAAAGAACATGTAACGTCCCAGTCCCAAAATACATAGGATCAGTAATACGATACATGTCAGCAGCATGTCACCAATGGGCCAAACCTCATAACAAGTCTATTAGCGAAATGCTTTAAGCTGTAAATCATAATAACAACCTAGAATATAATAAATGTCACCAGTAGACAACTAATCTCATCCACGCAGAAATAATAAGTCACAAGATATCCAAGTCCAATAAAATAGTAATGATGAAAATATCTGGCCAACAGAAATAATAACTGTGCGGAAAAAGACATCCTGAGACCACAATAAAGAGATAAGAGTAACTATAAGTCTCTTGAACTAAAAAAATAAAGTAAAGTAGCAAGCTTAATGAGAAGAAACGTCGTGATCAAGAGAAATTCTTTAGCACGACCTCTTCCTTCTGTGAAGGTACGCCACCTATCTCAACTCCAGAATCATAAACCTCCGGGTAGTCCTCCTCTCTAACTAAGTCTGGAGAGAGTATCAGGTCCTTAGGGGACTAGCAAGATACGTAATATACAAGCCTACTATGACAGTAAATGACATGTGAGGAAAACGTGAATAATAAGTACAAGAAGGAATAACACATAGGAGAACTCTATAAATGGTGACATGTCATGAGAATATAATATTAATCATGGATATAGGTACATGTGATAATAGCTATAGTCCGGTGAGGCACTAACAGTCCTATAATAGGTTCTCTACTACAGTGCGACGAGGCACTAACAATAAATGTTATAGCCACGGCTAATAAAACACTCTCCTATGGTACTAGGAAGTCAAGTCTAGTCAACAAGTTAAGACCTAGTCAAGTCCAGGTCAATCATGTCAAGGAGCACGACATAGGACAAGGCAATGATAAATCATAAGACGCATAAACATGAAATCATAACAAGTAAGGATAAGAAATAGAAACAAACTACGTGCATGCATAGCGAGAAAATAGCAGTGATAACTAGAAAGTAACAACAACATGAATAAGAGGAAGTATGTTGATCAAGTAAGACAGAAAAGTAACAACAACATAAGAAATGCATATAAATGCTGTAAAGTTCGACAAGATATACTTGTGCGGTGTGGTGCGATAATCATAATGGCACATAATTGACTTCGACATTAAAACATCACAAGATGACCTCCTAAGATGGACAGACTGTCCCATTAAGTTCAGAACAGTCCAATTAGCTAGGATTGACACAAGGAAGTCCAGTTTTGTAATATAATAGGAAATACGATTAGCTATGATCAGTCGTGATAATCAATAGGATTTTGTGGAGAAAATACTTATACTATTTTAGAAAATATTTATAACATTTGAAGATAAATACATACTTGAAATAGTTTTAATTTGAAAACTACCCTTTTATTAGTTAGAGTAATTTTAGAAAATACTTAAAAAATCTAGGAATATCATTTTTAGAGAAAAAAAAACTATAATTTACTTAGGTAAAAATATTACAATAATATTTTTAGGTCAAAAGCTTATTTTAAATACCACAAAATAATATAAATATACATTAGCCCAAAAATAAAATTTAAACTTTTAAATTTTCTTTCTAAAAAAATTGCATGCAATAGATCATGTCAGATTTTCGAAACATCAAGCAGATCGCAAAACCGAGTTTGGGATCTCCCGAAATCTCAAAAATAGTACGCATGTCAATTTTCGGATAACTGGCTCTCAAATAGAAAAAAAATATTCCAAATTTGCTAAAATAAATTATAGTTTATCGAAGCTAACCACAATACGATTAAAAAAAAAATGGAGGTGAAACGGAGTTCGAAGTTAGAAGTTACTACTCTTCAAAGTTCCTACAGCTGAGCTGTTTTTACGACAAATTTTAGGTATTTTGGACAAAAATAGAGGAATTGTGACAGTGAAAAAAGAACCGGGGTCAGATCTGAGGCCAACACAGGCTGACACGAAGAGGGTGGATACCGACACGGTGCACACACAATGGTGGTGGAAAAATTTGTGGAGAAAAATAATGGAAATGCTCCCCTATAAATAGGGTGGAGGAATCTTAATTAAATAAGGATTAGGAACGATTTAAATCTCACTTGATAAATCTCACATTAATTTAAATCTATTTAAAATCAATTCAATAAAATCTAATCCAAATTTAAAACGAGATAAATCTCATCTTTAATTTAAAACTATTTAAAATCTAAGTCCAATAAAATCTACTCCCAATTTAGATTACAGCAAATAAATTTAAAATATATTTTTTTAGTTAAAAAATAATTCCAATTAATTTAAAATAATTCTAAATAATTTTTTACTAAGACCAAAGTTTTACAAAATATACATAAATTTATTTTCATGTACATCGCATGCAAATAGTACAAATTATTTACATAAATATTACTTTTGAAATTAGTACCTATACTTGTATATCAAATAGAAAGTATTTCTATAATAATAAAAAATATGTCTGGCAAATTTGGGACGACATAGTTATACTCGAACAAATATAGAAAATATATACCTTATATTATATCGAAACAAAATAGTTATTTCTATAGAAAATGTAATAATAAAACTTTTATATAAAAATAATTAAATGCTTCGTATATTTGTATTTGTACTCGTCGTACAAATAAAAATAAATCTATTCTGAAATTTAGGGGGTTTACAATCTACCCAACTTACAAAAGTTTCGTCCTCAAAATTAAGAAATAACTAGGATAGGTAGGGTTGAGAAGGTAGATGGATTTTCTTATTATGATAACGCGATGAAGATGAAACAACGTTGAACGAAAACATGCAATTGGAATAACTAGAAAAATAAAAGGGAATAGTCTAGAAGATGATCGCATACATGACATTCGAATTAGTATCTAAATTCGATAACCACCAACATCACAAGGTGTAACGTCTAAATAGGCAATAACTTTCTAAATCTTTTAATAGGGTTCACTAGTCCTAGATGATTTTAACATAAGTTATATCACATAGGATACCCCTTAATCGCAAAAGATAACCACTTAATAATGCAATTGGCTTATGGGATCCATCCGTAGTACTACCCATATATCTATCTTTCCTCAAGCACAAGGGTTTGTCTTTTCGAAATAAGTGAAGGCGTAAGACAATAAAGAGTTCAAGGAGGACGTGATCGAATATAGATGCGGGGTTCAAAGGAGATTGAATAGTTCGAAAGAGAGTAGTCAAGGCAGATGCAGATGATATCCTATTTTTGTAGATTTCTATCTGCAGGCTCGTATCAGTACAGTTATGTAACCGGTACGATATGCTCGGACTTGTCTATAGAACAACTGTAGGTCTAAGCTAACTCAACTATATCTAAATACACGTAGAATAGTTATTTGAAGAGCGAACCAAGTGCACTAGGGTTAATCAAACCATAATACACCGATTCTAACTAAAAAATATGTTAGTGGACGTCCCCAATAAACATATGTCCTAAACAAGCTCGATAAAAAAATTAGCTTGCAAAACTAGGCTATATAGCAGCATTAGTCAGGATAGTCAAAAAATATAAGTATGTGAGATGGTTAAAGAAAGTATAAATAGCTCAAGTTCATAAAAATTTAAGACACACCCGATATTTGTGCCTTTACAGTTGTCCTACGGTTTTCTTGTCTAAGGCTTTGGTTGACGAAATGGGGTATGGACCTCTAAAACACTATAGTCTATGTAAACATGTCTTCCTACACTAGCATACATTCAGTATCATTCAACTATACTTAATTAATGGGTCATAAGGACAATGGGGTGCTAGGTTGTGAGGCATTATATCCAACTTACAAGAGTACAACTAATAGTGTAATTAAACAATAGAGCATATATACCGATTATGAGTCATCTTCCTAACCTCTAGTACGTACGAAAATAAGATTTGCATGGAAGAGGGATCAAGCAAGATACAAATCAAGTAGTCAAATGAGAGTTCAGAATGAAAACAAGGAAGGTGATTAAGCATGTGGATGAGATCATAAACTCTAATCCTATATGCAGGCTAGTTCGGTACAGTAATGTAACTGAAACAATATTTTCTTGACCTGCATGGACCACCACAAAAATATATCACGTCCTAGCCCCAAAATACGTAGGACTAGGTGCGTAAACATGCCAGCTATATAATAAATATACTTAAGCTGTAAAATATAGTATAGATAGTCATAATTTACTAATCTCATCCACAAAATAAAGAAATAAAAATATTATAAATCAATTACAAAATGTCATTATACAAGTTGTTGGATAGAGACATCTACTACAAACATTTACTAGAAAGAAGGAAATAACAAAATAGACAATACAAGTAGAAAGTATGTTCCAAGAGCATGTCGACTTCGATAGATGATCCCGGCAGAAACTCCGTCAAGAAAACACACACACACACACATGGAGAGATCACCAGGTACTCAGAGGGACGTAGCAAGATACATAAAACATGCCTACTATGACAGTAAATAACATGTATGGAAAATAACAACAGTACAAGAAAGACATCTAAGAAGTAACATGTCGTAGAGAAGTGTAATACCAGACATGGTTAATAATAAATTAAATCAATGTTATAGACTGTAGTACGATGCAAAATACTCCCAATCTATAGTATGTCTCAATTGTATTTCAATGTAAGTAACTCTCAATCGAGAACGGTCAAGTAGTCAATCCTAGTATCAATCTTCTCTCCTAAAGGAATACAAAGATCAAGCAAAATCCTATAGACTATAGTATAATACAAGATACTCATAATCTATAGTATATCTCAATTATAGTTCAATGCAAGTAACCTTCAATCGAGAATGGTCAAGTCATGTCAACTCAGGTCAAGTCCAAGTCAAACAATCAATATCAG
Organism: Iris pallida; assembly: GCA_029216955.1. Classification (NCBI taxonomy): domain Eukaryota; kingdom Viridiplantae; phylum Streptophyta; class Magnoliopsida; order Asparagales; family Iridaceae; genus Iris; species Iris pallida. Next base: position 4,585,350 of record JANAVB010041618.1, on the reverse strand, counting down.
GTCAAGTTAAGGAAATATGGTATAGAATTGACAACTCTATCACAAGACACGGTAAACACGAAGAAAACCAATAAATAAGCAATGAAAATAACTACTATCCTATACGTGCACGTTAATCTAGAAAATAATAATGACAGACATGAGAAATATGTAATCAAATAAGACTGACTAGAAACAACAATATAGAAATGCATAAAATAAATTGTACAATCCAACAAGGTATACTTGTCTGGTGTGGTGCAATAATCATGATGGCACGGAATTGACATCGGCGTAAAAACTTCACAAGCTGGCTTCCGATGATGTGACATACTGTCATTAAGTCAAGAATAGTCCAATTAGCTAGGGTTGACATAAGGAAGTCCAATTTCGCAAGAGAATAAAAAATACGATTAGCCATGATTAGCCGTATATACGTATTTGTACTCGTCATACAAATAAAAAAAATCTATTGTGATATTTAGTGGGTTTATAGAACATTTGGTTCTTTTAGCTGTCAAATAGGCAAGGACATGTGCCTATTTACCTTCCCTCTGTAAGCAAACTGTTCCAATTAATTATATGTGCCAAGTCTTCTTTATTTAGATTTTTTATATGGAAGTCTATTCTTGTTAGCACCCATTTGGGTACTTAAATGGTATTGGTTTTATTAACTTTATGGCTACTCCTTATGATCTTTACTTGTGATCTAGATTGTGCCATTGAGAAATTGGATATCTTTCCTTCATTTTTCCATGTAAATGTTTTGATGTCATTTACCATCTGCCTTGGAGGGAAATGAGTTAACAGAAGTTAGTGTTGGCACATTGGTCATGGCCAAACCTGATTTTAATAATTGATCAAACTCTGTCTCGATATAAATGCAAGATAATTCAGATATTTACCTACGACGTTTTGGATACTGCTCAACGATGGATATCTACTATGTTCAAGACTGAAGCTGTTTGTCATTCAGAATGTATTTCCTTCAAAGCAATGTAATTTTTTATTTTATTGAGTCTAGGAATACATCGTACACCAAGTCGTACTGGCAAATAGGCTGTCCGGAATCGTTTTTCAAAATCATCCAATCCTTTTAAAAATGACCTATGTTTTTGAAAAACATCTTATTTTACAAAAAGCTTCTGAAGGATTTTTCAAAAAGCCAAAATGATTTTTCTCAAAATCAAACTGGCAGAACCCTAGCAGAACTCGGCCAGAGTTCGGCCAAGTTGAACGTTATGTGAATGTTTGATTTTGAACTTGGTCACCCTTCAGTTGCGCTTTGTTACAAAGAGCTCTGTCAGAGTTCTGCCCGAATTGTGCCAGAATTTTGTCTTTGGAAAAACTATAAATAGAGAAGGATTTCGATCATTTCAAATCACCAATTCACTTTCATTCTCTTCTCTTCTAAAGCTTATATTTCTTCCAAAGAGTTCTCAAAAGCTTTCATTTTCAAATTCCAAGCCAGTTACAATCCTCTAGTCGATTTGTCAGTACGGTACGGTCTAGAAGTTTTAGAGCGGTTGTAATCAGAGGCTTGATTGAAGATACAACTCTTCACAATTGAAGTTGGTCGAGTTATTCGTATCAAAGCTCGCGTCTGTAGAAGTTGGAAGGACTTCATATGAAAACTTACGAAATTTTCCAATAGTGGATTCAACTGGAAGCTAGAGTTCTTCCGACTGGACTAGTCCTCACAAGAGGAAAACCAGTATAAATCTCGGTGTTTGCGTTTGCCTTCTGATCACTTTTTCTTTACTGTCATTTACTTTATGATTATTTTTATATCTGTGATCTAACTGCTAACGAGATTTTTAATTAGCAATATTTCGCTACCTACTCTATTCACCCCCCTCCCCTCTAGAGTATTCTGCTTTACGATTTCGTTCCTACAATTAGTATCAGAGCGGGTTATACAAGTAAAGCAAGGTAAAATTACAGTTATATTCAATTGTTATATAGATCACAGCATTACACATGGTAACTGTGAAATTCACAAGTGAAGGCCAAGCCACAAACAGACCTTCACTGTTTGACGGCACAAATTATACTTTTTGGAAAACACGTATGAGTTTCTTTCTGAAATCTCTTGATTTTGACTTATAGTCTGTAGTTATTGATGGCTATAAAAAGCCCCCTCGTATTAATATTGATGGAGTTTTAGTTGAAAAACCCCATGACAAATATACAGAGGAGGAAAAGAAAAAGGCCAGTCTTGACGCACGTGCTATTAACGCTTTATTTTATGCTTTAGACAACTGAATTCAACAGGGTGTCTACTTGCACAACATCAAGCGAAGTGTAGAAACTTCTCGAAGTAACCCACAAAGGAACAACACAAGTCAAGGAGTCAAATATCAGCAGACTTACTCAGGAGTACGAGGCATTCAAAATGAAGCCAAGTGAATCAGTCACTCAGATGTTTACAAGATTCTTGGATATTGTAAATCCTTTGTCTTCACTAGGCAAGGATTACAGTAACCATGAGAAGATTCGCGAACTTCTACGAGCTCTTACAAAGAACTGGATTCCAAAGGCTATAACAATCATTAAAGGGAACGACCTCTCAACAATGTCTCTGGAAACACTCATGGGTAAGCTACTCACTCACGAGTTAGAACTTCAAGACTTTGAAGATGCTACACCAAAGGAGAAGTCAGAGAAGTCGATCGCTCTCAAGGCTCAACATAGAAGAACTGTCGAAGACGACTCTGATGACAGCGACTCCGACTCTGAAGATCAAGCTCTTCTGGTAAGAAAATTCAAGGAGTTCATGAGATTTAACAGGAGAACAAAAGACAGCAACAACAACAATGAGGAAGATCCTATTTACTACGGATGCAAGAAGAAAGGACACATGAAGAAAGACTGTCCAACAGCATCATCATCAAAGAAAAGCAGCAAATATGACAAAGGCTACCTGAAGAAATCTACATCAAGGAAGTACGCCAACACAAGCATATGGCATGAAAGTGAAGCCAGCGACTCAGAAAACGAACAATCAGATGACGCTGCAAATGTATGCTTGATGGCTTACGATCAGGTAATCACTAATCCTCTATTTGACCCTTATGATGATTTCATCTTTGAGCAACTAGGAGAGGCTTTCAGTGACCTTCTAAATGATTACAGAAAACTGCATAGTAAATATGAAACATCTAAGAAGGTACTCAAAGAGTACAAAGGTGAAATAGAAAGTCTTACCGACCTACTAGATCATGTTAGAGACAATGACTCTTCAAATGAGTCTGGTGAGCTTTCATCTATTAAGTTGTTGTTACACGAGACTGTTAAGCTATCCGAAGAAAAAGACCAAACTATTATCCAGTTAAAGGAAGACCTATCTAAGGAGAGAAAGAGTCCAGTATGCACAGGTCAGATTAGAATCACTCACATCTGACTATACTAGATTATATGACACTTCCAAAAAGTTAGAAATTAGTTTAGAAAAACGGCCTGAAGTTATTGCTTCCTATTCTAACATGTGTCAATTACCGAATCATCGGAACACGCCCAACACTGTCAGGCCAAACCATACCAAAACTATGTCTAAGAAGATAAATAGGCATGCATTCTTTTATACTAGAAAACCAAAACCTACCAATCATGCACCTCACACTACTTTCAACACTCAACATGCTAAATGTCATTATTGTGGCCTCATTGGTCATATATCTTCTGCATGTAGAATCAGAAAGTTAGTAGATTTAAATGTTTATGCATGGATACCAAAAACTAACCAGTCAGGACTCTACAAGAAATGGGTACCAAGAGTTTTATCTGCAAATTGTTTTGTAGGTGGGACCCCCTTCACATGCTAGGAGCAAATGGATCCTCGACAGCGGTTGCTCACGGCACATGACCGGTGACGCTTCATTATTCGCAATACTGACAAAGAGGAATAAAGAAGGATACGTCTCCTTCGATAATAATTTAAGAGGGTATATAATCGGTATCGGTGACATTGGTAAGGCTCCCTATCCAGTGATTAAAGATGTTTGTCTAGTTACCGAGTTAAAACATAATCTGCTCCGCATAAGCCATTTAGCTGATCACGGTTATGGTATTAACTTCGTAAAAGATAAATGTACTATAATTGATAGTTCAACTGGTAGTACTATATTTGAAGGTATTAGGGAGACAACATATATGTTTTTTATTTGTTGGAAGATGCTAACAAAGCAGGTAGATGTTTGATGGCCAAAAGCGTTGAGAGTCAACTATGGCATATGAGACTCGGTCATGCAAACATGGATACAATTTCAAGACTATCTACAAAGAAGTTGGTACACGACTTACCGGATATTTCTTTCAAGAAGGATACGGTATGTAGTGAATGTGAAAAGAACAAAGCTATCAAATCAGCATTCAAATCCAAGAACGCTGTAAGTACTCCTAGACCTTTACAACTGTTGCATATGGACTTATTTGAACCAAGTAGAATTGCTAGTCTAGGTGGTAAGTTATATGAATTTGTGAATGTAGATTATTTTTCTAGATATATATGGGTTTATTTTCTTGCACGCAAGAACGATGTATTATCAGAATTTGTCACCTTTTGCAAGAAAGTACAGAATGAAAAAGGGTTCATGATTACTCGTATTCGTAGTGATCATGGCGGCGAATTTGAGAATGCAGAATTCAAGCAATTTTGTGACAAACACGGTTATCTGCATGAATTCTCTTGTCCTAGGACTCCGTAACAAAATGGAGTTGTGGAACGTAAGAACAGAACTCTATCTGAAAGGGCTAGAGTAATGTTAAACCAATTTAGTCTACCTAGAAACTTATGGACTGAAGCTGTAAATACAGCATGCTATATTCTCAATAGGGTTCTAATTCGACCTATATTGAAGAAGACTCCCTATGAACTATGGTTTGATAGAACACCAAATGTTTCATATTTTAAGATCTTTGGTTGTAAATGTTTCGTTCTTAATACTAAAGATAATTTGAGTAAATTTGATGAAAAGGCCGATGAAGGTATATTTTTAGGTTATGCAGCAAAGAGCAAAGGATACAGAGTCCTCAACAAAAGAACCATGATCATCGAAGAATCTATCAATGTCAAGTTTGATGAGCTAAATCAACACTTAGACGATGATGACAATGAAGACATAATCACACCAAGTACAGCTACTGCAAAACCTTCACATAAAGATACAGAACCATCACATCAGGCATCAGATGAACCTCCAAGCAAAGAAGCCGGAACTAGCAATCTTGAGACTACACCAAAAGAGATGAGATTCTTGGATAATCATCCAAAGGACTTGGTAATTGGTGAGATTACCAAGGGTGTAAGTACTCGTTCCTCTAATAAAGATATAGCTTCTTGTGTTTCTTTTGTTTCGCAGTTTGAACCCAAAAATATTGATGAAGCATGTAGTGATAATTTTTGGTTAGATGCTATGCAAGAGGAATTAAACCAATTCGAACGGAATCAAGTTTGAAAACTTGTTCCCAAGCCCATTGATCATCCGGTCATTGGCACCCGATGGTTATTTCGAAACAAACTGAACGAGAATGGTTTAGTGACTCGTAATAAGGCTCGACTCATAGCTCAAGGATATAATCAAAAAGAAGGTATCGACTACGATGAGACTTATGCCCCAGTTGCGAGATTAGAATCCATTCGTATGTTATGTGCATTTGCATGTTTTCATAATTTTAAGTTATTTCAAATGGATGTCAAAAGCGCATTTTTAAATGATTTTATAAAAGAAGAAGTTTATGTAGCTCAACCTCCTGGTTTTACTGATTTCAAATTTCCTGAATATGTTTTCAAGTTGAAGAAAGCCTTATACGGTTTGAAACAAGCCCCTGGTGCTTGGTACGATCGTCTAAGCTCTTTTCTACTTGATAACGGTTTTTCAAAGGGAAAGGTTGACACTACATTATTTATAAAATCTTTGAATAATAATATTATTTTGATTCAAGTCTATGTAGATATTATTTTTGGATCTACTGATGAATCTCTTTGTCAAGAATTTTCAAAGTGTATGCAGAATGAGTTTGAGATGAGCATGATGGGAGAGCTGAAATTCTTTTTCGGACTGTAAATCAAACAAACCGACAATGGGACGTTCATAAATCAAGCAAAGTACACAAAGGATCTATTAAAAAAGTTCGACATGGAAGCAGTCAAGCCACTTAGTACTCCAATGGCGACTTCAACCAAGCTTGATATTGATGAACAAGGCAAACCCGTCGATATACGTAAGTATCGAGGTATGATCGGTAGCTTGCTATATTTAACTGCTAGTCGACCAGACATTATGTTTAGTATTTGCTTATGTGCACGCTTTCAAGCTAATCCTAAGGAATCACATCTGTGCGTAGTTAAACGTATCTTCCGATACCTTAAAGGCACTTCTTCTGTCGGCTTATGGTATCCCAAAACCACGTCATTTGACCTAACCGGTTATTCTGATGCTGATTTTGCCGGATGCAAAGTAGATAGAAAAAGCACTAGCGGCACATGTCATTTCCTAGGAAAAGCTCTAGTCTCTTGGTTTAGTAAGAAGCAAAATTCTGTTGCATTATCAACAACCGAGGCTGAGTATATCGCCACAGGACGTTGTTGTGCACAAATTTTGTGGATGAAACAAACTTTAGAAGACTATGGATTGTATTTTACACACATACCCATTTTCTGTGACAATACTAGTTCTATTAATTTAACTAAGAATCCAGTATGTCACTCTCGTACTAAAGATATCGAAATTAGACATCACTTTCTTAGAGATCATCAACAAAATGGAGATATAGACCTTGTATACATAGACACACAGAATCAATTAGCTGACATACTCACAAAACCTCTAGCGGAAGATCGTTTCAATTATTTACGCCGAGAATTAGGAATTTTAGATATCAATAATATTAATTAATTTTGTTCTATTAATTAATTTATTCGATACTCAAAAATTATTTTTGAGACAAGCCTAAAAATAGTCTGTCTGTCACCACGACTACGGTCGAAGCGAAGCGGTACTTAAGAGTTTCCCGGTGAACCTCCGTTAGCTGGGACAGTACTCCTACAGCTAATCTGAGACAGATACTGAGTAAAAAATATTAATTTATAAAATAATATTAATTATATTATTTTGAGATTTAAAATTACTAAACTCTGAATTAAACATTTGAAAAGAATTAATGAAAAAGATGTGGGCCATTGTTATTTTTTTTACACATATATAGCCAGGCAACCCTTGGCGAATTCGGCCCGAGTTCGGTCCGAATTCGGCAAGAGTTCGGCTGGGTATATATATGTACCAGTCAGAACCCGAGGCCCCCTCTTCTTCATTCTTCCAAACATCATCTAAACAGCAGCAGCCGTGCCCCCTAAACCCTAGTTCATCTCCACCCTCCTTCTTCCAATCCGCGTGGAGATCTTCGTCCAAACTTTGGATTCGTGCGGAGAATTTCGTTCTCTACAGCATATCCAATTCTCGGAAGGTATAATTCCTTCTCTCCTCCACTTTCCAATTATTAGGGTTTCTAGATTTTGGAATATAATGCCTAAGGGATTCAATCCTTTCAAGAGAAAGAAGACCAATGCCAGTGAAGAGGCATCGTCTTCGGATCCGCATACTGATTCCCTCTTTTCTCTGGTCCAATCGGATGACGGTGCATCGGATGAGTTTTACTTCAAAACTCTCGACCAAGTCCTATTGTGGTATGCCGATTTTATTATGCGTACTATTTGTACCGGATCACCGATCACATGGACTGTCTTTCCCGACCACCGTCCTTACTTTGAAGCATTAGGGTTACAACACTTTGTTTCTTTACAATTTCCTATAGCTACTAATGCCATTAGATTATTTTATTGTAATTTTGTGTTAGACACTTTTACCGTGAGAACACGTGTCGGAGGGATAGATATCGAGTTTACTGATGAAACGTTAGCGAAAATCCTTGGTATTCCAAACGAAGGTGTCCCGCTCGATGACATCACTTATTTCGATTTTCCCGATGGTACGACTCTCGTTAGTTTCAAGAATGAGCTTTGTGCGCCCGCACGTGCTCGTCCTGGAAAGTTCAAAGCTAATAACTTGAACTTGTTTAACTACGAATTACATCGCATCATCTATTCCACTTTACTTCCAAAATCCACTTCCAAAGATGATGTCACTACACTTGAGCTTTCTGCTCTATATCATATTAATTCTTAAGGGGATTCCTTTTTCTGCCCCTAAGACTCATTCAGATGATGGGTAGATGTCGCGAAAGAGATCGCAACCTCTCTTATGCGATGATCATCCCACGCATCTTTTAGAGATTTGACATTGACCTATTCATTTGTGTTGTTGACCCTGAGCCCAAGTTCCTCAAACTCTCTCGTCGCAGCATTGCCACTGTTCCTCCACCTAATGCACCTGCTCCTTCTACACCTACTCCCACAGCACCTGGTCCTCCTCAGTCCTATCCTATGACATTTGAGGGTATTCATCAGCACCTATCAGATCTGTAGTCATTTTATGTTGACACTTCCAGGGAACATGAGTTTCGTGATGTGACTCGGTTCGAGGCTATTGCCAACACCTTCGCCGATCTGAGATTTGCGCAGACGGGTCACTCTGCTAGCTCTCTCCCTCGAGACCCTTCTGTTTCTGGCTACCGTATTGATGATGAGGCGGTCCACTCTCTGTTCCAGCCAGGGAACGCTTACGATTGGTATCGAACTTCTGGTGCCACTCCTCATACTTCTTGAGCTGGTACTTCTGGAGCTGGTCCATCTGGACATGTTGGCGCTGCAGCCGATGACGATGATGATGAAGATGATGATTTTTGAGATGTTATTCTTATTGAGACTGATATTTTGTCTTATGTTTACTTGGAAATGCTCCGACATTCCAAGATATTATCAGTACTCTTTATTTTAGTTATTATCTGTGACTCTTCATAGACATGTTTTTTATGTCTCAGTTTGGCATATGTTTTATTTAGTTCACTTATTCAGCTCAGCATTTTATTTGTTTCAGCTTTATTATAGCATTATCTCTCTTTTATGCTTTCATATAAACTGCCTATGATAAATACCATGCATGTATTGTTTCTATATTATCTTTTCTAAACTATTTATATCATGCCTGTGATGAATGTTTTATATATATTTCTTGTGTTTCTTCAATGTTTGTTACTTATGCATTTATTGCGGAAGAGCTTTCTCTTTTGCAATTATTTTACTAAGTGACAACGGGGGAGAAATAGGATCTAACATCTTCATGAATGCAGGTTATGAACAATTTTTCTTTTCTCTGGTATTACACATTTTTGAATTGATCCATACTCAGATGTTATATCGGCAAGGTTTGTCAATTATCAAAATGGGGGAGATTGTTGGCCCATTGGTCATGGCCAAACTTGATTTTAATAATTGATCAAACTCTGTCTCGATATAAATGCAAGGCAATTTAGATGTTTACCTACGACGTTTTGGACACTGCTCAACGATGGATATCTACTATGTTCAAGACTGAAGTTGTTTGCCATTCAGAATGTATTTCCTTCAAAGCAATATAATTTTTCATTTTATTAAGTCTAGGAATACATTGTACACAAAGTCGTATTGGCAAATAGGCTGTCCGGAATCATTTTTCAAAATCACCCTATCCTTTTAAAAATGACCTATGTTTTTGAAAAACATCCTATTTTACAAAAAGCTTCTGAAGGATTTTTCAAAAAGCCAAAATGATTTTTCTCAAAATCAAACTGCCAGAACCCTAGCAGAACTCGGCCATAGTTCGACCAAAGTTCGGCCAGAGTTCGGCCAAGTTGAACGTTATGTGAACGTTTGATTTTGAACTTGGTCACCCTTCAGTTGCGGTTTGTAACAAAGAGCTATGTCAGAGTTCTGTCCGAATTCTGCCAGAATTCTGTCTTTGGAAAAACTATAAATAGAGAAGGATTTCGATCATTTCAAATCACCAATTCACTTCATTCTCTTCTCTTCTAAAGCTTACATTTTTTCCAAAGAGTTCTCAAAAGCTTTCATTTTCAAATCCCAAGCCAGTTACAATCCTCTAGTCGATTTGTCAGTGCGGTACAGTCTAGAAGTTTCAGAGCGGTTGTAATCAGAGGCTTGATTGAAGATACAACTCTTCACAATTGAAGTTGGTCGAGTTCTTCGTATCAAAGCTCGCGTCTGTAGAAGTTGCAAGGACTTCATATGAAAACTTGCGGAATTTTCCAATAGTGGATTCAACTGGAAGCTAGAGTTCTTCCGACTGGACTAGTCCTCACAAGAGGAAAACCAGTATAAATCTCGGTGTTTGCGTTTGCCTTCTGATCACTTTTTCATTATTGTCATTTACTTTGTGATTATTTTTATATCTGTGATCTAACTGCTAACGAGATTTTTAATTAGCAATATTCCGCTGACTAATCTATTCACCCCCCCCCCTCTAGAGTATTCTGCTTTACGATTTCGTTCCTACAGTTAGCTTATGTGTACTAAATGATGATTGTCCTAGAAGTCATTCCTTTGTTACTTAAAAATTTAATTTTATGAAATATGTAGTAACTTGACGGGGGAGGGGGGGCAAGTTAGTTAGGCACATGCTTCCACATTATCAATTCTATACCAATCTATTATGATTCCTTATTTAAATTGCTAACGAGAAGAAAATTTCCCCATTATATACATACGATTGTATATGCACGAAGTTAATTTATTTGTGCTCTTTCATTTATGTGCTTGAGTAATTTTTTACTACTTATAGGACTTTAAATGTTCAAATCATCTATAAAGAATCAGAAACCATGATAAGTTCTTCGTCGTATGTTCACCATGAAGTTTGATTTGTTGGAAACTCTTCAATAATTCTTCGATTTAAATCTACAATAAATAAAATAAAATTGTTACCGGCCTCCGGGGAAGTCGTGCACATAGCACTGTCCTAAGAGTTAGCTCGGGTCTATGTGCAGACTGAATCCGAACGCCCCTAGTGGTAAAATCCCCGTTCCACCGGAATCTCGTTGCCGCACACGACGACGAGAGAATGACCCCGACTTAGCTCCGCCCAGAGCAATAAGGAACAACAGCAGCCGTAAGAAGAAGACGAGAAATTTAGAGAGTTTCGAGAAGAATAGTTTCTGTGTGTAATATGCAGGAGTGTGACAAGATATATATATATAGGCCATTCCGAGGAGGAGAATGATGGCAGATTTAAAGAGTCAATTAAGAGGAACGTTATGAACGTTATAAAAAAATGATTTCCATCACATGGTTCATTGAACCTGGACGGAATTCAAAATCGAACCGTTACAGAAATAAATGTGTGGTAACGGTCAGAAACTTGAATGAAAAAACCAAAAATTATTTAGGGTCTCATCCCGAACTCCAAGTGGAAATCGAATCTGCATTCGGCGCCCGCAGATGTGGGCACGTACCCGCACCCGTTACGCGCGTCGAACCGAACCGGACGGCGGCGACGGCGCACACGTGTGGACCATGGAGCTCCCACACACACCTTTTAAAGAAGCAAAGGAGAAGAGAGGAATATATGAACTTTGGAGGCTATAAACTTAGCCAATGTGGGACTAAGTGTTTGAGTTGAGCTTTTGTTTTCAAATCTTCAGCTAACATGATTAACCTAAAATGGTTGTTTATTCTCCACTACTCAGGTTCTAAGACCATCTCCAATGGTGATTTCTAAAATTGAGTTCTTATCCTACTTGGCATTGTACTTTAAGGAGATTTCTATCCTAGTTGGAAGAGTTTCTACATAGAAATTGTAGATAAACAAAAATGGTCTCCAATGGTTCTCCATTTCTATCCTATGTGTCACATAGTAAAAGGACCCATTTAATGGTGTGGGGCCCAATAATAATTGTCATGAGAGATAGAAGAATTTCTATGAGAGTTTCTACATGTAGAAACCCTCCTAGAAAGTTTCCATCCTACATCATTGCCACCTAGGATAGAAATGGTGATAGAAATCACCATTGGGAGAAGTTTTTTCTAAAATGGATTTCTTCCATAGAAATAGGGAAGATAGAAACCCCTATTGGAGATGGTCTAAGGAGTTCTTCCCTAATTTGGCAGTTGGCTTTGAGGATCCTCGGGTGTATCTGAATATTGAAGATGGTATGAGAGAGACTCACTATTTCATCTGTTACTTTATACAGTTACTTTATACAGTTGAAACTTGTATGGAAAAATATTATGAGAAGCAACCATTCTAGCTTCTCAGAAAGCATGTTTCATATTTCAAATTGGTAATTCGTAATATTTATAAGATTCAATGTAATCGATAGGAAGAGGCTTAGGTGTATTGGTCTGCCTTCTATTAGTAGATATTGATACAACGATATGAAATTCCAGATATCACCGATTATCTTGAGAAAGGGTGTAAAATCTTGGTTAAAAAATGTCTTACCACTATATTTGATATAGTTACAAGTAATGATGTATACATGGGCCAGCAGATTTGCACACCAAGATCTATTTCTGGCTATACTGCCACAGCTTATGACATAACTAGGTTGTCATGATGCCGTCTTCGTCTCATGGAGATTAAAGAGAGAAGCAATAAAATTGTAAAATGTTGTTTTTAACATCAAAATTGTGCTCTAGTCCTCTAGAATTATTGTATAGTGTATATTTTAATATTTTTTAGAGTTTCAGGTGTGCTGGATTGAAGGATATACATTCCCTACAATAGAAGATTACAAGATACGAACTGACCAATATTTAAGCACCTTATAGAAAATGACTTCCTAAATACATAAGAAACAAGTGTTGGGAACGAAGCGCGGAAACCGTTCCCCAAAACTAGAAATTCCTGCGAGAGAACCGAGCAAAAGCACACAAACCAAAAACGCCAAACACAATCGCAGACACAAAGATTTTTGACGTGAAAAACCCTTACGGGAAAAACCACGGGACGATCGGAGTCCAACCCTGAAGAACCTCCACTAATAGAATAAAGAGAATACACCCTCTACAAGCTCCTCCCGATCCAACACGGATCACCACAACTCACTTGAAAGAAGAAATTTTTTGATTGCAGACTCCGAAGAACAAGAGATGCCGAAAAATTATTCGAAACAATCTCTCATTCACAATAGTCCTTAATCCTCTCTATCTCTCTCTCTCTCTCTCTCTCTCTCTCTCTAAGATTGTAAGCACTCTTGTTTTGAGATGAGTTTTCAACTAGCATCCATCACCTTTTATAAGCCCTTGGTAATCCATACATGGAAGGCCAATATATATATATATGGAAACTTCCAATATGCATCAATCATATATTTAATGGAAATCCAATCATAATTGGCTTGCCATAATTGGAAGTCCAATTATATAGAAAGCTACTATATGAAGGGTCCAATCAGAAATATATGATCAAAGTAAATATGGAAATCCAAACATATATTTTCTTACCATATATGTTCCAAAATATGATCCATGCATTCCTCCGAGCTTCTCCGACACACGGATGGCGCTCGTCGCTCTTCGGGGTATTCTCCACATAGGTTGGGAACCCCACCCACTCCAACAAATCTTCTCCTTCACAACCAGGTGGAAGAACTCGTCATCCCGACGATCCGCCTGCAGTACTCAAACTTTTCCCTTGGTCGAACCTTCGTGAGCATGTCCGCTCCATTGTTATCAGTATGGACCTTCTCAAGCATCGCGTCCTTCTTCTCAATCACATCCCGTATCCAATGATACCGAGTCTCGATGTGCTTGGACCGGCTATGAAAGGTCTAATTCTTCACAAGGTGAATAACACTCTGACTGTCGCAAAGCAAAGTATATTGCTCTTACTTCAGCCCCATTTCCTACAACAGCTTTTTCATCCATAACAGCTCCTTGCAAGCTTCCGTCGTCGCAATGTACTCTACCTCTGTCGTCGACAAGGTAACACACTTCTACAACCGCGACTGCCATGATACCGCTCCTCCAGCAAACATCATCACATAGCCCGAAGTTGATCGTCTCGTGTCTACATCTCCAGCCATATCAGTGTCGGTATATCCAACCAGCTTCGGCTCGTCACCACCAAAAGAAAGTCTCCAATCAGCAGTACCCTAAAGGTATCGTAGAATCCACTTTACCGCACTTCAATGTACCCTTCCAGGATTTGAAAGGTACCCGCTAACTGTGTCAACTGCATGAGCGATGTCTGGCCTCGTACACACCATAGCATACATAAGGCTTCCCACAACTGAGGCATATGGAACCCGCTCTATATCTTCTTTTTCGTCCTCGGTAGATGGACACTACTCCTCAGTGAACTTAAAGTGGGCCGCAAGGGGGCAACTCCCTTCGACTCGTCCATACCGAAACGCTGAAGTACCCGGTGAATGTACTTCTTTTGGGACAAGTGTAGCAGCTTCGACTCTCTCTCTCTCTCTCGGCTGATATCCATCCCAAGAATAGTCTTGGTTGCACCCAAATCCTTCATAGAGAAGGCCGCGCCCAGTTGGCGCTTCAACTCCGCTATCCTAGCAGCATTCCGACCCACTAATAGCATGTCATCTACATAGAGCAATAAAATAATAAAATTATCATCGGCAAAATACCTCACAAATACACAGTGATCCGACGTCGTCCGTGCATAGCCATGCTCCCCCATAAACGACTCGAACTTCCTGTACCACTGCCTCGGAGCCTGCTTCAGACCATACAAGCTCTTCCTCAACCAGCAGACCAAATATGACTTGTCCTTCTCACAGAATCCCTCTGGCTGCTCCATGTATAACTCCTTCTCAATATCATCGTGGAGGAATGCCGTTTTTACGTCCATCTGCTCGACCTCCAAGTCGAGACTAGCTGCTAATGTTAGCACCACCCAAATAGACGAATGCTTGATGACAGGCGAAAAGATCTCATCAATAATCCACGCCTTTCCGCTGATCGTAGCCTTTAACTACCAGCCTCGCTTTGTATCGAAGGCGAGTAGCATCATCCGTCTGCTTCACTCTAAACACCCATCGATTCTTCAAAGCCTTCTTACCCTTGGCAACCGCACCAACTCATAAGTAGAATTGGCGTGTAAGGAACTCATCTCCTCCTGCATAGCCTGCATCCACTCCTGCCTGTGTTCGTCATCCATAGCCTCTGCAAAGCTTTCGGGCTCTCCCCCGTCAGTCAGAAGCACATACTCACCCGGTGAGTATCTCGTAGATGGTTGACGCTCTCTGTCGCTCCTTTTCAGTAGAGTCACTGGTGCTGGTTGTATACCAACAACCTCCTCCTCTTCAGGAACTGCCTCCCCGGCATGCTCATCCTCCTAAGGGACATCCTGACCACCATCAGCAGGCTGATGATCAAGGTTGGGAGCAACTCCATGTACTGGCTCCCCCATAATTGGATCCTCTGCGATGTCCTTTGAAAATTGCTCGAAGCAAAATAACTCTAACTCAGGCAATTCCTCAGCCTCAGAAGGCGTCTCGGAATCCTGAGTGTTGGTCATGGTATGATCCTCGACGAAAATCACGTCCCTGCTTCTGTAGAGCTTTCTTCCCACCGGGTCGTAGAGTCTATAGCCAAACTCATCCCGACCGTAGCCGGCAAAGACGCATCGCTTCATCTTTGGCTCTCAAGTTTGGTCCTCTCGTCCTTTAGTACATGTACGTAGGCCTTACAACCAAACGTCCGCAGGTGATTGTATGACGGCACTTTGTCGTACCATACTTTGTCAGGCAAATCACCCTGCAAAGGAGTACTAGGAGATAAATTAATAACATAAGTAGCTGTGAGAAGAGTCTCACCCCAATAACTGCCTGGCAAGTTTGCTTCTGACAACAAACACCGCACCCTCTCCATCAGTGTCATGTTCATGCGCTCCGCTACACCATTGAGCTGAGGTGTCTTGGGCGGAGTCATCTGGTGTCGTATCCCGTGCTCTCTGCAATAAGCATCAAAGGGACCGATGTATTCACCGTCATTGTCGGACCGATGTATTCACCGTCGTTGTCAGACCGAACACACAATAACTTCTTGTCTGTCTCTCTATCAACAGAGGCATGAAACTCTTTGAAAGTAGGCAGCACCTGATCCTTGGTCTTTAAGGCATAGACCCAAACCTTCCTGGAACAGTCATCAATAAAAGTTACAAAGTAAGAAGCACCACCAATAGATTTTACCTTCATAGGACCGCAAACATCCGAGTAAATCAACTCGAGCAACGTCGGCTTCCTTGAACTTGGGTGACTTTGGAAATACACCCTATTTTGCTTTCCAGCTGAGCAGTGCGTGCACTTCTCCAACTTTGTAGACTTGAGCCCTGGAATCACCTTCATGTTCACCAAGTAGCTCATCCCCTTCTCGCTGATATGGCCGAGCCGCCTGTGCCACAAATTGGTAGACGCATCACTGACTGCGTTCACCTCTTGTGTCCCCTGTGCGCTCCCCTCTATATAGTAGAGACCGGACTTCTTGCTTCCTCTGGCAATCACCATCGAACCTCTGGAAAGCTTCCACTGACTATTCCGAAGAGACTGAAGAATCCCTCGTCATCCAACCTTCCAACCGACACCAGGTTGAAATGGATATCAGGGACATGACGAACATCTTTGAGAACAAAAATTGTACCCATCTTCGTTCTCAAATGCACATCTCCAAGGGCAACCGCCTTCGACACATCTCCATTGCCCATCTTCAACACTCCAAAGTCGCTTGTCGTGTAAGTAACAAATAGTGCCCTGTTGTGAGATACATGCACCGAAGCTCCTGAGTCCACCAGCCAATAATTGTCATCGCAGGCGAGGTTTGTGATAACCTCATCACCTACGACGATCACATCGCCTCCATGTATCGAGGCCGCCGCTGTTGTGTTCTCATCTTGCTTTCTCTTGTCTCCCTTCTTCTCTCTCTTCCAAGTGAAACAGTTCCGCTTGATGTGGCCCTTCTTGCCACATTGGTAACACTCCGAGTCCTCGTAATGACCCTTGGACTTCCCTCTCCTCTTGTCTCTGCCACCACCTGAACCCCTACTTTTGCCCCTTCCGCGGCTCTCTGAAACTAGTGCCTCTGAGTGGTGGAATGTGGATAAAGTACCATGAGAACGTCTCCGCATCTCTTCATTCAGCATCCCGCTCTTGGCAAACTCCAGACTGACCATGCCCTATGGAGCAGAAGCGATCATAGATACTCGTACGGTCTCCCACGAGTTTGGCAATGTACACAGCAGCCATAGTCCTTGAACCTCGTCGTCGAACTTGACTCCCATCGAGGATAGCTGGTCAACCACGCCCTGGAAATCACTCATGTGATCTGTAATAGACGCCCCATCTTTGTACCGCAGACCCATCATCGTCCGGATCAGGAACAACTTGTTTACCCCGGTCTTCTTCGCGTACAAGATTCCAGCTTATCCCATAACGTCTTCGCATGCTCAATATTGGCAACATGGTTGTACACGTTCTCGTCAACGAATTGCCGCATGTACCCACACACCTGTATATGCTCAAAATTCTAGTCCTTATCGGATTTGTCACTGGGCTTCTCGGATGCAAATACTGGAAGATGCAGCTTCTTGACGAACAGCAAATCCTTTATCTTGCTCCGCCAATAATGGTAGTTGGTATAGTTCAGGTTCACCATGCGCACCGGCTTCGCGTCCATCTCTGCTTCATGGTTTGACCGTCAACTCCTGACACTTCTTTGAACTCAAAGCTCTGATACCACTCTGTTGGGAACGAAGCGCGGAAACCGTTTCCCCAAACTAAAAAGTCCTGCAAGAGAACCGAGCAAAAGCACACAAACCAAAAACGCCAAACACAATCGCAGACACAAAGATTTTTGACGTGGAAAACCCTTGCGAAAAAAACCACGGGACGATCGGAGTCCAACCTTGAAGAACCTCCACTAATGGAATAAAGAGAATACACCCTCTACAAGCTCCTCCTGATCCAACACGGATCACCACAACTCACTTGAAAGAAGAAAATTTTTGATTACGGACTCCGAAGAACAAGAGATGCCGAAAAATTATTCGAAACAATCTCTCCTTCACAATAGTCCTTAATCCTCTCTCTCTCTCTCTCTCTCAAAGATTGTAAGCACTCTTGTTGTGAGATGAGTTTTCAACTAGCATGCATCACCCTTTTATAAGCCCTTGGTAATCCATACATGGAAGGCCAATATATATGAAAACTTCTAATATGCATCAATCATATATTTAATAGAAATTCAATCATAATTGGCTTGCCATAATTGGAAGTCCAATTATATGGAAAGCTACTATATGAAGGGTCCAATCATAAATATATGATCAAAGTAAATATGAAAATTCAATCATATATTTCCTTACCATATATGTTCCAAAATAGGATCCATGCACTCCCCGAGCTTCACCGATGGCGCTCGTCGCTCTCCGGGGTATTCTCTACATAGGTTGAGAACCCCACCCACTCCAACAACAAGTTTGAATTAGTATGACAACATCATCAGCTAATACTTGTACTCAAAGTGCTTGGTTAGGTCCCCTCCATCAATTCTAGCATGATGAAATAGGTGAATTACGTATGTTAAGTTTCCTCTATTTTTATGACAGTCCCATCAACTCCTTGTTTCTTTTTTTTTTTGTATCTTCTCGAGAACCACCTACGGTGGGTGGGTCAAAGACTCGGAAGACAGCTAAATTTAGATATTCTAAACGTAGATTCTGTAAGAAATATGAGTTCTTAGTCTCCATTCCATTACTTTGGTAAGGACTTGATGTTGATTGTAATCTCAACATCAATTGTAAAAAGATTGGGTGTATGTGAATATATTTTGTTGCTTGATTCAGATCTTATTTTTCCTGCCAATAGCACTAGGCCAATTACACAAACTCTGACCATCACCAATAACCCCCCGTTTGACTGCTGCTCGGGGATGTAGTTGTAGTTACGTGAGTCTTAGTGGGTCGTTGGCTCCGCCTGTTATCTCCTTCTACGACATGTTGTTGTTGTTGCCATATTCAATATGTCACTTAGTCATATCTGCCTCGCTGTGGGTCAGCACCTCCGAAAGAAACGGAGGACTTCATTCAGTGACTTCGCAATCGCCCTCATCATTGGTAGGCATTTGTATGAAAATGTCCTTTATAACAATTTATTACATAATCATATATTGCTTGAATCATATGGCTCTATTATACATACTTGCTAGTGGTTATACTCATAAAGATATGTGTATCTAGAGTTGGTACAATCTTTGTCTTTAAGTCCCATATTCATGCTCATAAATTGTATTAACCTATTGTTTGTGCCCAACCATAATATTTTGGTTTTTCTTTCTTTATTTTTTGTGATTTATGTTAAAATGATACCTATATTTATTTACAGGTGGGAGATGCATCTTAATGGAAAAGAATTTTGGGTTCATTTTATAAATGATGGTAGATAATGCTTAATGATGTAAAGGGTTTTAGATTTATTTTGTAATGATGGTAGAAGAACGCTTAATGATGTAAAGCATTTTGAGTTCATTGCGTAAATGATGGACGGGATTAAATGATGTAAAGCGCTTTAGGATCATTTTTTAAAATGATGGAATATGATGCTTAATGATGTTTTATAAAAATATTCTTTTTAATGCACTTTAGAGAGTACAATATACATTTGAACTTATATAGTTTGTTATATATGTAATTAATTATATGTTTTCTTGGCAGAATAGGGAAACAATAATTTCATAATAAGTGGAACAGTTGTTATAAGTTTTTTTTGGACGGATCTGTAATTTTTTTAAAAGTGAAGTATATTCTTTTGTGACTCTTCTCAATCCCTCTCTAAATAATTAGGACAGTTTCAATACGTTACAAATGCTTACTTTTTGTGAACGTTTAATGAACCGTCATACTAAAATAAAAATTTGTGAACTTTTGAGACGGTTGGTTTAACCTTCTCTAAACAACAATTAGGACGATTATTTTCGTCCTTTAATTTTTTGCCACATCACCCTAGTAGCACTATGTAAATCGGTCCCAAATACCGTCCCAAATAGTATTTAGGACAGTATAGACTCTTATTAAGATGGTTTATAGTTGTCCCAAAAGCTTACTTTTTTGTAGTATAGTAATCTTCACTTGATGTCAATATATCTAGTCAGAATAGAAAAAAAAGTACAATATACAAAAACAACAAGAGATACAATAATGAATAAAGTAATAATAAGAATAATAAGAATTAATACTAAGAAACAATATGCATGAAAGAGAAACTGTACTATCTATGTGTTTAAAATACCTGTTTTTATATGTGGACTAGGGGTAAGATCTGGCACATCATACTTGCAATGCGCGATCGCTATTTGACACGTAAGGCCAAGGGAAAGATTGGGGTAGTCCACACATCTATTCAATTACTTCCCCACCCAACATAAGATCATAAACATGACGAATGGTTATTGAACAATAACAAATTTACGTGTCTGACTGGGTCACGAATATATGCAACAAAGAAAGACTACATTAAGTAAAGTACTTGCCTGTGTCCAAGAGTGTAAGTTTTACAAATAGCCCACCTATGATATGATATTAAATTATTAGATTCAATTCCTAGTTCAAAACCTTATCTTGTATTTATGGAGATGCTTCTAGAATTTCCTAGTTATATACTAAATCCTAACCAAGTTTGAAATATATATATATATATATATATATATATATATATATATATACTACATCCTAACCAAGTTTGAGTTCACATTATTGATTCCAACCTGCTAAATAAATTCCAAATTCAAATTTTATTTATTTGAATTTATGAACTAAAAGTTGTTACAGTTCTTGATTTAATCTAAATTTTACTTAATTTATTTTAAACTGCCACTATTTATTTATATTCATTTATTTTACTTATATACATTAAAGAACCGGCCCAAACTTGCCTAATTTTATTACAATTTACAAGTACTACTGGGCTCGGGCTCAAGTGTGCTAACACAGTTTATTTACTTCCAATTATTCATCTCTAGCCTACAGAGTCTTGGTTGTTTAGTTTAGCGGTACTGGGCTTGGGCTCACAACCGAATATTGAACAAATATTCAAGTCGAATATTGAACAAATATTCAAGTCTTCTCTACCGTATCAAATCGACACAGACACTGTGTCGAGGAATCACCTAAGACACGACACTGTCGAACAAACCCCAAAACTCATCGACTTCAAATTTAAACAGAGAAAAAGGAGAAAGAAGTCGAAGACGAATACATGAATACGAGAAAACACGTGTCCGATCTGAACTACAAGAATTCATCGAATGTAGAGACAGATGATCGAGCTGTTCAAACTGAACGGTGCTGCTCCGATCTCAGAGTTCATAATTCTTCAAAGGTTGATACTCGATGATGACGAGTCGTGGTGTTATGGTTTCTCTGTCGTGATAAAAGCTCGGTTAGCTCGAATATTGTTGACCTCCTTAGCGAACCTAGATCAAATAGCTAGTCGATCACATTCGAGTAAAAGGTTTTCATCGAACAAATTCAGTCAATCAAAACAGAGAAGAGGAAATTGATGACTCAAATGAGAGAGAGAGAGAGAGATACCTAATCGACTGTGAGGCAACGCTCACGGAGGACGCATCGGAGGAGATAACCATGGAGGAGTTCAACTTTTGTGCGTGGCTGTGCTAGCTCACCGATTGACTTTAGGCGGCACCGTGGAGTCACTGGAGTCGACAAAGCGTCCGTCTCTATACTCCGATAAACAACACACGGCTGTAGCGACCCGATTGTTACCGGAGCATACGAGGGGATGCTGGCGAGGTCCGACCCTTGTTAGCAATCGCCCGAATAAAACTCGTATTATATGCGAATTTTTCCGTAATTTTCAGAAACGTATAATACTTGTGTACTTTTGACAGATTTAAATCAGTCTGTAAATTTTAAGCATGTGAAGTTTTAAACGTGTTTCGTATAAATTATTGAAAGCATTGGCACCAAAAACATGGTGGGAACTTGTTTAATTAATCAAATTTGACAATATGTTTAAGAATGTGAAGTTTCTAGCCTCAATATTTTTATTTTTCGAATATTTGACCGAATTTTGAACGTATTTTATTTGCACTGAGTCGATTTATACTCGTACTTATGCCGTCCTGAATTTTTTCCGTTTGCCGAATTGCTAACAAGGGGTCCGACCGATGTGAACGTCGCTTGACGGAGGGAGATCACCAGAGATAAGCTTGGATGCCGTTGAAGCAGTGAAGACGTCGACGAGATCGAAGATCGGTCACCAATGCCGAAGTCGTCAAATGGCAGAGCTCGGTCGTTGCTCAGTTTAGGAGAGGCCACCAGCGACGAGCTTGGTTCACTACTCAGCCGGAGGAAAATATGGGCTTTTTTTTTCCATAGAAAATATTTCCATTACAAAATTTTCACCAAATTAAATTTTCCATGAATTTTTTTTAAAAAAATTCCTAGGAAAATAATTTCATGGAATTAATTTCTTTTCAACATGTTTTCTACCTTGCAATCAAATACACCCTTGCAAATATAACTCAGTACATGAGTAATGAAGAAGATTAATTAGGGAGTTAGTTAAAAAGTTAGTTAGGCAGTTAGGTTAATTGTAACTAATCTCTATATCCTTATTTCATTTAAGCATGTGTTTTTTATTAGGCTAATGTTAAACATATGATTAAATGGTTAATGCTAACTAATTCAATTTCTAGATTCTTCTTATAATTAGAGAAATTTACTTGAGGAATATAATCAAACTAATACATGAGTTTATGAAAACTTTTTATTTAAAATTCTTTAAATATGGGTTTCACAAGGACTCTATAGCTTTAGACAATACTTGTATTGAAGTTGAATGCCTTAGAAATCTTGTTATGCATACCCCTCTTTTACATATTGATGTTCCTGTCATTTCTGTAAATTAGGATAATAATTTTGTTATAGAACTACTAAAGCATAATTATATGAATTCTAAGATGAACATGCACTTACAAATTATGCAAATATGTAAAGAGCCTATTATGCAAATATATGGTTCTTGAGTATATTATAAAGTCAGAAAAGAACCTTTGCAGAATAATTGACAAAGTTTCTATCTAGGACATTAATTCTAGAATCATCAAAGAGGATGGAATTAGGCCCATAAGTAAGTCACCAGTAGTTGTGACCTAAATGAGCTTCATTGGAGATCCCAAGAAGCTGGTTCAATGGGTAGAAATAAGTTGGACTTAGGTGACTAATATAGAGATTAAATTTTCAAATATAATATCCAAGCAGTTGTACGAAATTGTACAAAGATGCTCTATTCCTATGATTACAGTGTTACGATGTGATCTGGTTAAGTTGTGTTTTAGAAACACTTAATGGGTTCAAGCAAGATTATGCAGGGCTAACACTGATTACCAACCTTTTGAGGACTTACATTTATAAGAGGTTATAAAGGCCATAACTATAGGATAGGGTAATCTGTAGAAAATAATAGATTGATCATTTTATTGATGGACTACTTCACTATATATAGGGAGTCTAGCTCCTCTACATACTACATATTCCGATGTGGGACTAAAAGTCCCTTATTGATTCTCAACACTCTCCCTCATGATGGGCGATAGATATTGATCATCCCCATCTTGTTACATAGCTTCGACAGACTTAATGAACTAAGTCCTTTAGTCAGACAGTCTGCAACTTGTTCTTCTGAGCGGACATGGTCAATCTTTAGTATCCCTTGTTCCAGCTTCTCCTTGATGAAGAATCGATCAATCTCGATGTGCTTCGTTCTGTCGTGCTGAACTGGATTGTTAGCTATACTTATTGCAGCTTGACTATCGCTCAGAAGACGCAATGGTGCTCCCTTATCTAGCTTCAACTCTGTCAGCAATGCTTTTACCCATAGCAACTCTGATACTCCCAGAGCCATTGCTCTGTATTCTGCTTCAGCTGTCGACCGTGCTACCACAGACTGTTTCTTGCTTCTCCATGAGACTAGATTTCCTCCTACAAAAACACAGTATCCCGTGGTAGACCTTCTGTCGTCTATGCAGCTTGCCCAGTCTGCATCTGTCACTACCACTTTTCTAGCTTAGGGGTATTTTGGTCATTTTTGAAATTTTGTGAATTAATTAGAATTATTAATTAATATTTGGACTTATTATAATTAATATGATTTTTGGTGATTTTTGGTGATTTTTAGGAGAATTGATTTTGGGCCTATAGTGGACTTTGACTTGTGTTGACTAGAAGACTAACCTAGGTTATGGCCACTTAGTTAAGTTAAGTAACCTTGGTTGGACCTAATTTAATGAGGTTTAAGTCATTGGAACTAGGTAGGGGTGATTTGGAGTTGTGTGGGCAAATATGGCTTATGACTACATAAGTCATGATTAATGACTTAGGCTTAATAGCCCATAGGCCCACACCATGAACCAACCCTAACCCTAATCAGCCCATGGCAGCCACTATTGACCCATCACATCCTATTTAATGTCTCCCAAAGTTAGGGCTAGCCTCTTCCTTAGGAAATTATTGCAAGAGAAGAAAGAGGTGAGCTCCCATCTTTAGAAATTCTTAATAAATCCATCTCTCATCCTTTTTAATCCAAACAAGTTGCAATAGTTTCTAATTATTGTTTTCTTGCTGTTGGAATTGTTTGTTCTCAGTTTTCCAACAATTTAGAGGGGTTTCACCATCAAGAGGAGCATCTCTCTTTAGAGTTTTCAAGGGGTTTTGACACTTTGAGGTAACTTCTTGTTCTCACCATAGAATCCTGAAATTATTGCATCAATAGGGAGCCCTAGACCTACCCAAACTATAGGAATAGGAATCCCTAGATTTTTGGGTCGTTTCGTGTCCTAACAGGACACGTATCAGTGCCCTACTCTAAGTGTTTGTGATAATTCCTCACTGGGACTTGTTGTGTTATTTTCATAATGTTTTTGAATGGAAAGTTGCTATTCTATATCGCTTACACATTTCTTGTGCACTGAGGTGAATTCGTGCTTGTGTCGTGTCGCTACGACACTCGTGCACGCGCACTTGGACTCGCGCGCGCGCGGCTACAGGAGTCCCCTGCATCTCGGGGTCCTTTCTGGACACGACACGATTCGTCTTGACACGAATTTTTGGGAGAAGGTTGGGGCATGTTCTGTCACCATGCTCCCCAATTTTTATTGGGTTTCATGCATTGGTTAGGGAGGATTTCGTCGTGCACTGAGTTTGCACAGTGCTGTGCACTGTCATTTTTGGCCACTGACACGCGAGTGTAACTCAGACACGGGGACACGTCGACACAAGACAGGGTGACACGTGGGTAGCCTGATACCTGGCGAACCTAGGTGGGTGAACACGTGTCTTGATTTGGTCTGTGCTGTGTGCACGACACGCGTGCACACGTGCACGACACAGTGCACTAAAACAGTGTCTGTGTGCCCATTTCGTGTCCTATTTTATTTGGACACGTTTGTGTCCTTTTGTTTGTACACAAACACCACACCTAGCATGTATGCATCCTATATTTGTATTACCAACCCTTTATTTTGAATCTTAGCAATTTTTCAGTAATTAAATCCTAAATTCCAGTTTTTGATACTAGGTAATAATTTCCTGTTCCAGTTTTCAGAAAATGAACTTTGACATCATTTCTCACCTATCAATTACTGTTTAAATGTTGATTTTAATCCTGGTTAGTGTTCTCCTATAGCTAACCTAGCTATGTGTTGAATTTTGGCTCTTTTGGAGTTCCTTTTTGCTGCCATTGGGTTGGAATGGGAAAACTGAAACTGTGGTTCAGTTTTGAGCTAATGTTGAGGCTGTGTTGGTGAGTTTGTAGGCTGAATTATTTTCCTTTTCCTGTGTATTGATTGAGGGTGTGAGCTGAGTTTTATAGTCTCCACTGTGGTTCTCTTCCCTGCACTTACATGGCTTATACACACACACTTTCATTGTTATTTTCCTGCAATCTTTCACACTATCACATTATGGTATTGCACACACACACTCCTCTTTAAACTGTTCATAAAATTCTGAAATGATTTCCTTGCTTTTCCTTTTACCTGTTTTCCTGTGAACACACCATTTCCTTTATATTCTGTCACATTTCCTACACCACACAGTGAACTCTCATGCCATATATCACACACTCTTGCACACACATGTTTCCTCTCACTCACTCTCATGTTTTCACACACACACATACACATATGTTCCCTATTTTCCTGCATGCATATATAGGTATTATGTGAGATGTGTATATATAGGTATGCCTATAGGTATGTATCATGTATATATGTACATATGTCTAAAGTATAATGTATATATGTATATATATTTGTCTTAAAAGTAAATATGGATAGATAATGTATATGTGGTATTCACATAGGAGTCTAAGCTAATGTGTATTTTAGTTATCATAACATATATCAATATGAGTGAATCTTACATATTGACTTGTGTATGTGATATTAAGGATAGCCTAGATGCTATAGTGTATTCCTATATAGATTACATTAATATAGTAATATGTGTTTGGTATTTTAGATATAATATTGTCATGTGTATAGGAGATTGGTAGGTTGTTTATGCATGGTATTGCCTAATAGCCTAAGACCTAGTCTCTTAGCCTATGGGTGTATTGTGTGTCTGCTTGACTAGTAAGCCTATATTAGACTTGTGTAGTCCTGTTAGACTTAGAATTGACTGGTTAGACTAGTATAGACTAGTTTGACTCAGGTTTGACTTGGTTGACCTAGTTTGACTTCTAGGGTTGACCAAAGTTGACCAAGAGTTGACTTTGGCCTAGGTTGACCTAGAATCATGTAGAATGCATAGTAGGACTCCATTTTGATATTCTGGACTTGTTGTGACTTGTGCTGTACTGTTTAGGAGCCAGACACCACTCCTTGGACAGTACATTTCATACTGGACACTCAGATACAGGCGAGTACATTCTCTGATCATTTCATATCCTGCTTAGAATTATTTCCTGCAGTAGATTACTTTACTTGTACTGTCACGTTGGTCACACGGATTGGTACTATATGGATCCTTTCTTGAGATGTTATCCTTAGGGAGCATCGGGTACTCTATGTTCGGTGCGTTTCACTTTCAAAGCGTATCATATGCTTTTTGGTTCTTTGATCACTTACGACATGTACCCTCATGATCGTAGAGTCTTCCTGGAATCTTACACTGTTGGGTTACCCCCAGAATCCCCATTTTTATGGGACTTACACTGTTGGGTTACTCCCAGAATCCCCATCTTTATGGGACTTACACTGTTGGGTTACCCCCAGAATCCTCATTTTTATGGGACTACTATGTATCACCTTCGGGGTCTACCACCCTTCGGGGGCTTATCACCTTCGGGGTCTATCACCTTCGGGGTCTGCTATATAGCATCATATAACATAATCTGGCTGGATCCTTGTGTATTGATCGGGGGTACGGGGGGAGTATTACATGTTCATATTGTACTCTGACTCACTAGTCACTGCTAGTTCTCTATGTATAGTAGATATTCTATTACAGCTCTTCCTGTTTACATACTGCTTTTCTTTCAGTACCTGTATCTTACTTTACTGCATGTTCATATTTTCTAACCTGCTATGAATTGTTGAGATGTACTGTGCTCGCTCCTGTCCTGACTGGACCTGTTGAAAATATTATAGAGGACGAGGAGGAGGCTGGCCTGGACACCTACTACGGGGCAGCCCTAGATGACACCTGTGAGCTGGACCCTCAGGAGGATCCAGCAGTAGCTGAGGACTTTCCCCCGACTGCCTAGACTAGATAGTTAGGCTTTTATCTATTTGTAATTGGATCATGTTTTAGCTAGACTCTTATTTGGAGATCAGTTTATATATTCTTTCATACTGTAGCTGAGTTTGTTTACTCTGGATATTGTTGGGATTATCTTAGACTATTGCATCTCTTTATTCTCTTGAGTTCTATTTCATATCGTGCTATCTCTTCCTTAGCTGTGATTGAGTTGTTATTACTATGTCACCCCCCGTTCGGGGAGTATAAACTGCTTAGAGATAAACTGTTAGATGTTGAGACCTAGGACAACGTTCTACCGCCGATACTGCGGCGTAGGCTGGACGTATTCACGTCTGCCCTTACTCTAGGGTGCGGGTCATGACAACATCACAGTATCCCTCAACTTCTATGCGTCCATTCTTCTTGAACCATAGCCCCTTTCCCGATGTTCCTTTCAGATACCTCAAGATCTGAAATACTGCTTCCATATGACCCTTTCTTGGATCATGCATGTAGCGACTCACTACACTCACCGCAAATGAGATATCAGGGCGAGTGTGTCCCAGATAAATCAATCTCCCTACAAGTCGTTGATATCTTTCACGATCAACGGGCTCTCCTGCTTCTGCTCCCAACTTGCACTTCTGGTCAATTGGAGTGACTGCTGCTTTGCATCCCAGCATCCCTGTCTCCTTCAGCAGATCTAGTGTGTATTTTCTCTGTGAGAGAACAATTCCTTGTTCGCCTTCACACACCTCGATACCTAGAAAGTACCTCATCGCTTCTAGATCTTTCACTTCAAACTCCTTCGCGAGTTTTGACTTCAGTTTAGTGATCTCGACTTCATCATCACCTGTGATCACTATATCATCCACATATACAGCAAGTATAGTGATGTGGCCTCTTGCATGCTGAAGGAAGATCGTATGATCTGCATTTGTTTGACGGTATCCCATGCCTGTAACAGCCTTTCTGAATCTGTCAAACCAGGCTCGAGGGGATTGCTTGAGCCCGTATAGTGACTTCTTCAGTTTACACACCTTTCCTTGCGACGTCCCTCCGTTTGATTCCGTCGCATAGTACCCAGGCGGGAGCTCCATGTATACTTCTTCTTGCAGGTCCCCATGAAGAAAGGCATTCTTCACATCCAACTGGTACAGCTTCCACCCATAGTTCGCTACAATGGAGACCAGAGTCCTTACGGTGCTCATTTTTGCTACTGGGGCAAAAGTCTCATCATAGTCTATTCCATATGACTGTGTGAATCCTTTTGCAACCAACCTCACCTTGTACCGCTCTACTTTTCCTTCTGGCGTCTCTTTCACTGTGTACACCCATTTGCATCCCATAACTTTCTTCCCTTTTGGTAATGGAACCAGCTCCCATGTCTTATTTTTCTCCAGTGCTCCAAGTTCTTCCATCATTGCAGCTTTCCACCTTGGATCTTTCTTTGCTTCCTGCCAACACTTGGGCAACGAAGTAGAGCTTAACGATGCAATGAAGGCTCGATAATTCGAAGAAATGTTAGAATAAGACAAGAAGTTGGCAATGTCATGTTCGTAATCATCAAAACGAGCAGGAGCCTTACCCGCATTGATGCGAGAAGATCTCCTTAAGGGAGCAATAGGTGGTGGAGAGATCGTACCATCCGAGTCGGAGAGATCCGCATCAGAATCCGAGTGATTCAGTGCGGGGGCAACATCTTCAGGAGTTGGAGCAGGAGTAGACAAGGGACTTGGTACAGTAGGCACAGGGCATGGCATAGGCACAGTACTGGACTTCTGTTGTCTTCTTTTGTAGACTTGGAGCTCCTTTTTCCTTGTCTGCTGCTCCCCCTGCGTAACATATGGAACTTCTTCTTCATTTTCTGTATCTGATTCACTGTGCTCTCCCCCTTTCGTCCAGTTTTCTACAACCGGACACGGAACCGAGCCGACGACCACATTTGGGCTTATTATCTTCCCCTCACATCGAACACCATCTGTGTTAGGTGTGTCACCAAATGCGGAACCTTCATCCGAACCATAGTATGGTTCGAGTTCTCTGAAAGTAACGTCCATGCTGACAAACATCTTTCGCTCGACTGGACTCCAACAGGCATAACCCTTCTGAGTCGTCGTATAACCGACAAAGACACATTTAACTGCCCGAGGATCCAGTTTGCCAACGCCAGGCCGATTATCCTGGACAAAGCATACACATCCAAAAACTTTTGGTGGAACAGTATATGTATTAGCTCCAGTAAGCATCTCCAATGGTGTCTTCCAGTCCAATACCTGAGATGGCATTCTGTTGATGAGATAAGAGGCCGTCAATATAGCCTGCCCCCATAAGTGCTTCGGGACATTCATAGCCAGCATCATCGTCCGTGCAACTTCCAGCAAGTGTCTGTTCTTTCATTCCGCCACACCATTTTGAGCCGGAGTATAAGCACATGAAGTTTGATGAAGTATTCCATTAGTGGAAAAATACTCAGCAACCCGCTTATTCGTATACTCCGTCCCATTGTCGGATCGAAAACACTTAATTTTAGCGCCATATTGTGTTTTCACTCGTCGATGAAAGTCCTGAAAGGCCTCAAGGACGTCACTTTTATTCTTCAGAAGGTAGACCCAAGTCACACGGGTATAACAATCAATAAAGGTGACGAACCATCGAAAGCCGTTAATCCCGGTTGTAGGACAAAGGCCCCATACGTCTGAATGTATCATGTCAAAAGCAGCTGAACTCCTATTCCATGTGCTCACATACGAGCTTCTGGTATGTTTTCCCAAAGCACAAGCATTACAAAATAACTTCTCTTTATTAGCCCTTTGATATAAGGACGGATACATTCGACCAATAACCGGAAAAGAGGAATGTCCGACACGCTGGTGGTGGAGTAGCAAGTCGGCTTCAACACTGCGACAGGAAGCTTCTGGTGGTGCGTCTGCTACCAAGGATGCCAATGCTCTGTCCAGTCCAATCCTGTCTAAATACCATAGCCCCTTATGCCATGTGCCAGTCCCAAGTCGTCGTCCTGTCCCTTTCTCCTGAAAAGTCATCTGGGGAATGTCAAAGGAAACAGTATAGTTAAGATCAAGTATAATGGCACTAATGGATAGAAGATTGACAGGAAAAGATGGAGCATGAAGGACATTGGTTAGAGTGATGGAAGGGGTGCATGCGACAGTGCCTTTACCCATTACAGGGCTGGATGTACCATCAGCGGTCTGAATACTCTCCGGCAATGGTAGGGGAGAATATTCCTGAAATGCACCACGGGACCCCGTGACATGGCGAGATGCCCCAGAGTCCATAATCCAGCCTGGCTGATGGATAGATGCAAGAGCACGTGCAGAATCATCGTTGCTGGTTTGGGCAAAGCAAGTGAAGTGATCTTCCGAGGTTGAAGACGCCCCAGGACTGTCGACCGAACCCAGCTTCGTGCCACGCAACTTCTCAAGGAACTCCCGCTCAAGCGGAGTTATTTCAGCCAGGTGATGCTCTCCGTCTTTCGTCAGATTTGCTTTGTGGCCGCCCCTTCGACCAGCATAGCCTCCTCTACCACCACGTCGGCCTCCACGACCCCGTCCTCGATCAGTAGACTGATTGTGCAAGGGTTTTGGACAAAATCGGATGTAATGTCCGGAGTCACCACAATTGTGACAAACACCACCCATAGATGGAGGTTGATTGAAGGCAGCAAGGGCAGACTTTTCAACCGCGGCTGGCTCCCCCTGGGAGGAGCCCTTGTTGGGCATCAACTTCAGTCGAGCTTCTTCCTGTGTCATGACAGCGATAGCTTCTTCCAAGGTCGGGAGCGTGGGTTGGAAAAGGAGGATATTCCGTCGCTGCTCAAATACAGGGTGTAGTCCCTTCAGGAATTTTATCATACGCTGCCGGAAAATATAAGCCAGGAACGTCTGAAAGTACTTCGCGAAAGCCGATTCGACTTGTGCATCTTCCATCCCAAGAGGATCATAATGATCCAGATCAGACCAGTACTTCTTCAACAGGGCCGCGTACTCAGAGATGGTACGGTCGTCTTGGGCCACCCTATCGAGTTCATCTTGCAGTTGAAAGACTCGCATAGGGTTGCCGGAGCCGGAGTACATATCTTTGAGAGTCTGCCATATATCAGCAGCAGCCTCCATAGCCTCGATATTGCCCGACACCTGGTCGGTTAAAGAGGCAGTCAACCACCCAGCCACGACGTTGTTGACAATCTCCCACACAGCAAACTCCTTGGTGGAGTGATCGGCTGGCGCCTTGGCTTGGCCAGTGACATAGCCAACCAAGCCACGTCCCTTCAGTGTCCGCATTGCCTGCCGCGACCACTTCAAGTAGTTGGAAGTTCCTTCCAACTTCGTCTCCAGTTTCTCCAGCTTCCCCATTTTGTAAGGCGACGGATCCACATCAGTATGGATCACACGTGGGTTACCTCGGTTAATCTCTTGGATAAGATATCATCAACCAAGGCCTTCATCTCATTGGCCGTCAGTTTGCCACTGATCGAATCCATGGCGTCTTCAACTGTGAACTAAATTCGTCGTCTTCTTCATCGTCGTCGTCGTCTGCAACTGACCCAACGTCGTCGTCTTCGTCGTCTTCGTCGTCTTCTTCAACGCCAGAGACTTTACTAATGCGCTACTAACTTGGCCAGCACCGGCGCGCGCATGTAAAGTGAACACGTCAGGACACCAGAGAAGACATGATCAGTCTCTGCATAGATCCCGATGTGAAGAAGGAATAACAAATAAAGCATTTGTTAGTTCCAAACGGCGTAAGCACGGAACAGAGTTGGTGCAAATAAAGATTTGACAGCCGTCTCTATTCGAAATACGCCGTTTTTTTTTTGTTTTTTTGTTTTTTTTGTTTTTTTTTTTGTTGTTGTTAAAAGCTAGGGTTAGGGTTTGATAGGGCTGCTAGGTCTAGGATTAGGGTTTCCATGGTTAGGGTTAGGGTTGGATGGGGCGGCTGTGGGAGAGGGGGGGGTCGGAGGGGAGGGTCATGGGGGTTCCTGAAAAAGGGGGGGGTCCTGAAGGGGTGCGGGGGGTCGGGGCTGGAGGAGGGGGGGGCGGGAGGCTGCGACAGGGGGGGTGTCGGGGCTGCTACAGGAGGGGGGGGGCGGGAGGCTGCGACAGGGGGGGGTCGGGGCTGGAGGAGGGGGGGGGGAGGCTGCACAGGGGGGTCGGGGCTGCACAGGGAGAGGCTGCGACAGGGTCGGGGCTGGATGAGGGGGGGGGGGGTGGCGGGAGTCTGCTATAGGATGGGGTCGAGCGGAGGGGGGGGGGGGCAGCGGGTTAGGGTTTAGGAGGGGGGGGGGGAAATTTTGTTTTGTGGAGAGAGAGCGAGAGAGTTATGGCTCTGATACCATGTAGAAAATAATAAATTGATCATTTTATTGATGGACTACTTCACTATATATAGGGAGTCTAGCTCCTCTACATACTACATATTCCGATGTGGGACTAAAAGTCCCTTATTGATTCTCAACATAATCCAAGACAACTCGCATGGAAAAAGAAATTTACGTATGACCAATAAAAAGTGCAATCTGATATAGCGTACTATTTGTGCTTTTTCTAAATTTGATTCAAGATGTAGTCCATCAAATGTTTCTTCATATAAAGATAATAGTTACTAAGTGAGATTCAAGACATACTCCATCTCACTTATTACATTGTATTCGTTTGCCCATAAATTCTTTACTATTATTCTTTTAAATATATTTTTTTTTGAATTCCCACTCACACACACAACTGGGGGGCTTGAACCTTGCCGGCTCCTCCGGATGTCCGCTCTAATACCATTAGGCTAGAGAGCTCGGACATTATTCTTTTAAATATTGTTAACTCTGTTTTTAAACTTGGGTTTTTTTTGTGGGTTGGGGATAGCGATATTTAGTGAATGAGGGGAAAAAAAAAAAAAACCAACTCTAGCCTTTATTCCTACATTGGCTACACAACTCTCCTTTGTCTTTATATTCATTCTTCACTTGCTCCCTATTGTTAAGTAGTTGTGGACTGGCCTATAGGCCTCACCCGCTTGTGTCTCCGCCGTCCGGCTCGGCTCATTTCAGTTTGGCACAGTAACGCGTGCGGGCATCGAAAGTCAAATTCTATCACCGAGTTCAGTTCAGGATGAGACCCAAAAATAATTTTTATTTGCTCTTCATTTTTTTTCCTGACCGTTTGAGCTTTTAAGCTTTGTCCGATGTAAATTAAATAGCCAACGTGGCAGTGATAATTCTTAAACGACTATATTATTATTCAGCTTGTTAGAAATTAAACGCTATTAAATCAATTTGGGTTATGTCCTACCTATATATACTAATTGATTTGAGACTTGAAAAAAAACAAGAGAAAATAATTATGTCTTTCCTTCTTCACAAAGCCAGAAAACATTTTTTCCACTCTTCCTCGAAACAAAGGCTAAGTTTCGAACCCTCTCACAGAACTGTGTGCAGTGACGGAAAATCAGTATAAAGAAGTTCTACCTCTAGGAAGAATTCGAAAAAAGTCTGCACATAGATGTTAAATATTCTTTTAGGACTGTGTTTCGTACACGACTCATCTCCCAAGACTTTTAATACTAACATTAGTTTCTTGTTTTTTATTTTGTCGACATGAAAAGGAAAAGAAAATTTCTAATATTAACTACCCAGCAGCATAACATCCAGGGCTGACCCACGGGGTTGGGTTGTCCTATCCAAAGCTAATTTTGGTTGCCCCTTGACCATTATTTTAGGTCGATCCTGAAAGGTCACCCGCGACCACGACCTCTATTGAAATCATGTTGAACCGGAAAGTTATCCTAAGTATTGTCTAGCTTAATCCAGGGCCGGCCCTGATAACATCCCCTGTTTCCTTAACTTGGAAGGAGGACAATTACATCATTTTCTATTTTGTTTTGCATCCATGAGGGAAGCAGTAAGTGACTAAAAAATGCATACCGCTACTAAGCAACTCTGATACGCATGTACTCTCCCTTCGTTCAACATCCCTTCACTTCTTCCAACACCCGTGTAATCTTTTGGCCCATCCGAACGGATAATCCCCATGGGTCCCTATTGTTGTTATTATTGGTAAAAAAAATTAATTTATAAATGTCATTACTTTGCACTAAATTTTTGATTGTTTTTCAACATTGATATGACCTATTTATCATTCCCTAATAGATATATTATTATTCCTATATTTTTGTTAATTGAGTGTCTTAACTCTCCATTAAAGGCCTTACACTTATATATTTCAATTTTCTTCTATTGTTGTAGGGTAAAAAAAGAAGAAGGATATCTTCATTCCTCCTCCTCCAAAATCACAATGATCCATCTTTTTAATTTCCATTCCAATCTTTTCTACTCTGGGCAAAGCTAAGTTCAGGTCGTTTCTTCCGGAGTTGTGTGCAACGATGGAAAACCGGTAGCAAAAAAGTTTTACCTCTAGGAGAATTCGAGAACAAGTATGTACATAGACCTCGAATAAACTCTTGGAACAATGTTTCGTACATGACTTTTCCGTAGACCGCTAACTCTAACTTTTTGTTATTTTGTTTACACGAGTCAAGATAAATTCTCCAACAATCTAAGTGTTTATTTGAGATTATCATTTGCTATCGTTGAAATATCATATTGTTAATTTATAATTCTGCAAAAGAGTTTTTATATAGAAAAACGAGTTTATGTCAAGTTTTGCAACCTGCATGATTATCTATATCAGAACCAGTATTACTACTGCAACATTCTAGAGACACAATATGAGTAACTTATCATATTGACCGTTAGATGAAAAAGTTGAGTTAGATGAATTTGGCGCAAAAGTTGTAACAAGGGTGCATGTTGTGACTTGTTGACAAATATTAGCACGGTTAACCCGGTAAATAGCAACTATCAAGCTATGTCCATCAAACAGCTCAAATTTTAGTAATAGTCTACGTCCTTGCTAGTAGATCATAGCGATCGATCAGCAACAACAGACCTCTATTGGGATCAAACTGACTTGTTGAAGTTGTTTCAAAACTTAGAAAGACATATATACTTTGGACGGACGGTCTTTTGTTGCTTTTGACGTTGCAAAATATACTATCTGAATTCCACTATGGTGTATAAAATTAATATATACACTGTTGTTAATTAGGAATAATCTTCATGCAAAGGATAAGGCTCCACCAATGATTTTAAGGTGTGCGTGGGATAGT
Organism: Iris pallida; assembly: GCA_029216955.1. Lineage (NCBI taxonomy): Eukaryota > Viridiplantae > Streptophyta > Magnoliopsida > Asparagales > Iridaceae > Iris > Iris pallida. The sequence continues at coordinate 4,549,522 of JANAVB010041618.1, read as the reverse complement.
ATAAAATTGTATTAATTAACTTATGTTATATTTGATTACTGATAAACACTTCAATGTAATAGCTTGAAATTAAAACGAATAGAGCTAGCGATGACTAGTTGCAAACCATAATGAGTTTTTATTTCCAGACAATTCAACATGAACCCTACAAATGGAGGGCTATATATATGAGCAGTGATGATACACCAGTTATCCTTGATTATTCTCTGTATCGAAATGAGCCTTGTAGTCATCCCAAATCTGATCAACAGTCTTTCCAAGCAGCACCTGGAAAAGCTCATCGCTATACGCGTTCTCCATCATTCTGGCGTTGAGGTTGGCCACGAAGTCCTTTTCGTCCGCGAGATTGTTGCAGTAGTCGAGAAATCGAGCAGTAACATCGTAACCTTGATCCCATCTGTCACCTTCGCCGGGCTTGACCCAGTGGCTCGGCACGAACCCAGCCTTCCATCGAACGTAATCTGCTATCCCTTCGATTAGTCCGCTTGGTGTTGTATGTACCACCGCCGTTCCACTGCCATAGGTACGTCGTCTCGTGATAAATGATGCCCGTGAATTCACGCTTTACATCAACCGAAATGTGGGCGATGTAATCTCCGTTTGCGTGGATCTCGCAGATGGATCGCGTAGGCAGCAGCAGCTTCTAGTTTTTTCTCGACGATCAGTGTTATGTGGTCGATATCCTTTCGGTCCTCCTCCTTGGCCTGCCCAAAGGTCTTCCAGACGAAGGAAGAAGCCTTTGCAAGTGTTTTCTTGCTGTATTCAAGCCCGACGCCCCTCTCAAATCGCGCGCCACCAGGAGTTCCGATCGCATGGTTGATAGCTTGGAATTGAAGGGCCACCGCCGCGGACTCTATGATCATAGCAGTGGCCAAGAGAGCAACAAGCATGAGAGCACTTGCAAGCCCCATTGCTCCTTCACTTCCTCTAACCCTTCACGGTATATATATATATATATATATATATATATATATATATATAGTCATGTCCGGTTAAATAGACCCCTTCGTGAGATTAGATATTATTGGTTTCGATAATAAAAGTGGACGCCAAACATCAGGAGAATGAGCCTTTTGACTTCAGCCAAAAAATAAAAATAAAAATTTCTACACGGCTAATGTTTTCTTTTAATTTGAAGGTTGGATGGATGGAGTCGCACGTCAATGAAACATAATCCGCTCAAGAAGATGCTCTTTTTGATCTTTATAGAATCTCTAGTAATTGTCTTTGTCGCAAGCTTTCTATCCAGTAATCTGCTCTCTTTCCACTGTTGGAAGGAAAACGCGAAAACCGTTCCTCCCTGCTTCGAATTACATCAATTTTGTGTTGCATGCATTTGAGGGAAGTAGTGACTCTAAAAGGCTTAGCACTACTATGCAACAAATGGTACGCCTGTACTCTCCCTACGTTTTCAATGAAAAATAATAATTTTTTAACATCAAATCTTGATAACATTTTTAATGCAATTTTTTTTAATGTTTATAGTATATTGATCACAATTTTTAAAGTAAATTTTTTTTGTATTAATTAACCTTAACTTGTATCCTTATGGTCCATGTTAGCAAAACTCATGAAAACATAGTCCACTCAAGGAGATACTCTTTTTAATTTGTTACACTCTTTATAGAATCTTTAGTAATTGTCTTTGTCCCAAGCTTTCTATCAAATAATTTGATCTTTCTTTCCTGGCATGCTAACGTGTACTTTCTCTATGTCAGTATTGGTGTATGACATGAAACACATTGCTGTTGGAAAAAGCGATGACCATTCCTCCAAACAACAAAATGTGGTAATCATTCCTCCAAACTAAGAGTTCGTGAGAGAAACGAAGAAAGACTTACAAAATCAACTTGTCAAAATTATACAGAAAAATCAAACACAAATATAGACAATTTTGACATAAAAAGTTCTTATGGAAAAAACTACGGGACGATCGGAGTCCAATATTGAAAAAGTCTTTATGAGTAAAAAAGAAAATTATATCGTCTACAAATTTCTCCACGGATCCAACTGGATCACCTCAATTACTCAAAGTAATGAAAATGGACTATAAGAGGTTTCCGAAGAACGGGGATGACTAGAATAACCTTCCGAAATGATCTCCCTTTGAAATATCCAACAATTCCTCTTTTGAAAGTTGCAAGCTTTGAGAAACATCTCCATGTGATCATCTTATGGATTAGGGTTACAAAAGACCTACTTAGATTTTCCTACTACTACAGCAATTTAGACATTGATTTAGATCCAACGGTGTAAATAAAAAACCATTTTTCGACCTCAGCACCGACATCAGTATACTAGCGGTATACCAAAAATATAATGCAGTATACCGGCAGTAAAAAAAGTATAAAAAAATACCGACAGAAATCAAGATGGAAGTAGTTTGGTTGTTGGGTTAGCGACATATATGTGATTGACTAATGACGAAATTTTGGTCATGAATCATACATCACTTTTTTCGCCGCTATTCCGTCGATAAGGCGTCAGAATTACATAGCGACGGAGTATTAACGGACCAATTTCGTCACTACAAACATTTTATTTCTCGAATGGCTTCTTTCTTCCCCTTTTCCAAATTGAACCAAAACTTTTGATTTCCCCCTAAACTTCTGTCACCCTCACTTTCCTAAACGAGGATAATATGGTCATTTCCATTATTTTTAATATTTAAATATTTATTTAAATTATTATAGTTAATATAATTACTTTATTGATTTAAACAATTTTATATATATATATATATATATATATATATATATATATATATATATATATATATATATATATATATATATATATATATATATATATATTATTGAGTTATCAATAAAGTTTTTAAGTATATTTAATTAATATAAGATACAAATATTTAATTTTATTCATAAAAAATTTCAGGTTATTTTATTTCCTACATAGAGTATATACATATGTATATATATGCATATATAAAAATATATAAAAATATGAAAAAGAAAAGGGAAAAAAGAAAGTATATTTTTTAAATATAAATATTATAAGAAAAATATTAAATTAATTTTATTTATATAAATATATATTTATTGGGGGTTTTTATAAATGAATATATGTATACGTTATATATGTATGTATGTATATGCGTATATATACGTTATATATGTTTTTATAAATGAATATTTTTTTTGTATATATATATATATATATATATATATATATATATATATATATATATATATATATATATATATATATATATATATATATATATATATAAAATATAGGTGTATAACTATATATATTAGAATATAAAAAAATATAGGTGTATAAATATATATATATATATATATATATATATATATATATATATATATATATATATATATATATATATATATATATACGCATGTTTATATATATATATATATATATATATATACACACACCTATATATACGCATGTTTATATATATATATATATATATATATATATGTATATATATATATATATGTATATATATATATATATGTATATATATATATATATGTATATATATATATATATATATATATATATATATATATATATATATTGGAGGCCACTATATTGGAGGCCACTATTGGAAAAAAATATGTATATATATATTGGAGGCCACTATTGCCTTTTTCCAGGGACGAAATATCCCAAATCCATTTCTTGCGCAAACATCATTCTGATCCCCAAAAAAGACAACCCGGAAATCTTCAAAGCCTTTCGCCCTATCAGCTTATGCACCTTCACCAACAAGATCATATCGAAGATCGTTGGCAACCGGATGTCATATCTCCTCCCAAAAATCATCTCCGAAGAACAAAGCGGGTTTGTCCAAGGCCGTAACATCATTGACAACATCCTCCTAGCTCAAGAGATGATCACATGTATGAAGTTCCCGTCCAGAGGGGAAAATATTGCCATCAAATTGGACATGGAGAAGGCATACGATCGCCTGGACTTGCAATTCATGATCTGGGTCTTTAGGACTTTCAACTTTTTCGAATCTTGGATTGACATCATCTTCAGATCTATCAACAACACTTGGTTTTCCATCGTCATCAATGGCCAGGCGGCGGGGTTCTTCCGATCCACCCGTGGGGTTAGACAAGGGGAACCCCTCTCCTTCACCATTTTCATCATTGCGGTAGAAGCGCTCAGTAGAAGCCTCAACATCATGTCCAGAATTCTCGGTTTCTATCATTTCCACACTACCACTGGCTGTCCACTTGTCACTCACCTGGCGTACGCTGATGACATCCTTATTTTCTCCTCTTGAGACTTCGGATCGATTGAGGTTGTGTTACGCACGCTTGCGAGCTACACAAGTTGCTCCGGACAGCGCATCAATAACAACAAGAGTGTCATATATACCCATCACAAAGCCGACAGAACTCGTTCGACAGTTCTCTCCGACATGACCTCGTTCGCCACGGCCTACCTGTCTTTCATCTACTTGGGTTGCCCGCTGGTGTACGGAAGATCGAGCTCGGGTATATACGACCACCTTGTAGACATGATCCGTAAATTGATCGCGGGTTGGCATAATACAACATTATCTCCGGGGGGCCAGATGATCCTTATCAAACACGTACTTTCCTCTATCATGCTATACACCATGGCCGTCTGCTCCCCAACCAAGAAGGTCCTCCACTATCTTGAATCCCTCTTCACTAAGTTTTTCTGGGGTCAATGCGACGGCAAGGATAAACACCACTTGACCAGTTGGGATACCATGGCCAAACCAACCGAAGAAGGAGGTATGGGATTCAGCAGACTTGTCCACATCATGGACGCCTGCTCCATGAAGTTGTGGTAGAAATTGCGTACGGAGAGCTCACTGTGGACGAGGTTCATGAGAGATAGATACTCCAAATTCTCACATCTGTCGAAGGCAGTCACTAACAACATATCTTCAGCGTCGTGGCATCGCATTATTCGTGGACGCAACCTCGCAGATCATTTAATCCGTATGCAGCTGGGCGACGGTCGCTCATCAGCCCGTCTGGAACGGTGGTTAGGGGAAGACAACATCCAGCCCAACGTCCGTACTCCTTCGGGTTGCAAAATTAGGGTTCTATGGGTAGGCGATTTCGGACGGAATTGGGGGAGGGTCAGAGATTGGTTCGGTCAGCCGGCGTCCGACGGCCTTCGTGCTGCCAACCTGAGGATCACTGACATACCCGACTCGTGGAGATGGTCACCTAACCTGAGCGGGAACTTCACGATGGCTTCCGCCAGATTAGTGGAGAGAGGCAGTGGCGTGCCATATTCTATTTCTGCTAAGTTTTGGCAGTCATGCATACCCATCAAATGGTCTATCCTAATCTGGCGCGCATTTCGACGGAAGCTTCTGACGGACGACTCTATCAAATCTATCGGATTCAACCTTGCGTCCAGATGTCATTGATGCGTGGAGCACCAATCAGAATCGGCTGAGCATGTCATTCTTTCTGGCGAGTTGGCGAATCACATTTGGATCAATCTTCACAATAGACTTAATCTTGTCCTTCCGACTGACGGGTTCCACGATCTCCTGGCCAGCTGGAGCCGCTCCCACGGACATCAGATCGTCGTAGCCGCTGGAATTTGGATTTTATGGAAGAACAAGAACAAATTCAGATATGAAGATCGCCAACTCCTCCCTACTCAATTATTCAGAGAGGTTATCATACAAAATTTTAAAGCTAAGCGGCACTGCTCTTACGCCCCCAACACTTTTTGGGAGGCCCTTCTTTAGGGCTTCTGTCGGGTCTCTCGCGCTTCTGTTGGCCGTCGTAGAGATATGGTTCCTTTTGTGCGTGTCTCGCGCTGTTTATTTTTTTTCCTTTTGTCACGTTGAGTGTGCTTACTTGTATAGGATTCGACATTTTGCGCCTATTACTTCAATAAAGTTTTCGTTACTCTATTATATATATATATATATATATATATATATATATATATATATATATATATATATATATATATATATATATTAAAATTCGAATATATTTTAAATGTCAAATTGTAGATGTCATCGGATCTCGGACTACATGTATATACCAACCATAAGCAGTATAAATATTCATCGGGCACCAAATATGAGATGACCCGAAAGTACATAATTTTACCTCGTAAAAATAACTTTAATAAGACCAACAAAAAATCACGAGTACTACAAAGCGACATCAAAACTCAGAACAAAATACATATAAGCCGACGCTGCTCCCATTGTCTAGTTAAACAAGGAATTAACAGACTAAAACATTTCCTGCCAAATAATTTCTAAACGCTACTTTCCACTAGGTGCAATATTATTTGTTCTCAGAACTTCACTTCTTTGATTTCTTGGGCGGCACCTCGGCAGGCTGAGCGGCTGCTGGCGCTGGGGGTGCTTTCTCTCCTGGACCCTGAGCCAAGCGTTCCTCCCTCCTGGAAATCTTCCTCTCACAAGAAGCCTTGCTCTTGGCTCACTTAGCTTCAAACATATCAGACAACGTCTTTTTTCTTGCCTTTTCAGCTTAGACTTGTGAATGCCTGGAGTTGGCCATGGAAATTTCGTTGACTTCATTGGGGTCGAGCCAGACCTTCCCCTTCATGCACTTGAGCATGCTAGAAGCGAGCCTCTTCTGGAGCTTAAGCGACACCATCTTCCTCTTCATCTGAAAAATTCTACAATACATCCACCCTTTTGGGATGTATCGATACATCCAAAATATGGACCGTTGGATGTTCATCCAACGGTCCAGATTAAATTTAGATTAAATAATGCAGGATACATCATTTAATGTTGATTTAGACTTCTGACCTGGTGGTAACTTGCTTTAGCAGGTCATTCTTCACTTTAATTTTTTCAATGAACACCCTAAATTAACTCATATTTACTCTCTCAAAAGTCCATCCAATTTAATATGAACCTTATTTTTTTTTTTTGGTTACAGGCCATGGTAGTGGTGGTGGTGGAAAGAGAAACGGAGATGAAGAAGGAAATAAGAATCGGTTCGGATCGCGTCGAACATCGTCGAGCCCTCCTAGAACAACGAGGAGTACCAGCTGCGCCGAGAAGAATCGATCCGCTTCGCGTCGGTCGTCGTCGAGACCTCCTCGAACAAGGAGAAGTACCAGCGGTACCGCTCTAATTTTACTGTCCATGCCATTGTCAGAAATTTTATTTTTCATTTAACAATTTAATATTTTGTTAATAAAACTACATGTCATGGTGGTGGTGGTGAACTGAGGAAACCTGCTTCTGAGGTCGGGCGGATTATTTTTTAACTTTTCTAATGATAATATTTTCGAAAAGAATATTTTTTTTGGACGGAGAATGGCCATTCTCTTTACTTTTAACACGGAGAATGGTCATTCTTTTTGCTTTTAATACGGTGAATGGACGGAGAATGGTACATTTAGGACGTAGAATGGTACATTTAGGACGGAGAATGGACGGAGAATATGGCGAATGACCATTCTCTTTGCTTTTAATACGGCGAATGGACGGTGAATACGGCGAATGGACGGAGAATGACCATTCTCTTTGCTTTTTAACACGGAGAATGGCCATTCTCTTTACTTTTAATACGGCGAATGAACAGAGAATGGTACATTTAGGACAGAGAATAGTATATTTAGGACGGAGAATGGTACATTTAGGAAGCCAACAAAAGCTCGTTCTCTCAAACCTCTTCTTTGTGTAAATTAAATCCAAGGAGGACACAATCCCTAATTTTAGTTATTGCTTAGCAGAGTCTGCTTAGTTGTTATAAAATTGTGGTGTTGTTTCTGTGACACTTTCATCTTTAATCTCATATTTTCTATGAATTTGTGTTCTGTTTAATTTTGATTTAGTAATCTTTCCGTAATTAGTTTTTTTGTTTCATCTAACAATTTAATATTTTTGTTATAAAGCTATAGGCCATGGTGGTGGTGGTGGAAGGAGAAACGGAGATGAAGAAGGAAAGAAGAAGAAGTTCCGGTTCGCGGCGGACTTCGTCGAGTTCTTCAATCATGCGGAATTAAACTTCTTATAAAGTTTCTTAATTGAAGTTGATCATGATAACCTTTTGTATTTTTCAAATGGCTAGTAGAATCTTCCTCGAGCCCTCCTCAATCAAACGACTAGTAGATTCTTCCTCGAGCCCTCCTCAATCAAACGGCTAGTAGTTTGTTTGCTAGTATCGAAATTTATTTGTCTTTCCATCTTCCTCACTTTTTGTACTTCTCTCTTGCTATATATACAATAGTTTTCTTGTTTCATAGTACTGTTATTCATTCTGAAATACATAGAATAGTTTTCTGAAATACAATAGTTTTCTTGTTCTCAAGATGTCTACTCGTGTGGTGGAAAATGTAGAAGACGTAGAAGATTGGTTGCCAGCTCCAAATAAAACTTTTATTTCGCGTATGTTGCGCAAGATTGAGAACATCTGTCAACGATTTCAGCTAATGTTGTAAAGATCAATTCTAAGCTTTGTTCATTAGAAATTGAACAAATGAATTTATCTCGACGTTTTGAGAAAATTGAAGAATCTTCAGCTTTGAAGAAGGCATCTTCATCTGGAGCATTTAATAATGTGAAGGTGGTTTCTGTTGAATCTTCTTCCGATGAGGAGGACATGGAGCTACAGCCTCTTAGCAAAGCATTGGACCGAATGCTCGCATTGTCCCCTACATAAGAAACTGACTTTAGCAGTTCTTCTAAAAGAATGCGTGGAAATTTATATCCGGTCACACCATCGAAAAATTTAACAAGGGGTTCAACCTCGAAGCCTAGCAATTGTACTAGTGGTTCTTTGAGTTATTACGACTATATTTTTGCCGATGATAGACCTGACGAGTAAATAATATGAGTTTTGATTTAATTCAAACAGTTTTTTCCTCCTAATTTATTCGTTTCTTTTCTTAGAGAAATACTATCATCTTGCAACAAAAATTATGTGTCTCGGTTTGAGATGAAGACCTTAGCTCCTTTAACAAAATTAGCAATGGGGTATGTATAGAGAGTATATTTCTTCTTAGATGTCATCTATGTTTACTTCGATTTTATCGCTTACATTTTTAATAATTTATTCAGATTTTAGGCATTATCGCTGCTCTTCTCACCGCGAAGGAACGGAAAAGAACCTCCAATAAAGCTAATGTATGGTTTTTACCAATAAAGATATCGGTGAGTGAGCATTTTATTCTTTAATGCATATGTATTAACAATTTTCTCGTTTGTTTGTCCTTCGTAATGTATTAGTTGATGTGTATGTAGAAAGAAACGTTACCTCCATCCGACAAAAATCTTCATCAAATATGGAAGAAGTACAAATATTTTCAGGATTACATGGGATCTTTAAGCACTTGTAACGAGGTATTAATGTATTTCTGTTTAAATATTAATCCTAATTTTCTAAAAATTTACTAATTTGTTTTACCTAATTAATCCTGATTCAGATATACATACCCATTCATTTGGACGGACACTATACTCTTGCAAGAGTTCTGGTTAAAAAAGGACTGTTAAAATTTGGGACTCACTTGCATCTAAAGATGATCCGATTCAAAACAAAACAGTCATAAAAGAAATAGTAAGCTCATATTTATCAATTTTTATAAATTGGGTACACGATACGCGGTATACTAATACATATTGTATTCTGGTAATTGTAGCTTTCAAATTTGGATCTCTTTCTCAAATAAGAGATTTTGAAGTTGAGGGATGCTAGGTTCAGCTTTTCTACTTTTGCAATAAAACATCCTTCTTATGTTTTCCGCCAAGGCAATTCTGTTGATTGTGAGATTTTTGTAATTGCATTCATAAAAGACCTATGTAGTCTAGACTACCGTTATCGCAATGTAAGTCTGAAAATATGTCGTCCAAAACTTACACTTGTTAGAGCAATATTTTTGATGTTATGTTTGTTATATGCAGTTTGTTGCGGGAATGGAAAGACACAAAGCTGCTGAATGGATTACAACTTCAGAGCACAATGAAGAGCTAAAGAAGTCCAATCTGAAATGATTGAATATGGAAGACGATGATTTTTTTCTTCTTCTTTTATATCTAATGTATGGAAACCCCTAATATATTATGTTCATTTATTTTGTTGAGTTGTAATGACATTTTTGCCAAATGGCTTCGATTCTTTTTGATTAAGCAGAATCATTTTTGCCCTTCAAATTAATATAATTAAGCAGAAATGAGTCTTTTGCCCTTCCATCGAATGAAATTTTTGCCCTTCTAATTAATTCAAAACACCTCCGAATTCTTTTATCACAAAAAAAAAAGAAAACCGTTTCGATTCTTCCTCTTCTTCCATACTCCACTCTGTACTCAAACCTAGGTCATTCTCCTCCAAAATCTTCAAACCTTCCTCCCATTCGCAATCTTCACACCATGTCGGCATCAGCGGCAGAATCATCACCGGCAGCATCACCAATTAGAGAAGATGCACCAGTTACAGAAAATTCAAAAGCGATAGACGGAGAACAACCGAAACCCTATTCTAAGAAAGTTCAGCAAAAGAAAAAGGAAAAAGTTGCTAAACAAAAAGAAGTGCAAGAAGAAGTGCAAACAGAAGGTATAACTTCGATTTTATGTTCACAAATTCTGTAATATTACAAGAAAAATGACATTCTCCGTCATAAAATGCATTTGAATGTTAAATTCTATTCACCGTTTAATTTGGAACGGGGAATGGAATTCTCCGTCTAACTTGAAACGGAGAATAACATTCCTAGTGTTAAAACACATTAGAATGTTCATTCTCCGTTTTATTTTAAACGGAGAATGACACTCTCCGTGTCATTTGAAACGGAGAATGACATTCTCCGTGTTAGTTTACACGGAGAATGCCATTCCCAGTGTTAAAACCCATAAGAATGGCCATTGTCCGACCTAATTTTTTGTTTTTTTTTGTTTTGTAGAAAACAATCTACGTACCAGGAATAAGGATTCAAGACTTTTCCGTTCTACTTTCAAGCTAATGCTAAATCTTATGGAGGAGGTCAATCAAGATGTTGGCCGTTTACCTGAGCCAGTTATTGGTTCCTTGAAGAATACTGATTTCTAGAATTTTGTTGAGATTTTCTATCAAAACAGAGTCCACGTCTCCGAAGTGGCCAAGGTAACGGAAGGGATTGAGAATTTAATTGCAAGTTACACAGAAGAAGAAGATGGCGTCGGGTGCTTTGAATTGAGCACCACTATTAAAATCGCGCCAAGCGTCGACGATATGGCAGTCATATTCGGTCTAACGCTGAATGAAGAAAGCGATGATGATGTTTCTTACAGAAGATTGATAAAAAAAACAATAGCAGCCCACACTACCAGCATCATTGAGCCTGTGTAGAGATTACTTCACAAGATTGCTAGCTAATACTAAGGTCAAACACTCAGAAGTCACGAATAAGGAAGTAAGAGACAAGTTCTTTGAATTATTACGACGGCTTCATGGCGGAGATAACGCTGTTAATCCAGATGATTTGGCCAAGCTAATAATCTTCCACTTGTGCCAAACAGTATTCTTCACAAAGTCTGGCGGTTCAAATTTGTCGTACAGATTCTTGGCCTTGGTAGACAGTGTGGACGTCATCAACAGTATATGCTGGCCAAGGTTAATCCTGGCATATGTAATAGATAGCATAAAGAGGAGTAGAAGCAAAACTGAACAGGGGGATTACTCAATGGATTTCCACAAATTGGAAGGTTACACAATATACTTCCTCTATTGGTTTGCAGAACATAGTAAATTTGTGGAAAGGAAGTTTGCCCTAATTTCTGATTACCCAAGATTTTTTATATGGAATGGCTACGAAATCTCAAACTTCCTCAAGGCGAATATCACAACAAAATGAGATCGAAGATGATATTGGAAGATCTGGTTATACCTGTTGGGGTAGAAGAAGGGCAAAAAGAAGATGAGCCACCTATAGAAGAAGTTGAAAAAGAGGGAGAAGAAGAACACCAAGAAGCAAGTGGGGATAATTTTGATGAACAACGGATACCACAACATCATAAAATGGGCGTTGTGATGGACGACTCAGCAAAGGAATTGGAGGATTTGAGAAGACATCATTCTGATATGCTTATGCAGAATGAAGAACTCAAAGAAAAGTTAAAAGAGATGGAGGCAAAAGGAGCGCAGTTACGTGCAGCCAACCTTGAGAATGCCATACTCAAAGAAAAGCTAAAAGAGCTCGAGGCAGAAGAAGCGCAATAACGTGCAGTCAATATTGTGATGGAGGGCTCTGTGCATGAACTGGAGGATTTGAGAAGACATAATTCTGATATTCTTGCGCAGAATGAAGAACTCAAAGAAAAGTTAAAAGAGATGGAGGCACAAGGAGCGCAGTTACGTGCAGCCAACCTTGAGAATGCCATACTCAAAGAAAAGATGAAATAGCTCGAGGCAGAAGAAGTGCAACAATGTGCAGTCAACGTTGTGATGGAGGGCTCTGTGCATGAACTGGAGGATTTGAGAAAGCAGAATTCTGTTCTTATTGCAGAGGTACATGCACAAGGTAAAATCTTTTATATTTCAAATTTCTATTCTCCGTATTATATTACACGGAGAATGTCATTCTCCGTGTTGGATTCACATCATACATTTCATTGTTGTTTGTTTTATTTCAGAGCGAACAACCGAGCAACTCAGAGAAACAAATAAAAGGCTCGTTGAGGAGAAAATTGAGCTTCAAAATAAAGTTGAATCGTTCAATATTAAAGCCACTGAAAAGGATGGAAAAATCGTTAATCTCGAAGCCATGGTTGTAGCATTGCATCGTTAGAAGATTGAAGCAGCTGCTGAACTTGCTGCTCCAAAAGAAGCCAAAAGAAGAGGAGGATCGGGGGGAAAGAGGTTCAGAAAACCATCAGCGCCATTAGGCGTTGAAGATGTTACTCCCTTGGAAAAGAATACAGTTGGAGAGGCTAATAAAAAGCGAAAGATTAATGCCGCTCCGAAATCCCGAGGAGATGCCAAAATGGCTGAATTAAAGAAGAACCGTGTCATACTAAGGGAATGCGATGAACTCTTACTTTGGAAAGATGCGGATGAAGAGCTGAAGAAACAATACATCGACATCGTAATTCCCAAAAAGAAGTGTCCAAAGTATGTATCAGAACCCTTTTTTCTTTTGTTTTTTCTAAATTTTTTTTCACAATTATGTAATGAGAATCTATCTTTATTAATTTAATCTAAACTAAATTTATGTGCAGTGATATTGTATACTCATTTTTGCCGAAAGAGGGTAAAAAAGGAGTCACAGTCGAGCTGTCGGCAATAGACCTGCAAGACATACTCAACTATGAAGACATGGAGGCTGGCACACTGAACCTAATAATAAGTAAGCTGAGAGAAATTCAAGCCATTAAAAGAATGTGTCCCCCGTCTAGTTCAAAGGACATGCCATTGATCCAGAAGCAAAAGCCGGCGCCCCAATCACATAAGTGGTCTGCATTCATGATGGCCCACACATTGGTAAGAATTCAAACAGAAAAATCCATATTCATGTGTACACCGATGAAAAAATGACAGAAAAAAATTACTCATGATATTGTGTTTTATTTTTGGGAAACAGACCATCGTTGAAGGTGCCAATGAACCAGAAGCAAAAGCCGACGCCCTTCAAGACATCCAAACAGATGTAGTAGACTTCGTCACGGGTTTGGAGGATGACATAGAGTTGCTATTCATCCCACTCTTTAATTCATCCATGAAACACTATACTCTGCTCATATTCAACTTTATCTCCTACGACTGGACATACTACAACTCCTTGAGGCAAAACACGTATGAAAAGTGCAAGGTGGATGTAGAATTAATAAAGAACACCTTAGAGCCTATCGTCAGGAGGAAAGTTGATAGGATGAAGGAGAGATGCCCGGCGAAGATGGAGTATGAGAGTAAAGTGCTGAATTGTTCTCCAAATTGCCCACAATAACGGGCACCCAACTGCCTCTTGTACACGGCGTATTATATGAATATGTTGACGACTACTCCCTTCGAAATACCGGGAGGAAATGACGATGAAACTCACGAGAAGATTATAATGATGAGGTTGTTATGGGCTAAGAAGTTGCTTAAAAGCAAATATGTGATATTGTAAAACAACAATGTAATTATGTAATTAGACAAGAAACTTCTGTCTTTTATAAGCTCTGCTTTTATAATAAAATTATTTTTGAATTACATTTACATTGTCAAAACCACGAAAAGTTTGAGGATTCTATTCTTCGTTTATCTTGAAACGGAGAATAACTTTCCCGTTTAAAATAAATCGTTTGAGAATTCTATTCACCGTTTATTTCGAAACGGATAATAACATTCTCCGTCTGTCTTGAAACGGAGAATAAAATTCCCAGTGGTAAAACAAATTAAAATGTTCATTCTCCATTTTTTTAAACGGAGAATGACGTTCTCCGTTTTTTTAAACAGAGAATGACGTTCTCCGTAGCTTTTTAAACGGAGAATGTTATTCTCCGTTTAGTTTGAAAAGGAGAATGAAGATGAGTTGATAAGAATATGACGAGGTTGGTATGGGCTAAAAAGACTACAATGATGAGGTTGGTATAGGCTAAGAATTTGTTTTCAAGAGAACTTTTGTCTTTTATAATGTCTGCTCTGCTCTGCCTTTTATAATAATATCATTTTTGAGTTACATTTACATGTAAAAACCACGAAAAGTTTGACTTTTATTTACATATGAAAGTCTGAACTACTACATAAAATCCTACTATCAAGAAAAAAGTTGAATGTGAGCTGCGTGCGGACATCGCAGAGCAATGGAACTCCTTGAGGCAAAGGAATTCCTTGAGGCAAATCACTTCATCGTGCATCGTCAGAGCAATGGAACTCCCTGAACAAAGGAACTCAGTGCATAGTCAGAGCAATGGAACTCCATGAACAAAGGAACTCCGTGCATAGTCAGAGCGAATCAAAGTACGAGCGCTTCGACAGAGTATGGGTTGGCAATCAACCCAAACCCTGCGGCTCTTCCAGTAACCAACAAGAAAGAGTCTTGCCAAGGTGGGGGATCGGTAGAGTGTATCTCCATGATGAAGAAGGATGCCTTTGTAAGGTGCTCTATCTCAAGGAATTCTTTTGCAAGGTCCTTTGCTCTCAAGGAATTCCTTTGCTTCTGTTCCTGTGCCTCAAGGAATTCATCTTGCTCTTGCTCTTACGATGCACGATGAAGTGATTTGCCTCAAGGTGTCATCCAACGGTTTCTATGCTCTGATGATGCACGATGAAGTGATTTGCCTCAAGGAATTCCTTTGCCTCAAGGAGTTCCATTGCTCTGACGATGCACAATGAAGTGAATTCAGCTCATCGTGCATCGTCAGAGCAATGGAACGCTTTGAGACAAAGGAATTTCTTGAGCTAAATCACTTCACCGTGCATCATCAAAGCATAGAAACCATTGGATGACACCTTGAGGTAAATCACTTCATCGTGCATCGTCCGAGCAAAGGAACTCACTGAGGCAAAGGAATTCCTTGAGGCAGAGCACCGTGCAAAGGCTTCCTTCTTCATCCTGGAGATGCACTCTACCGATCCCCCACCTTGGCAAGACTCTTTCCTTGAGGCAAAGGACCTGCAAAGGAATTTACTTCATATTGTATTCTTCTGAGCAATGGAACGCCCTGAGGAAAAGAAATTCCTTGAGGCAAATCACTTCGTCATGCATCGTCGGACCAATAGAACACGTCGAACAAAGGAACTCCTTGCGGCAAAGGAATACCGTGCATAGTCTAAGCGAATCAACGTGCAGGCGCTTCGACAGAGCATGGAACGATAATAAATCCAAACCCATGCACATCTCAGTCTTCTGAAGGACTTCACCACCGTGCATCGTAGGACCAATGGAACACGTCGAATAAAGGAACTCCTTGCGCAAAGGAACACCGTGTATAGTTCGAGCGAATAAACGTGCGGGCGCTTCGACAGAGCGTGGGTTGGCAATAAATCCAGACCCAGACACATCTCAGTCTTCTGAAGGACTTCACCACCAAAGCTTCTTCGAACGAGGAGATCGACAACCAAGAAGAAAGCGTCTTGCCAAGGCGGGGGATCGGTAGAGTCCATCTCCACAAGAAAAGCTAAGTGAGACGAGAACAAACTCTTCCTACACTACTGCCATTTACAGGCATAGAACAAATCGGACTCATGCGCCAAGTGGCAGCCACTTCGAATTCAATTCAATTAATTTCCATCAATATAAATGCATCTTCCCCTTCTCAAGTAAAGCTAAGTAAGACTAGAACAAACTCTCCCAACTACTGCCATTTATATGCCATTAATACCAATGAATCTGCACCTTCGAATTCTGCCAACTTTGATGAGGGTTTCAATGAGAGAAACTTTGATACAGTAGGGGGTATCAAAGTTTTGATACCCCCTATGTATGACATGTGGGCCATCTCAAAATTTATGTGTATATAAATATGTTTACACGTTTTACAAAGCAGGAGGGGCCCACATGTCATACATAGGGGGTATCAAAACTTTGATATCCCCTACTGTATCAAACTTTTTTCCTCAATTTTACTTAACTTTTAAATGAGAGAAACTTTGATACAGTAGGGGGTATAAAGGTTTTGATACCCCCTATGTATGACATGTGGGCCCTATCAAAATTTATGTGTATATATATATATGTGTACATATTTTATAAAGCAAGAAGGGCCCACATGTCATACATAGGGGGTATTAAAACTTTGATACCCCCTACTGTATCAAAGTTTTTTTCCTTTTTTTAAATGAGAGAAACTTTGATACAGTAGGGGGTATCAAAGTTTTGATATCCCCTATGTATGACATGTGGGCCCTCTCAAAATTTATGTATATATATATATATATGTGTGTGTACACATTTTATAAAGCAGGAAGGGCCCATATGTCATACATAGGGGGTATCAAAACTTTGATACCCCCTACTATATCAAAGTTTTTTCCCTTTTTTTAAATGAGAGAAACTTTGATACAGTAGGGGGTATCAAAGTTTTGATACCCCCTATGTATGACAAAATAACTTACAAAAAAAGTATAAATAAAACAAAATTTTGTTATAGTCAATATTTGAACCAATGACCTCTTAAATACAAGTCTAGCATTGTAACCACGACACCACAATAGCATTCTTCGTGTTTTATTAAATGGAGAATAGCATTCTCTGTTTTGAATTACACGGAGAATAGCATTCCCAGTGTTAAAAACACATTAGAATGTTCATTCTCCGTTTTAAATTGAAACGGAGAATGATATTCTCCATTTCATTTGTAACGGAGAATTATATTCTCCGTTTTGAACTACACGGAGAATGCCGTTCCCAGTATTAAAACGATTGAGGATTCTATTCGCCGTTTAATTTGGAACGGAGAACGGCATTCTCCGTTTAATTTGAAACGGAGAATAAGATTCCCAGTGTTAAAAACACATTTGAATGTTCATTCTCTGTTTTAATTTGAAACGGAGAATGATATTCACCGTGTCATTTGAAACGGAGAATGATATTCTCCGTTTTGAACTGCACGGAGAACATATTTTCTCTATTTTTGATATTCTCCGTTTTGAACTTGGAATTTGATATTTTCCATTTTTATCTAATTGTCTTCTCAAACTTTTGTATTAGAGAACATATTTTTTATCTAATTGTCTCGTGTGAATGACATCTTGCCACATAAGAAAGACATTATCTTAAGTCAACGACGTTTCATTTTATTCCATTTGCTCTTTGTCGCTATTTTCCTTTCGTACTTTACAATTACGAAAATCGTGACCCGATTTTTTACAAACTCTATAAATTCTAGGCTTCGGGATAGGCTGACTTTCTGTAGGCTGGCTTGATTTTCCTTGAGAAGGCCTTCCTTTTGTTGCTACCGAATTTGGCTCTTTTAAAGCTTCATGCACTCCATGAACTGCATCAGCTACCATTTGTTCTTCTTCACCAATATCGGTCACCATTTCTTTCAACTCTATCAGAACAAACGATATCAACTCCGTTCCCCTCTCTTGAATTTTGCTTAATTTTTTACAATAGTATGTAAACAGATTAACTTGTTCATTAATACCACCATACCTTCTGTTCTCAATACTGTCTGGGTGGATGAATCTTCTTTCTGAGCCAGGTCCGGAGAGATAACTCTCTTTGCAATCCTTGAGTAACTCTCTTTGCAATCCTTGAGCCAACGAGATTTTATCAAGTTCTTTGGAATATATCCAATTTGCAATCTCTTCATTGCTGAAAAAATATGCCTACAAGGAATCCCCTTGGTCTCCATCCATAAGCATTCACAATTTATGATGTTGTTGGCCGGATCAAATGTAACCTTCCGGTTGACACTGTTTGGCGACATATACTTTTGGACAGTGCAAACTTCTGTCTCTCTTATGATGTGATGATGGAGAACAGTATATGCATCAGAACGTGTGATTTCCTTCCTTACCTCTATAAACACCATTTTAGTATAAATTACGGTAAATTTACCTTCTATTACGGCCATGCTAGTTTGATTCACAACTTGTGTTGAGAGTTTATCAGTGACATGCTTACTCATCTGGCCGTAACGTAAGGCCGCCAAACCGTAGTCACAATTTTGAAGGGCCTTCCATAGTGGCAGCTTCTCATTCAAAAACCTTTTCAGAAATACGTTCATAGATTCACATCTATTTGTTGCAGTAGAACCGCCAAAATAATTTTCACGTAGGAATGTGTTCGCCCATTGCTTCCTCGTTCTGTACAATATAGTGGTCTCCTCATTGTTCTGTACATTATAATCTGTTAGCATCTGCTGCCAACGGTTTTCAAATTCTTCGACTGAATAGTACCTGTTTAGAAAACATGGACAGTAACTAAAGTTGTGATATTGTAACAACAACATACTTCAAAGTAAAGTAGCAAGTGTGCGATGTACCTTTTAATTAGAAGACTCAGTTTATTGTGAAAACCCTCTCGGTGTACATGTTTGGCAGTATTGTTTAGGATATGCCATGAGCGCGTTCGATGAACTACGCTGGGCATTGCTTTATTCATGAATCTGCAACCATCCGTGAGAACTGTCACTGGTAATTTGCCATTCATACACTCTAGGAATTTTTCTAGAACACAAGAATATGTCTATGCAGTCTCATTATGGATCATTGTAAATCCAAACACACAAGTCATCCCATGATTGTTTGTACCCACTAGAACCACCAACGACATTTGACTTCTATTTGTTTTATATGTAGAATCGAATGCTAGTGAATCTCCAAATAATTCGTAATCGAATCGACATACACCGTCAGCCCAAAAGAGATGGGTCAATCTGGAATCTTCGTCTACCTTGTACGCGTAGAAAAAATCTGGGTCACTGCCCTCCTTAGATTGAAGAAATGTAAGTGTTGTCGTAGCATCAACATCGTCTAGTGCTCTACTATCTTGAGCTAGAGCGTTGTATAAATCCTTTATCGTCCATCCAACCTTATCCCAGCCACCTTTCTTCTGGACAATTAAATCGCATATCTGTCCAGTCCCTATCCCTAATTGCTTCATAAGCTTAATTTCTTCCAACTCTGCGGGTATATCGTACGATGGGATCTCAAAAAAACTGTTTCATAATCATTCACCGGGATATGGTTGTGATGTACATGAAATTTTTTGACGAACCACGTCTTTGTTTTATCGGTGTACCCAATACGAAAAATTGCTTTACAACCACTTCTGCTTTCACTTCTTGGCTCACGAACCCTGTTAGGATCTTAATTGTATTTCTTGTGTCTGAATCCCACATTCGAACAACACCAACTACGGACCATCACCATCCCAGATTTGTTTTTCTTTACCTCGTTCTTTCTAATACTGAAACCATATGCTTTTGAATATATCCAGTAGAATGTCTCTGCTTCTTCAATAGAGTTGAACTGTAGGCCAACAATATCTTCTTCTAAGAGATGTTTTGGATCTTTGTTAATGTTGGCAGACTGCAATATTTTTTTCATCGTCGTTGCATCGAAATCCAATGGAGATTCACCGTCGTCCCTAAGAACAGAATAAAACAAAATAAACATGAAAAATAAATGTAAAAATATAATGCATTTCTTAAATCCATTAGAAAGGGTGATGCGAAATAACATTTCGTTGTTTGCGTTGATGTCGTCGTCGTCGTTATGATGCATTCTTCCATTATTTTTTTCATCTGGTTCTTTACTGTCTCCTAAGTTAACATCTTCCAAACTTTGCTCATCATCCAAATCATCTGACAGTCCTCTTGAAAGGAAGCTTTCTTTATCGACTAAATCTTCCACACGACAATCACTTTCTCCATGTGACGTCGACATTGAAGAAAATAGAGTGTGTTAGAAACCAGCAGAAGAAACGAAGGACAAGAAATAATACAAGAAGAAAGAGTAATACTATATTCGTACCTCTAAATTGTCCCTCTAATATATAGCCCTCCCATCTGATGTGGCATGTTAAATAATAGTGTGTGTCATCTGACGTGACTGATGACATGGCAAATTTTAATCCAAAAAGTTAACTACCCAATTTTCTCCATAATAATTTAACGTTAATATCAATATTAATTTAATGTTAATATTAATTTATGTTAATATTAATGTTAATATTAATGTTAATATTAATATTAATATTAATTTTATTGTTAATGTTAACGATAATATTAATATTAATGTTAATGTTAATGTTAACATTAACTTTAATGTTAATTTTTATTTTTAGTTTTATTTTTTAAAAAAAATTGCCACGTCAGCTGCCAGATCAACATATCACGTCAGCTGCCACATAAGGATGGACAGTTTGAAAGTTTAATTTGGAGGTACAAAAAGCATTATTCAGGAAGAAACAACTTCCAGCAAGGCAACAACACAACCTTTTCGTCTTCCTTGTAACTCCGCCACGTGGCCCTCTTTTGATAGCTCATGAAAAATCTTGAGTGATTCTAGGAGCAAGCATAATTTTAAGGAAACAACTTCCAACAACACAACTTTCTCGTCTTCTGGGTACATGTATTATTAAATTGTGTAGCTAATAACGCATGAGGAAGCATGCAACAGCATTCTCCACGTGGCCCTCTTCTGTAGGATAACGCATGCAGCAACATTTAATGCTATGAAACCCTATTGTCTTGTTATGTGTTGTGTATCCTATATGGCATGAGGCAGAAGACAATATCTTGCATAGGCGGCTATATTCACAAATGACAATAAGTTTAAAAAGTCATCTCCAATGCAAAAAAGTATTGAGAAGACAATACAAAGTAATTTTTTACAACTTCCAAGACAACTTTTACTCTTCTAATGATATGGTATCAGTGTTTATTATTAAATTGTGTAGGATAACGCATGCAGAACATTTAATGCTACGGGATCTGTTGTGTAAGGAACACAACCTATGAGAGAGAACCCGAAAGAGAGAGAGAGAGAGAGAGAGAGAGAGAGAGAAAGAAAGAGAGAGTGTGGGAGATGGGATAAAGAGGAAGGATCGAGCTCGACTAGATTTTAAACTTAAAATTCAATTTTTGGTTTTCATTACTAATAACTAGTTTGCACGTACGAGTTTAGACGAACACTAACCGAGCCCCGAGCAACGTGACATCAGCTAGCTAGGTTTCTAATACCGTGGCATTCCTGTTAATTTAAAATTTACAATATTATTGAAAATAATATTAATACTAAAATTTAAAATAGTTTTTGATTTAACATTTACTTCAAACTAGTTAAAGTTAAAATTGTATTCTTTTTTATTTAAAATATAATTGAAACTACAATTAATATTAACATTTGCTTGTCCCGTAGTTTAAGTCGTATTTCACTACTTCTTGCTTAAGTCTATGCACCCAAAGAACTTGATTGTTCAAGTCGAACGCGTGCACAGCACGTTCCCTCGATGCAAGGCTTTACGTAGCCCTTGCTTTTCAAGTCGTTGTACGAACACATTAGAAAAGAGTTTTGTTGGGCTATCGAAGTATAGCAAGAACCGTCCCGTGTCACGTGCATTTGTTAAGCAGTGAAAGGGTGTGAAGGCCACTGGCAATGTCAAGCCATCACGGACTATAGCTGGGTTAGACGACGACCCTTTTGCGGCAGGCCGAATCGATCCCTTGGCCTAGGAATGGATTGGTTGAAGGAGCAATACACAAGAATAGACTGCCATATTGGCATGATTATTTTTGGTATTTTCGGTGAGGTAGAGTTTTTATTTTCCGGTGAGGCAGAGTTTTCACCATCGACTTGATTCCAGGGAAGGCACCAGGATCGGAGAGATAGTGTTCATAGACGACATCTTAGTCTATAGCTGTAGTGCTCCGTCCCTACATCGTGCCCCGTACTCCGTCCATAGGTTGCGCGAGAAAGGAACACTGTCGCTATCGATTCGGTCGGGACCGATAAGTCGGGATCGATTGACTCGATCGAACGGGAACGGTTGAATTAAGATCCATTCTCTCGCCTGAAGTAAACTCAAGATGAGTGGCTGACCCTCCTCTTCTCGACCCCCTTCCTAGGTAAATCGATAATGTTGTTGCGAATGAAAGGATAAATGCAAGAGCATAAACACGAGAAATGGATTGAGTTTTCAAAGATAATGTAGGCTATGTCTTAATAACTAAAAGGAAAATATGTCTTCGCACGGTTATGGACAACTTGTCGACAAGGCGGTAGTTTCCTCGATCAGCAACCCGGGGCCACGGGACCGTTTCAGCCTAGGACGAAACAGGGTATAGTCGTGCATAAGGTTTCAGCACAGGTTAAGCGGGGACTTGCATCGGAGCTAGCTACTTACGTTGAAAGGACCCCGATTAACAAAGCTATACGTCCAGGATGGCTTGTGATGCCAGTGACGTCGAAGAGGGACGAGACGAAGGAGGTCAGCCACTCGCCTTAGACTTGCTTCAAGCGAGCGACTGGTTTGCTGCACTGACGTCGCCTACGCGATCACCTGCAACCCGCTAAATATGGGACTTGGTTCCAGAGAAGCCATTCCATAACGTGGAATGGATCTTAATTCAACCGTTTCCGTTCGATCGACCTGGCCGATTCTGACCTATCGGTCCCAACCGAATCGGTAGCGACATTGTTCCTTTCTCGTGCACCCTATCACGACCCGCACCCGGAGTAAGTGCATGAGTACGTGACAACGTCCCAGCCTACACCGCAGAAACGACGTAGAATGCTGTCTAGTTCTACTATCTAACAACAGTTATAATATCAAAATGTGTTACGACCCGCACCCTGATTAGGGGTACGAGTAAGTGGTTACGTCCAGCCTACGCCGCAGCATTGACGGTAGAACGCTGTATAGGTATCTATAAATACTACAACTAAATAGTATAAAGGTACCTGTACAGTATATACACTCCGAATGGAGGTGACATAGTAATACAGTCTCAATCACAAAACAAACTAAGGTAGATAGCTCAGAAGCAAAACATATGATAGATGAAATAAAAATAAGTCCAGTGTCCGACACAAGCCCAGATATATACATAACATCATAGGGTCTGAAAATACTATATATAAAGCTACAGTCTGAAAGCTAGCTAGATCGCAGTCCAAACAAACCTAGCTAATAGATCTAGATAGAAGTACTATCGTCCACTGGCTCCAAGGGTGTCAACTGGTTGCAGTCTTTGTCCTGACCATACATAGTAGGTAGAGCAGTCCGCATCTATGTCATCTGGATATATCATAACGTTATCCTGTAAGAAAAATAAACGAGTACAACGCTGGCAACAAATTCCATAGTAATGACAAATGCTCTAACAGTCAATCATAATAGAGTACAAGATGCACATATCAAGATGTAAGTATGTAACAGGATATATAAACTGGAAATCATGTCAGAATGAATCATACAGGAAAAGTAAGCTGAACTATAAATCATGTAACTGATGTAATAACATAAAATGTGCCTCGAACATTATAGCATAATATGATCGGTATGGGTCAAGATCAGGCTTCCAGCCGACCGGCTACAAGTACGTGGACTCGGCCCGGCCGGGATGGCAAGCTATGGAGCAAGTAGTAGCACAGGTTAGGCTATACCCATCGTGAGGTGAGGGTATAGCTATGATAGAAGTAGTAACTCAAGGTGGGCATTGATCACGCTATCTATAAAATTCCCTATTCCCCGAATAGTACACGAATCCGGACATAACACGTCATGACGCGGGATTACCTAAGAGGGGAGCAAGTCCTCTTCAGTAATCGACGTCAATACAAGTACAAGAATCAAGACCAAGCAAGTACCCGTATCCCAAGAAATCCAGAAATGACATCTCATGACAGGAATCACACAATACTAGTCCGTGCACCAATGTGTCGAAAATCAAGTAAACACTATAACTGAACTGGTAGAGAAGATATCAAAATAAGTAACTGCTATCAGAGAATGTACTCGCCTGCTGTCCTGAGCTGTAGGGTATATCAATGCTCAGAGTGGTAATCAGAAACCTAAATAAACCTGTCGAGAACGGTAACTCCGAATGGAGGACAAGCAATGACAATATAATATACTCAATAAGCTATGATATTGTTGCGACCGTCCAGTGTTGGTATTTATGTATGGTATTTATGGTGTACATCATCTTAATTCAATCGAGTAGTTCAAAGGAGGGAATTATGTATGGTATTTATGGTGCACATTATTAGGACGGGTTGCGACCGTCCAGTGTTGTGATAAGCTATGATATCAGTAAGTTTGGGATCCTTCGGATATTAGGCTAGCAACCCGTATCGAAGCGATCATAGTCTTACACATAAGGATGCCAAAGATGCATTACGGTACGAAACACCGTGACCTTCATATAGATAGGGCCGGTGGGCTGAGATTAGCGCTGGGTGCAGGCATAGGGCCTGCCACCCTTATGCATATGTTTAAGTTTACGGTTGGTTGGTTGAGTGAAATGATATAATTTCTTATGTAAAGTTCTAACCTTGCAGGCTAGGCGAAATGGGACATAGATGAGCACGATCACTATGTTTATGTTAAGATTATGTCTAACTGTATCTGCTGCAGGGATACGGTAGTGGACAAGTTCAAGATATGTTCGACTCGAGGCGGGGCTCGTCTTGGACGTGCCGAGGCATGGATTCCTTAGCGTTCAAGAGGAGCTACCGCATTGGCGTTCGGACTTGCGACATGGAGATGTTCTGCCGAAGACTACTTGCTGGCTATAAAGAGGCATAATGTATGGAACAATGTACTCCTTTGTGAGCTAGAGAGATCATGAGCGTTGTAGCCAATTGGCATGTTAAGTTGGGCTATTCAGAGCCATTGTAACCTTCAGTTCATTATCAATAAAAAAGATTCTTGTTGTATACTACGTTTTCCTTCCGCTGCTTATGTTATCAATTTGAGCTATAGACACTATTATGAATCTGTTATCTTGCCTTGCACGAGCACAACTCCAGGCTCGTGCCGCATCACGCCCCAGCGAGGACAATGATTCGGGTAAAAACTCGATAATGATGAAGATGGTAACTCGATCGACAATCGTAAGTATCGAGGTATGATCGAGAAAATTTAACAGTAGCATTAATATTAAATCTACATTGGCTTTTCTGTTAATTTAAAATTTACAATATAATTAAAACTAATATTACGAAAATGCTATTTGCTCCCAAAATTTTTGGGTGATACCATCTTCCATTATGTGGCATATGACATGGTTGCTAACATGACAGCTGACATGGCAAAATTTAACAATAAAATTAATATTAAAATTAACATTAATAGTAAATAAATAATTTAATATTAAATTAACATTAATTAATATTAATATTAACATTAATATTAACATTAATATTAATATTAACATTAACATTAGCATTAGTATTAACATTAATATTAATATTAATATTGACATTAATATTAACATTAACATTAACATTAAAAAAATTTGGGTAATTAATTTTTGGGGTTAAAATTTGCCATGTCAGCTGTTATGTCATCTGCCATGTCAGATGCCACATAATGGAAGATGGCATCACCCAAATATGTTGGGAACCCAAACGACTAATTGCTAATATTAATACAGTGGCATTACCGTTATTTCCTTATAGATTCGTGCCTTGTTCGGTCACACCCCTCCGCGAGCGGGTTACACCCCCCTAAACGAGGGGTTAAATAGCCTTTTCCAAAGAAGAGAACCCATCCGACTAGAGAGAAACAAAGGAGAGAAGAAGAAGAACAGTCGTAATGGAGAGGAGCAAGATCAACTACAGCGGATGGGCCGTCATCCCTACCGAGATTCTCTCGATGATACTGGTACTGTCGGGGATGCCGGCGGACGAGGTAATGTGCAACGTGGCCCCAGTTTGCTATTCGTGGTGGAAGGCGCTCAACGGTCCCTTAGACTATTGGTCTAACGTCGACTTGGTACGGTGGTGCCGGAGGACCCAGCAAACCGCTGAGATTAGTTTGACCATAATGAAGCTCGTGGCTCGCAGTAGAGGATATCTAGGGTCCTTCTCCGCGTACAAGCTCGACAAAGCAGCCTTCTGTTTTGCATGTTTAAGGCCGGTGCAAAATTTTATTTGGTCTTATTCTAATACTTTATTTTTTCTATTATAAAATTTTATGTATACTTTTGTTAATTTCTATTGATGTTTTCCTATTTTTATAATATAGTGGAAAATTTCTAAGGGTGCTGCGCATTCGGAAGTACGACGTGAGTGATAAAACTTTCGTGAGACACTTGGAGTTTCTCCCGGTGCTGGAAGAACTCGACATTAGCTACTGCCTCTATATCACGTCGACTGGAATGTTTTCTGCCGGAAAGTATTGCCACCGTCTGGTCAAGCTGAGTAGGAACATGCCCCCTCCAGATTTCATACTCAGGAATAGATTCGTGATGGACACACAAAACGAGACGAAGGAAAAGGCCGTGGCTGATTCGATGTCGTGTCTCGAGCACCAACATATGGGATTCAGCATGTTCAATGGAGACACGCTGCGATCTATCATATGTAACTGCAAGAGTCTTCGCGTGCTCGACATACGTGGGTGCTTCAACGTGCACTTAGATGACGAACTCTGGAAAATTTATCATTCAATACAGACGTTTAAAAAACCCTTTGATGATGTAATTCTAGTCCCAGGGGAACCTGGATACGAGATGTATAATGATTTAGATACCATCAATCATTCTTGGGGTGAATGGTGAAAACATTAGCATGCATGTATTTCTTTATATTTTTCACTAGTCTACATACAAGATATTTTTTATGAGTTCGATTCTCCATTTTGACAATTTTACTTTTGTCAATAATTTTTTACATGATTAATTTTTTTATAAATAAAATGGACTGTGATATAATGACGCCTAAGATGGATCACTTCTGACATTTCAAAATTTTCTAACACAGATTTTACCATTAATACAATATCTCATTCTAATCGTATCCAAGAGATTTCGACATTTTCCAACACAGATTTTACCTTATTCAAAATAAATTCTGGCGGTGCAAATTCCACTCATATTAGTGGTATCAGTGCCAATTCACCATAATTAATGGTGATCGATACGAAAACATTGGTTTCTTTTTCACAACCCTTTAAAATCTATTTATACAGCCAAATAGCCAAACAAATTCATCTTCACCAGCCTTCAAAACCAATTTATATAGATTCAAAACAGAACTAAACAGCCAAACTATTTAAAATTCACAACCCTACAGAACAGTCTCAAATGTACCATTCTCCGTCCTAAATGTACCATTCTCCATCTTATATATACCATTCTCCGTCCTACATATATCATTCTCCGTCCTACCTCCGTCCTAAATGTACCATTCTCCGTCCTAAATATACCATTCTCCGTTATATATGTACCATTCTCCGTCCTACATGTATCATTCTCCGTCCTACATTTACCATTCTCCGTCCTAAATGTACCATTCTCCGTGTTAGAGGAACGGAGAATGACCATTAACAGTCCCAAAAATTGTTTCATACTAAGTTAAAAGCATATAATAGCACCTAAAAAATGTTAATAGAAAAATTCTACAGAACCCAAACACAAGACTCGAACCTAGGCCTTCCATGTAAAAGCCAAACAACACAACCAACTAAGCTTGGAATAAGACATCAATAATGCTAAGTCTACTACCAAATAGGGGTGTAAACGGGTCGGACGGACACGGACAGTCCACTGTCCGTGTTAGGTCCGAAAATAAAAATGAGTTCGGACGGACGGACACGGACAGTCCACTGTTCGAATTCGGACAGGACGGACACGGATAACCACTGTTCGTTAATTCAATCGGACGGTCCGCGGACAAATTAAATATATTATCAAAAGCTATTATTTTATCAAGATTACTTGATAGTTGCTAAAAAAATCAAGTTGAAAGAAAATATAATGGAAGGTTATAGAATATAACAAACAATGGTAAAAGGTTAATGAAAATCGAGACCGGACAACAACAAATTGATGCAAAACCAAAATGATATCACATAATTGATGCAAAACCAAAAGGAGTTTCCACTACCGGACGGTCCGCGGACAAATTCGGACCGGACATGGATATGACCGTGTCCGTGTCCGATTTTTAAACGGACCAAAAAATATGTCCAAGTTTTGTTCGTTAATCAATCGGACGGTCCGCGGTCGAACCATTTATCGAGCCGGACACGTACGGACAACGGACTACTTTGTCCATTTTACACCCCTACTACCAAATGCTTACAACACTCTTACAACCTTCACCCATTGCTTTCATGTGGGCCATGGCCCACATGTCAGCAATGGGTGAAGGTTGTAAGAGTGTTGTAAGCATTTGGTTATAACTGTAGCATTATATCCCCAACTTCCAATAAGGAATAAGAAATTGAATATCCCCAAATTCCAATAAGGAATAAGAAGAGTCGGTTAGGAACGTGTATATACATAGGGGTCCCCATTCATCTGACTAGGTTGTACATTTAACATAGCTCCAAAAAGATCATCTGATTGGGAACCATTGCCAGAGTCTTCTTCCAGTCGTCGCCAAGCCTCTCCGCATGGAGCACCCTCTGCGCCGCCTCCGGCCCATGACTGGCTGGCAGCGGCTGCGGACTTCCTGACCTCCTGCGGGTTGTCACTGGAGGTCATCGCTCGATCTCTTCATCTGGCACCCAACTTTGACCTGTTGCCGATCACTCCGGAGGAACGGGATTCTCTGGAGAAGAGGGAAGTGTTTCGCCGCCTGTGCCATAGGGCGGGTGTGCGCACCCTGCAGGACTTTGCGGAGATCCTTCGTGAGGCCAGTGAGGGGTAGACCTCTTATTTTTCTTTTTTTTTCGTTTTTTACAGTTTTTTGTCCTCATCTTGTATACTTCGTCAGAGAATGTTCCGGCGACGAAGCTTGGATTTAATGAAATATAATATTTTGTTAACTCAATTTGGTTTCGGCTACAATCAAACTTTTACAACCTTCTTACAACTTACACCCATTTGCTAACTATAGCATTGCTCTTTATCTATTTTTCAATTAACAAATCTTATTACGTCAAATCCATATATCAGCGACGATATCCCCATTAATGACTTGTTACGTCATAGAATTGATTCTGTTGCCAGCGTCAATTTTGCCGTCAAATCCATCTTAAATATGATTACAAAGTAAAATAGAGGACAACTTTGAGTGTTTCAATTTTACTCTTTTCAAGTACATAGTCTTCTTATTTTCAAAAATTTAATCAAATATTCAAAAAAATGGAAATATTGAGATTAAACTTCATATTCTTAAATATGTTGTCAATTTTTTTTAAATAAACATGTTTCCACCACGTTTTTTCTGCAAAATTTTTCAATAATTTATACGGAACACGTGGATATATATTAGTAATAATAGTAATAAATTTAATTTTGGAAAGTAGTTTTTAAAATTAGGGTCTCAAAATCCCAAAGGTTTATGTAGTGATTTCACATGGATATATACTAGTAATAATAGTAATAAATTTAATTTTAGAAAGTAGTTTTTTAAATTTAATAGTAATAAATTTGACCGTCTTATACTTGTAATAATAGTAATAAATTTAATTTAAGACTCAAAACTATTCTAATTTTTTCCACTTCCCAAGGTCATATAAGACGGTCGAATTTCCCCTCTTCTTCTCTCAAACCCTCTTCCTTCTCCTAAACCCTCATCTAATCAAAATACTGCCGAAGAAACAACGACCGTCGCTGAAGTGGAAGAATCCACAAAGGGATGTGATACAGGCCCGAAGGGAGAACTTGCAAGGGCGGCAAAAACCAAGATTATTGTCGCTAGGGCAGAGGCCGAAAGGGCAGTGGCGGCGGCAGCAACGATGAAAGCGGAGGCGGCAGCCAAGCCACGTACAAAAAAGGCTAAAAACTCATTGCTTGACAAAGACCGAAAAATCTATCTTCGATACAGAGTCGTCGGAAGACTCAACTTATGAAGATCGAAGGCGTACTCAAGCGAAGGCTAAGGTGGCAACGGATACAGAGTCATCAGCATACTCTGAGGATTTTGAATCCTCATCAGAAGAGAAAAATGAAGAGGAAGAGCATTCATCAAATAAGTCCCAGGCTGGAGAGGAGGTAAAAAAATTTAAAGACTCTAAATCTAAGAAGATTTATATTAAATATTTCAAGAAAAAGGCTGTTATGCCTGAAAGATCAATTAAGATAGATGATGTCGAAGACGAAGCTTTTCTGGATATATTAAAATTCTATCAATTGGAGAAACTGAACAAATCTTGTCTTGAGAAAATCTTCCAAACAACAGTAAGAGAATTTTACTCAAATCTTTCGGCTGAAATTAAAGAAAAAGAAGAGGATCAACAACTGGTATTTCTGAGAAGTAAACTGATTAGGGTAAATGCTACTGTCATCAACGAATTTTATGGATTTGATCCAGTTCCTGAGTTTGATATGAAAGATATTGATAATGTTTCCATGACGGATGCAATTCATGAGATTACAGGTGTTTCAATGGGTGCCAAGATCCCTCAAAATGTATACAAAGATCAATTAAAAACTTTGTATAAATTGTTGCATTCCTACGTATCTCAAACACTCAACCCTACTGGACATGAGTTTTCCATCCATCCCGAGAGAGTAAAATTTCTTTATTATATGGGGAAAAAAAAAGGATGGATATAGGTTCCTACATGTTCAGTAGAATGATGCATCTCGTGGGAAAACCAACTGCAAGGGCAGCTTTCCCTTTCGGAGGATTTGTATGCTCGATGGCTAATAAATATTATGTCCCAAGCTTAGCAGGGGATGTTTATATTAAAAACAAAGGCCCCATGAGAAAACTAACCTTCACTCGAATGTTTGGAAAACGGGCAGCAGCTGCAAGCAAACTATCAACATCTGGAAAACCATCAACTTATGGAATCAAAAATACTAAGAAGGGTTGATGATCTATACAATTTTGTTGCTGCAAACTTTGAGAATGTCTTCAAAGAGATGAAGACTATATCCGACAACCAGAAATTGATTCTGGATAAGATTAACCAGATAGAGGTTGAATTTGTTGACCAAGAATAAGATTTTCCTTCCCTCGTGAAGAAGGTAAATGGGGCTAGCCTAAACTCTTATGTAAAAATACACACTGTGCACATTGACACTTTAATGCTAGCCATCACTTTGATACTTCTATTTATGTTTCTGGATGTCATTTCTACATATACAGTGAGTCCATACTGACTATAATTTTTCTTAATCCGTCCCTCAAGGTGTAGGTGAAGGATATTTTGAGAAAGAAGAAGAAGAAAAAAAAAACAAGAAGAAGAAGATGGAGATGGCTATGAAGATTCATCTTTTGAGTTTTGAATCTTTTATTTCAATTTGGAAGTAATATTTGACTTGTAATATGGTTCTAAATATTTATTGGTCATGGCAGTCAAACTAAATTTTGTGTTTGAAATATTGTAAGACTAAACTTTTTGCTTGTACTAAGTGCATAGTTCATAATTTGTTTTGAAAATATAATATGGTCTTGAATTTAGAGTAGGTCTGATATTTATTTGGATTATTGTATTATGAATTATGCAGATTCTATGTTGAATTACTAACGTAGATTGGGCAGATTACTGTAACGTGAATTATGCAGTTTGTTGGACTTGGAATGAAGTATACTTAATTTGATTATAATTTTTTGGTTGAAGCGTTTATTTGATTGGCAGTTGGCCTTCATAGATGATATTGATATTTTGGTGTATTCTTTTGATTTGCAGATGCCCATCACAGATTTCATGAGTCCTGGGTGCATTCCTAGGGTTTACAGGTGTCCTCATTATGGATGCATTCCTGGGATCACTAAAACATTATTTGATTATAATGTGTTTTGCTTTCTGTAAAAAATCATTACATCGATGCCATCAGTATGAATTCGATGCCAGTGCCTGTTCATCCCTTGTTATTGCTGAAGCAAAATTGTAATCCTGTCTGTTTATCCCTTGTTATTGCTGAAGCAAAATTGTAATCCTGCCTGTTCATCCCTTGTTATTGCTGAAGCATAATTGTAATCCTGCCTGTTCATCCTTTGTTATTGCCATCAGTACATCGATGCCATCAGTATAAGTCGATGCCAGTGTAATGCATAATGTAATGTAAGAAAAATTCTCTTTGATATTAGGTTAATTATATTCAAACACTCGCAAGAAATTTTGTGCAACCATACAGTGGAAGCCTGATAAAATGATATTCGGATTTTCTTGAAAATAATTTAATATTAAATGAATATACTATGGTAAATGATATTAAAAATACTGTAAATATTTGGTGAAAAAAATGAGATACTTGAACATTTCCAGTCCTAAATGTACCTTACTTTGTTAAAAGCACAAAGAGTGTCCATTATCCGTTTTCAAAGAACGGAGAATGGCCATTCTTCATGTTAAAGGAACGGAGAATGGCCATTCTCCTTGAGAATGACCATTCTCCGTGTTAAAAGCAAAGAGAACGGCCATTCTCCGACCATTCGCCGTGTTAAAAGCAAAGAGAATGGCCATTCTCCGTCCATTCGCCGTGTTAAAAGCAAAGAGAATGGCCATTCACCGTCCAAAAAAATATTCTCTTCGAAAATATTATCATTAGAAAAGTAAAAAATATTTCGTCCGATCAATACAGATTTTTTTTTTAAATATGTGAGCAGATGATCCGCCCGACCTCAGATTCAGAAGCAGGTTTCCTCAGTTCACCACCACCACCATAACATGTAGCTTTATTAACAAAATATTAAATTATTAGATAAAAAATAAGATTTTTGACAACGGCATGGACAGTAAAATTAGAGCGACGCCGCTGGTACTTTTTCTTGTTCGAGGAGGTTTCGACGACGTCCGACGCGAACCAGACCGATTCTTCTCGGCACAACTGGTACTCCTCGTTGTTCTAGGAGGGCTCGACGACGTTCGACGTGATCCGGACCGATTCTTATTTCCTTCTTCATCTCTGTTTCTCTGTCCACCACAACCGCCAACACCACCACCACGACGGCCTGTAACCAAAAAAAATTACGAAATATTAAATTGGATGGACGAAAGAGAGAGTAAATATGAGTTAATTTAGGGTGTTCATTGAAAAAATTAAAGTGAAGAATGACCTGCTAAAGCAAGTTACCAACTGGTCAAAAGTCTAAATCAGCATTAAATGATGTTTCTACACTATTATTCAATCCGAACCATTGGATCAACATCCAACGGTCCAAATTTTGGATGTATCGATACATCCTTTTCCAGGGGATGTATGGTAGAATGACCCATATATATATATATACCTTTTCCAGGGGATGTATAGTAGAACGACCCATATATATATATATATATATATATATATATATATATATATATATATATATTAGTATACACCACTTAGTAGCCATTAGCCTAACTAAGACCCAAACCCCAACTTACCTACCAGCCAACCCAACACCAACCCGAGCCCCACACACACACATAGCACCAACGCCCCCAAACTTTTCTTTTTCCTCTTCTTCGGTTGAAAACCGAAAGCCCCTCTTAATACACATTAAGAGTGAGAGAGAGAGAGAGAGTGAGAGAGAGATTTTTAGAGTGAAACACAACCCAGCCACCAACCCAGACTCCTTCCTGATGTCGACGACCACCGAGGCACGCCGGAGCGCCGCCCACCGCCGCCCGAAGCCCCGCGCGCGCACACCACGTTTAGGCCGCACAGGAACACATTTTAGGTACTCATTTTCCCTATCTCATATCTTTGTGCACGCTCGATAAAATTGAGATCCGTAAATTTCTACGGATAGCTGATATGACCCTCTAGGAGTCCTATTAAATAGATTTTCCAATACCAAACCCTGCTGTTTTAAAAATTTGACGCAAAGTTGTCGAAAAACCACGTTTAAATGAACAGATTTAGGTTCCCGAATCATTGTTTTTTGAGACAATTTTTTGCCGATCCTTCGACCGATTCAAAACTCCGTTTGAAGGGACTTGTAGACAACCTATAGGGCTCTGTGAACCATCTTTTTGTTCCTATTTTTGTGGACATTACATTTCAAAAATTGATTTCCAAAATCACAAAAAACAGCGTTCCGAAAAACTCAAATTTTAGGAAATATTTTTCGATACGGCGTGCGTCCCGTCAAACCAGGCCACTTGGTCGCAACCCTAGTCATCGAAAGGCGCATACGGATGTTGTAGACGTATAGAATTTGACAGAACTTACTTTTGCTGCGTGTGTGCGACGAAATCAGTGCGTACCCGTCGAGATACCCCATTTTGGCCGTTTTGCAAATTTGCCAATTACTTTGTGTACGTTCGTCGAATCGAGACGAAACTTGTGCCAACAGGACCGGGACATTTTTCTAGTCCTGTACACCAAGTTTGTTTCGATTCTGAGAAGGTCGACCGAAATACTATTTTGGCGGGCCTGTGACCCGATCCAACGGGCAAAATTGTGTACGGCCCACCGAAATCAAACTTTGGACATACGGTTGGGTGCATCTCGTCAAAACGGACCCATAAATATATAGTTTGACAACTTTAGAGACCGTAGATACTGGCATATTTTTTGGTACAAAGCGGGTGTAACGGCGGACATCATTTTGGTCCAAAATTACCGTTTTGCCCCTGTGTCCAGAACTGGACTTATGGGTAGGCTATCGTAGCTAATTTGACCATTCTGAACACGTTGGTATTGTCTATTTTAGCATTAGGAGACTATTTTACGAGTTGACCCTTCGAGGCTCATTGAGTGGCAGTATTGATTCTTCAGTTCAGAACCAGGCAAGTACATTCTCTGATGATTTTCCATTCATGATATTTACTATGTTTCATGTATTTAGTGTAGATATTCATGACTCTTTACATATTGGTCACACGAATTGGTATTTTACGGATCCCGTCATGAGTTGTTATTCCTTGTTTATCTTGGTGTACCTTGTACAAGCCTTATTGTAGTTCTTGTGCAATGTACGGACACCGATTCTCGAGAAGATTTGCTACCTTCTTTTAGAATCTCGTGTCGTAACGAGTTATGGTTGGATCCACTATATCAGTCAGGGGCGGGGGAATATTTAGTCTAGACATGTGGTCAATACCCACCTTATGCATTGTATACATCATTGTGAGTGTTAATCATACACTTCACGTATGATTAGCCAGGCCAATAGACCTTGTGCAAGTTCCCAAGCCGGCCACATGTCAAGACTAATATTCACTCACGTAGATACTTGTTCTTGATTCTTGTACATGATATGTTCTGATATCTTCATTCTTGCTCTAGTTTACTGCTTTATCCTTGCCATGCTACTTTCATCTACATTTATTTTACTCGTGTTTATTCTCTCTATTTACTGTTACATAGCACTTGTCATTTATTGGGAGCTGTTGTTGGAAATGTGCTCGTTCCAATCCTGACTGGATATGTTGACAAAATTTTACATATTATGGCAAGGACGAGTGTCCTACCTACTACGGTCCTCATGATGTAGTAGGCGTAGACCAGGAGACCCTAGTCCAGCAGAGGTTAGTGCCAGCTGAGGAGGCTCTAGCAGTGACTCAGTCAGACTAGAATTTGACTGGACTTTGTCTCCAGCTTTTATATTAGACATGTTATGTTATTTCAGACTTATTTGACTACTTTGTGACTCACTATGGATTTGTGTTAGCTACTTTGCACTCTGAGTTTATCTTTATCTTTATCTTTATCCTTATCTTTATTCGTTCCATTTATTCTTCCTGTTAGATTGTGATTGAGTTTATATGTATTTATTATATCCTCCATTCGGAGATGACAGGTTAATGAACATTATTAGATAGTATACCTACAGCGTACTACGCCGTTTCTACGACGTAGGCTGGGCGCTGTTACGTATTCGTGCCCTTACATTGGGTGCGGGTCGTGACACTTTTTTATGGTGGCCCATGCAGGTCAAAAGTCGCAACTAGTGCGATATCGTAGTGGCGCTCGACTTAGAGTGCTGTTACGAGCCTACTGTATATACATAGGATATAGACTATAGGTTAAGGATACTCAATCATAAATAGGAAAAACTACCAAATTCATTGCTCTATACAACTATCCTTCGAATATTGATTCTTCCACTCTAACTATCCTCCTTTGAGATATCCATCTTGTGCCATATTGACTTCTTCTTTCGATCTGTCTTCAGGATGGTGAAGACTACATCTCAACAATCGGGACCCGCGAATACTGAGAGGTCTGCTATATCCCGCGAACCAGATCTACTTGCATCTACTGCAGTCGGAGTATCTGCAGCAGCATTAGGGGGTACTCCTCCGCCAGTTACGATGACCGTTCCTGAGGTTGCTGCGGTTGCTTCTACCCCAGTACCTGGGGCTATGATGGAAGCAGTCACTAGTGTTCTTCCTCCTTCTACGCAGAGGACTCCTCCATCTGTTGTTGGGGATCTGCCTCCTCCGTCTCCACTGCCTACCGATATAGGGTAGATGTTTGCTTTCTTTCGGGAGATGATGGAGGCCCAGCGGGCTAAACTTGAGACGATTCAGCAGAGACAGGCAGACACGATGCGTCAAAGCATGGAGGATGCCCACCAGCTCGCTCTAGCAGCAGTAGAGCGAGGAGCTCAAGCTCAGGAAGAGCAACCGAGGCTGGGCAACATCCAAGACTTCAAGAAATTGGGGCCTCGAGATTTCAAGGGGACCGAGGGCATTGTCTATGCAGATGACTGGCTTAAGGATATCGAGCGTATCATGAGGGTTTCCCGTATCGCAGATGACCTGAAGGTCGAGGCGGTTGGACTGCAGCTGTAAGATATCGCCCATACTTGGTTCAGGAATGAGCCGGCTCTAGCTGGAGAGGGCCACACCTGGGCGGAGTTCAAGGACTTATTTCATAAGAAGTTATTCTCCCCCACTGACAAGATTGATCTGGTGAGGAAGTGTCAGAACCTCCAGCAGGGAGGCATGTCTGTTGAGGAGTACGCTGCAGAGTTCGACAGACTGAGCCGATACGCAGAGTACATAGTACGGGACCCGGAGATCAGGGCGAGCCGCTTCAGAGAGTGGTTGTCTTGGGATGTAATGCCCCAGTCCCAAAATACGTAGGACTAGGAACGTAGACATGCCAGCTGTATTCATATGAAGTATACTCCAATATATGGAAGCCTCGTATAAATACATAAGCTGTAAAATGCAGTAGAACCATAACTAATCACATCCACACGAAATAAATGAATAAAAGATCATATAATGAGAGTGAATTTGTCTTGATACAATATGTTGGGTGGAGACAAATCCACTACCAACAAAATAAGGAAATAAAATACATGGAAAATGAAATGAGTGGCGAGTGAAGCGAAGACGATCCAAATGCAATCATCCTCGAAGAAATAGCAAAAATCACGGCTAGAGCTAGAACACCTGCGAAAGACAATAGCACACACCTGGCAAGACAACCAGGTCCTCAGAGGGACGTAACAAGACACATAATAGCATGCCATATAAACTGAATAAATATTGCTCAATAAATAAGTCAATCGAATTTATAACATGGTCCAATACACACCTACTGAACGAGCGTACCATCCCCCCAACCAAACAAGGACAGGAGATGGTAAACTAATTCACGGTGACGTATCTTCCCATGCTATGAATCCAATATGGTATCCGGACCTCAACAAGGTTCAATACCTTCTCATCGAAGTAGTAAGTCACACCTACAACCAAACAAGGACAAGATGTGACGAACTAATCCGCGACAAGTTATTGTTCCAAGCTATGGTCAGATACAAGTACCCAAACCAAAAGTACTTGTACCTAACGGATAGGGTAGCCTACCGTTCTTAGTGCAATGTTGTTAAAAACAATCCTTCCTACGCATGGACCCTGGCTGAATAGGATCGGCATAGTCCCCTCTTGGGTACCAGAGGCCCCAGCAGGAAGAGCATGGGTCATTAACCCCGTATCTCCAGCGGAGAGTCCGGGTCACAAGGGAAGTGCATCGAAGCCCATACGCTAAGGAATTGTCCTCCTCGCCCAATGCCTACTGTGTTGTATCCACAACACAAACCACTATAACCGCTAAGTCAAACTAGCATGCAACCTCTATTAGCGGTTATTCCTATCGCACGGCTTGTACGTACTGGTGGCCAGCCAATCACGCACTTCCGTGTTCTATATGCGACATATAACTTCGTGTTTACAACG
This sequence comes from Iris pallida, assembly GCA_029216955.1. NCBI lineage: Eukaryota > Viridiplantae > Streptophyta > Magnoliopsida > Asparagales > Iridaceae > Iris > Iris pallida. The sequence continues at coordinate 4,510,924 of JANAVB010041618.1, read as the reverse complement.
TGTCAAGGCCAATGAATGCGACACACAAGGTGGTCCCTTAAATCTAGGTTTAATTTGTAAGAAAAATAATACACAGCAGGAAATATAAATGAACAGTTATGCCATGTATCACAGTTTATTTTGCATAAAGAAAATAAGTAATGCATGAAATATAAGCTAAAATAATTAAACCGCTAATGGCAAGGTGTCTTGCCTGGTAGTACACCTGGTGTAGCGCAATGATCCAGGTGGCATGATCTGCGACTTCGGTACAACAACTATGCATGGTGACCTCTGATGGTGGCACGGATAGTTTCATTGGGTCCAGAAGGGTCAAATTAGTTAGGGTGGACATAAAGTAGTACGCACTTGGCGATCGAATAGGAAATATAGGCTTGGTTATGGAATTGAGAAAAAGTCAAAGAAAGAAGAAAAAAAAAATGGATAATATATATACGATTTTTGAGAGCTATTTATAATACTTGAAATTAGGGTTTTATATTAAAATAGAAATTTAATTGAATACTCGAAAATCTAGCAACAACTCCAAGTTTCGTCAAAATAATATTTTAGTATGGAACCTATATATATAAAATAATAATAATAAATTAAATAAAACAATTAAAATAATAATTTGTACTATTAGTATAACAACAATAAAAATAGAATAGTAATATTTTAATTTATCAAATCTCCATTCATACTGTATAACAAGTTCTTGGTAAAATAAAATAATTGACCCAATTAAGAGAACAACAATAATTAATAATAACAATAATAATTATAATGTAATAATAATAATAATAATAATAGATATTAAAAGAAACAAATAGAGAACAAAACTAATCAAAATACTGAAATTAAAACAACCAAAAATTTTAAATCAACAAACTGCTGGCTTTTCTTCTATACTAAGTAGGATAATTAAAATAATAATAATAATATTAATAATAATAATAATAATAATAATAACAATAATAATAATATTATGTAACAGTAAACAAAATTATAATAACTAAATAATAATATTTAAAATAAAAAAAACTAAATAATAATGATAATATATATAAAAAAAAGGAAAAGAGAAAATAGTTCATAAATAAACAAAAAAATTTTACACCACAGAAACGGACAAAAGCCCATCTCTTCCTAAAGAAAGAAATAATGAAAGAGGGAAGAAAGGAAGTAACGGGAGAGAGAGAGAGAGAGAGAGAGAGAGAGAGAGAGAGAGTAGAAGAGCACAGAGAGAGGGATGAGAGGGAGGAGGGGAGCGGAGGAAGCTCCTCGCTGTGACTGGAGCTCGGCCGGGGTCGGACTGCTCGACGCAGGCGTTTGGGAAGCGGAGGGTTTCAGGGCTGCCGGCGGTAGTTCGTCGCGGCGATCGTGGGAGGAGAAAGGCGGAGATGGGGGTTCCGATAGAGGCTGGTCGCTGGGTCGACGGATTGGAAGGGCGGCCAAGGCGAGGGCGGTAACGAAGTCGGGAAGAGGAGGGCGGAGTTCGCCGGCAGCTGGGGCACGCTGGCGGAGGCGGCGGTTAGGGCTGCGCGCGGAGGAAGGTCGCGGAGGAGGAGGAGGAGGCATGGAGGAGGCAAGCGAGAGAGGAAGTCGGCCGGGGTCTCGCGGCGGAAGAGAGGATGGGGCTAAGTCGGTCAGCGGTGACTTGGTCGCAGCCGGCCGGAGGCGAGGCCAGGCGCGGCGCGGAGGAGCGGAAAAGGAGAGGGCGGCGACGGCTTAGGACGGCGGAGCGGAGGAACGGGGAACGGTGGCTTGGGCACACAGGTGAGGTTCTTTCCCAATTTGTTGTTGGTTTTGGTGGCTGTGGTGGTTGGGCATTTTTCCGGTGGTGGTTGGTTGGGTGTTGGAAGATGGAGGATGGTGGTTGCACTCGGCCAAGGTGGCCGGAGTGACGGTGGCGGGGATGGTGACAGTGGGTTGTGGTGATGGGGATGGTCGGACTCGGGTCTGGCCGGGAGAGGAGGATGACCATGGTGGTGGTGTTTGCTGGAGTGGTAGGGGGTTGTTAGTCGGAAGGAACGGCGGTATGGCCGGGTGGTGTCGACGGGGTATGACGTGGTGTCGATGATGGTGGAGACGGGGGCGGCTATGGCAGGAGTCGGGTTATGGACAGGAGGCGGATCGGGCTGGACGGGGTTAGGGTAGGGATTTGTTAGATCGTGTCGGGGTTGTCAACATTGAGAATAAATGTATTTGTATAACTAATGGAATAAGATATTGAATTGGGACGGGGACATGGACACGATGCACTCACGTGGGAAATTTATTTGTGGATGAATAATGTGGAGGAGTACCTACCTATTTATAGGATGTGGGAATTCCCAATTAGATAAGGATTAGGAGTAGATTTAAAACCCAATAGATAACTCACAAATTTAATTTAAGATTATTTAAATCCAAATCTAAATATAAATCCAATTCCAAATGCAAATCAAATTTGTATCTAATTAAATTTTTGGTTTAAAAATTAAATCAATAAATCAAATCTCAATTATTTAACTATTTAAATAATCTAAAAAAATCAAATCAAGATTTAAATGGCCACAATAACTTCCAAAAATATTTTTCAAAATACCAATAGTAATAATTTTGAAATTAATAAATATTTTTAAATATATTTTCGAATAATAAAATATTAATATTAATAAATCTAGAAAATTATATTTTTATTTAAAATAAACTAATAAACAATTTCGAAATATATGTATGCAAAAATATTCTTTACATAATTAGACTTTTCTAGTTTACAAAATATTATTTATTATTAATAACTTTTTAGAAACAAAAGGCTTTTTATAGCAAGAATAATAATTATATAATTTTGAAAGTGTATATTAAAATAGAAAAGAAAATGTTTTTATAAAATATGTACGCTCGCACATATTCGTACTCGTCGAGCAAACGAAAATTTCGCATACGACGTACAATACGACTACGTGACATACAGTACAAAAATTTTAAATCAGTACCAAAATTGATAAAATAAAAATATAGTAGAAATTTAGGGGTTTTACATCCTACCCGACTTAAAAGAAATTTCGTCCTCGAAATTAAGAATTCGCAGGGGGGGTGAGAAGGCACAACGGTAGATAGAAGGGTTCGAAGTTGATATGGTCGTAGTCTAGGTTGAAGATATGATTACGAGGTGATTGTAATCACTCTTAAATTCAAGTAATTAGAAAGTCAAGATTATAGATTTAGGGTCGAGGGAAAGGACGAGTAATTAAGACAAGGATATAGTCACATTGAGTGTTAATGGTCACAAGAGTTAGGATAGCTAGAGGAACTTCTAGTATAACGCCTTCGTCCTCCTAAAATAGGCGAAGGCGAAAGCAATATAGAGTTCGAAGGAGACGTTATCGAATACGAGTACGTGATTCAAAGATGATCGAATAATTTCAAAAGAATTGTCAAGGCAGTCGTGGATGGGATTGTAAGGGCAAAGTTTAATTATGTCCCCATCCACGTAGAATAATAGACAAAAGCGAACCAAAGTGCACTCGGTTGATCAGACCATTATGCACCGGTTCTGATTAGACAATCTGTTAGTGGAGGCCTCCAATAACATATGTCATGAACAAGCGTGATAAAGAATTGAGCTTGCAAAAACTAGGCTACATTAGCATCATTAGTCTAGATAGTAAAAATATAGGCACGATGGTAGATAAATAAAATCAAATATGAATAGTCTAAATGTCATAAGGATCTAAGTCTTTTATTCCTATACAATCATTCTATGGTTTATTGACTAAGGCCTGGTTGACCAAATGGGTTAGATTCCTCTAGTCTCTATGGTCTTAATAGTCAAGGGCGTGTTGGGTCGTGGGGTGTTCTACACAACTTAAAAGAATTAAGCTAAGGGTGTTTGGGGCATCTAACTAGTAGGGTCTATCTCTAGCAAGCACGGAGGGAAGATAAGAATTTGGATGGAAGGAAGCACGCAAGATGCAATTGATAAGTCAAACGGTAGATAAAATCAAGGAAGAGGTCAAGTATGTGGATGAGATCCTAAACTTCTAATCCTATACGCAGGCTTGCTTGATACGGTAAAGTAACCAAACAATTTATCTCGACCTGCATGGGCCACCACAAAAATATGTAACGCCCTAGTCCCAAAATACGTAGGACTAGGAACGTAGACATGCCAGCTGTATTCATACGAAATATACTCCAATATATGGAAGCCTCGTATAAATACATAAGCTGTAAAATGCAGTAGAACCATAACTAATCTCATCCACACGAAATAAATGAATAAAAGATCATATAATGAGAATGAATTTGTCTTGATACAATATGTTGGGCGGAGACAAATCCACTACCAACAAAATAAGGAAATAAAATACATGGAAAATGAAATGAGTGGCGAGCGAAGCGAAGACAATCCAAATGCAATCATCCTCGAAGAACTAGCGAAGATCACGGCTAGAGCTAGAACACCTGTGAAAGATAATAGCACACACCTGGCAAGACAACCAGGTCCTCAGAGGAACGTAACAAGACACATAATAGCATGCCATATAAACTGAATAAATATTTCTCAATAAATAAGTCAATCGAATTTATAACATGGTCCAATACACACCTACTGAACGAGCGTACCATCCCCCCAACCAAACAAGGACAGGAGATGGTAAACTAATTCACGGTAACGTATCTTCCCATGCTATGAATCCAATATGGTATTCGGACCTCAACAAGGTTCAATACCTTCTCATCGAAGTAGTAAGTCACATCTACAACCAAACAAGGACAAGATGTGACGAACTAATCCGCGACAAGTTATTGTTCCAAGTTATGGTCAGATACAAGTACCCAAACCAAAAGTACTCGTACCTAACGGATAGGATAGCCTACCGTTCTAAGTGCAATGTTGTTAAGAACAATCCTTCCTACGCATGGACCCTGGCTGAATAGGATCGGCATAGTCCCCTCTTGGGCACCAGAGGCCCCAGCAGGAAGAGCATGGGTCATCAACCCCGTATCTCCAACGGAGAGTCCGGGTCACAAGGGAAGTGCATCGAAGCCCATACGCTAAAGAATTGTCCTCCCCGCCCAATGCCTACTGTGTTGTATCCACAACACAAACCATTATAACCGCTAAGTCAAACTAGCATGCAACCTCTATTAGCGGTTATTCCTATCGCACGGCTTGTACGTACTGGTGGCCAGCCAATCACGCACTTTCGTGTTCTATATGCGACACACAACTTCGTGTTTACAACGTGTCAAGGCCAATGAATGCGACACACAATATGGTCCCTTAAATCTAGGTTTAATTTGTAAGAAAAATAATACACAGCAAGAAATATAAATGAACAGTTATGCCATGTATCACAGTTTATTTTGCATAAAAAAATAAGTAATGCATGAAATATGAGCTAAAATAATTTAACAGCTAATGGCAAGGTGTCTTGCCTGGTAGTACGCCTGGTGTAGCACAATGATCCAGGTAGCACGATCTGCGACTTCGGTACAACAACTATGCATGATGAACTCTGATGATGGCACGGACAGTTTCATTGGGTCCAGAAGGGTCAAATTGGTTAGGGTGGACATAAAGTAGTACGCACTTGGCGATCGAATAGGAAATATAGGCTTGGTTATGGAATTGAGAAAAAGTCAAAGAAAGAAGAAAAAAAGAGGATAATATACATACGATTTTCGAGAGCTATTTATAATACTTGAAATTAGGGTTTTATATTAAAATAGAAATTTAATTGAATACTCGAAAATCTAGCAACAACTCCAAGTTTCGTCAAAATAATATTTTAGTTTGGAACCTATATATATAAAATAATAATAATAAATTAAATAAAACAATTAAAATAATAATTTATACTATTAGTATAACAACAATAAAAATAGAATAGTAATATTTTAATTTATCAAATCTCCATTCATACTGTATAACAAGTTCTTGGTAAAATAAAATAATTGACCCAATTAAGAAAACAACAATAATTAATAATAACAATAATAATTATAATGTAATAATATTAATAATAATAATAATAGGTATTAAAAGAAACAAATAGAGAACAAAACTAATCAAAATACTGAAAATTAAAACAACCAAAAATTTTAAATCAACAAACTGCTGGCTTTTCTTCTATACTAAGTAGGATAATTAAAATAATAATAATATTAATAATAATAATAATAATAAAATAATAATAATATTATGTAACAGTAAACAAAAATATAATAACTAAATAATAATGTTTAAAATAAAAAAAAACTAAATAATAATGATAATATATATAAAAAAAAGGAAAAGAGAAAACAGTTAATAAATAAACAAAAAAAATTTTTACCACAGAAACGGACAAAAGCCCATCTCTTCCTAAAGAAAGAAATAATGAAAGGGGGGAGAAAGGAAGTAACGGGAGAGAGAGAGAGAGAGTAGAGGAGCACAGAGAGAGGGACGAGCGGAAGGAGGGGAGCGGAGGAAGCTCCTCGCTGTGACTGGAGCTCGGCCGGGGTCGGACAGCTCGACGCAAGCGTTTGGGAAGCGGAGGGTTTCAGGGCTGCCGGCGGTGGTTCGTCGCGGCGATCGTGGGAGGAGGAAGGCGGAGATGGGGGTTCTGAAGGAGGCTGGTCGCTGGGTCGACAGATTGGAGGGGCGGCCAAGGCGAGGGCGTTAACGAAGTCGGGAAGAGGAGGGCGGAGTTCGCCGGCGGCTGGGCACGCTGGCGGAGGCGGCGGTTAGGGCTGCGCACGGAGGAAGGTCGCGGAGGAGAAGGAGGCATGGAGGAGGCGCACGAGAGAGGAAGTCGGCCGGGGTCTCGCGGCGGAAGAGAGGATGGGGCTAAGTCGGTCGGCGGTGACTTGGTCGCAGCCGGCCGGAGGCGAGGCCGGGCGCGGCGCGGAGGAGCGGAAAAGGAGACGGCGGCGACGGCTTAGAACGGCGGAGCGGAGGAACGGGGAACGGCGGCTTGGGCACACAGGTGAGGTTCTTTCCCAATTTGTTGTTGGTTTTGGTGGCTGTGGTGGTTGGGCGTTTTTCCGGTGGTGGTTGGTTGGGTGTTGGAAGATGGAGGATGGTGGTTGCACTCGGCCAAGGTGGCCGGAGTGACGGTGGCGGGGATGATGACAGTGGGTTGTGGTGATGGGGATGGTCGGACTCGGGTCTGGCCGGGAGAGGAGGATGACCATGGTGGTGGTGTTTGGTGGAGTGGTAGGGGGTTGTTGGTCAGGAGGAACGGCGGAATGGCCGGATGGTGTCGACGGGATATGGCGTGGTGTCGATGATGGTGGAGACGGGGGTGGCTATGGCAGGAATTGGGTTATGGACGGGAGGCGGATCGGGCTGGACGGGGTTAGGGTAGGGATTTGTTAGATCGTGTCGGGGTTGTCGACACTGAGAATAAATGTATTTTTATAACTAATGGAATAAGATATTGAATTGGGACGGGGACATGGACACGATGCACTCACGTGGGAAATTTATTTGTGGATGAATAATGTGGAGGAGTACCTGCCTATTTATAGGATGTGGGAATTTCTAATTAGATAAGGATTAAGAGTAGATTTAAAACCCAATAGATAACTCACAAATTTAATTTAAGATTATTTAAATCCAAATCTAAATATAAATCCAATTCCAAATGCAAATCAAATTTGTATCTAATTAAATTCTTGGTTTAAAAATCAAATTAGTAAATCAAATCTCAATTATTTAACTATTTAAATAATCTAAAAAAATCAAATCAAGATTTAAATGGCCACAATAACTTCCAAAAATATTTTTCAAAATACCAATAGTAATAATTTTGAAATTAATAAATATTTTTAAATATCTTTTCGAATAATAAATTATTAATATTAATAAATCTAGAAAATTATATTTTTATTTAAAATAAACCAATAAACAATTTCGAAATATATGTATGCAAAAATATTCTTTACATAATTAGACTTTTCTAGTATACAAAATATTATTTATTATTAATAACTTTTTAGAAACAAAAGGCTTTTTATAGCAAGAATAATAATTATATAATTTTGAAAGTGTATATTAAAATAGAAAAGAAAATATTTTTATAAAATATGTACGCTCGCACATATTCGTACTCGTCGAGCAAACGAAAATTTCGTATACAACGTACAATACGACTACGTGACATACAGTACAAAATTTTTAAATCAGTACCAAAATTGATAAAATAAAAATATAGTAGAAATTTAGGGGTTTTACATCCTACCCAACTTAAAAGAAATTTCGTCCGTCGGCGATGTCATAGCAGGTTTTGTTCTTCTTAATTCTATTCCAGCTTTAGCTTTATTCGATAGTGGTACATCCTATAGCTTTATATCTGTATCTTTTGCTCTCAAGCATCATATACCTGCTGAACCTTTGGGTAGGACTTGCAAGAGCATGACCGGGGGAGGTATTATCCTAGTCGGTGATGTTTGCAAGGGGCATAGTGTTTCATTGGAAGGCCGGGAACTGAGCACGTGTTTTCTCGTAATGCCACTATCGAGCTACGATATTTTACTCGGGATGGATTGGTTGAGTAGGCTCTTTGCTAGATAGATTGTAGAGGAGGTAGGGTTGTGTTCAGTCCTCCAGGGGAGCCAGTATTTGAGATTGCTAGGGAAGCAGCAGGGCAGGCTGATAGTGCTATTTGTGGAGGTATGGTGGAAGACAAGGAGCTGCCTCATTCCTTGATTGTAGAGTTTATAGATGTCTTCCCAGACGTGGTGTCGGGGATGCTGTCGGATAGGGATATTGAGTTCTCTATAGACTTGGTGTCGGGTGCAGAGTCTATCTCACAGCATTTTATAGAGTGAACCAAAGTGAGTTGAAGGAGCTGAAGAAGCAAGTGGATGAGTTGCAGGACAAGGGATTCATCAAGTGCAGTTCTTCTCCTTGGGGTACTCCGGTATTGTTCGTACCGAAGAAGGATGGATCGGTGCATATGTGCATTGATTACAGGGTGCTGAACAACCTTACTATCAAGAAAAATATCCGCCGTCGAGGATCGATGAATTATTTGATCAGTTGAGCAACGTGAAGGTATTTTCAAAGATAGACTTGAGGTCTGGATATCATCAGCTGAAGGTGAAGAAGGAAGACATTCCGAAGATTGCTTTTCGGACTCGTTATGGCCAGTATGAGTTCACTGTCATACCGTTTGGGTTGACTAATGTCCCGACGGTGTTCTTGAACTTGACGAACAAGGTATTCCATCAGTACCTTGACAAGTTTGTGGTGGTCTTCATCGATGACATTTTTATTTATTCGAAGATGCCAGAAGAGCACGAGGAGCATCTGAGGATTGTATTGGAGACTCTCAGAAGGAAGAAGCTGTATGGGAAGCTGTTGAAGTACGAATTCTTCTTGGACCGAGGGGAGTTTCTGGGCCACGTCGTACCTAGTGATAGGATTTCAGTAGATCCGAAGAAGATCGCAACAGTGGAGTCCTGGTCTACACCGAGCTCAGCTGTAGAGGTTCGGAGTTTTCTGGGTCTGGCAGGCTATTACAGGAAGTTCGTACATGATTTTTCCAGGATTGCCGAGCCAATGACCCGACTCACCAGGAAGGACGTAGAGTTTTTTGGTCCGAGGAGTGCCAGACCGCCTTTAAGGAGTTGAAGAAGAGATTGACATCAGCTCCTATTCTGACATTGCCATCTAGGTTCGAAGGATTCACGATTTACAGTGATGCTTGGGGAAAAGGTTTGGGATGCATTCTTCAACAGCATGGGAAGGTGATTGCTTATGCATCCAGGCAGTTAAGCCCACATGAGAAGAACTACCCGACTCATGACTTGGAGTTGGCAGTAGTCATTTTTGCCTTGTGGCTGTGGAGATACTATCTGTACGGAGAGCGCATGGAGATTTTTACTGACCACAAGAGATTGAAGTACGTGTTTACACAGAAGAAGCTAAATATGAGGCAGAGGCGATGGTTAGAGCTGATAAAGGATTTTGATATATCCTTACAATACCATCCAGGGAAGGCCAACGTGGTTGCCGATGCTTTGAGCAGGTATCCGGTAGCCATGTGTTCGACGATGGACTGTCACCTTTTGCCAAATTTGGAGAGTTTGGGCATTGAGGTTGTAGTACCTTGGATAGAAGATCTGATGTGGGGCTTACAGATCCAGTCTGAGCTGATGGACAGGATCAGACTAGCATAGTTTGAGGATGAAGCTCTGAGGGTCATCAGGAAGCAGGTACAGACAGGATTATTAGATGATTTCTCTATCGTCGAGGATGGGTCACTGAGGCATAGTGCCAAATTGTGCATGCCGAGCGAAGAGCTTTAGAAGGAGGTTCTTCAGGAGGCAAACCGTTCTCAGTACTCTATGAATCCTGGTGCCAACAAGATGTATAGAGACTTGAGACAACACGTTTGGTGGTATGGAATGAAGCACGAGGTGTTTCATTTTGTATTTAGATGCTTGGTGTGCCCGCAGGTGAAAGCTGAGAGACAGAGGCCAGGAGGCCTGCTACAGCCACTACCCATTCCAGAGTGGAAGTGGAAGCACATCACTATGGACTGTGTCTGGACTTCCGCGTTCTCCAAGAGGGAAAGACGCGATATGGGTCATCGTTGATAGATTGACCAAATTGGCCCACTTTTTGCCTTTCAAAGTGGGTTTATCTATGGAGAAGCGGACAGAGATGTACGTGCGGCAGATAGTCAGATTACACGGGGTTCCAGTGAGCATAGTCTCGGATCGGGATAGTCGTTTCACTTTCCACTTCTTGAGGAGTATGCAGGCTAGCTTGGGCACTCACCTCAAGTTTAGTATCGCGTATCACCCCCAGACAGATGGAAAGTCGGAGAGGACCATCCAGACACTCGAGAATATGCTTATGTCATTCTACTTTTTCAGTATTTTCAAAATCCTAAATTTATTTTTTGATTAATAATTAATTGTTTAAATTGATTTTCAAATAATAAGTTTTATAACTATTTTTGGAGGAGATTGAAATAGAGCAGGAATTCAAATTTAAAAACTTGTTGTAACCTACAATTGGTGGTCCCCAACTTTTTCTAACTAATTTTAGGTGATTCATGCAATATGCGAAAAGGGAAGGGGTCTGTTTGATTTTTAACCATAGGTGGAGGGTTTTTTTTTTTTTGCTTAAATCCCTTTCTCTATATTAGCTCTGTAGAGAGAGAGGGAGAGAGAGAGAGAGAGAGAGAGAGAGAGAGAGAGAGAGATCCATTACTTTATTTTTTTAGTTCTTTTCTCTTTTCATTCCTTCTTCCCCAAAATCCCTCTTACAAATCCGACGACAAATTGATGGCAGAGGCATCCACTCTCCACCCAGGCGACTGACAACGATCGACGATGATATTTCATTTCTCCGACGATCCACTCCAGGAGGTTGGTCCAATTTCCTCCGGCAGCCGACTCGGATCGGTCGCTTGCAGCGAAGGGCACGATCGATTGATGCGTAGAGGTTCTTCGACGAGTTCGTCCCAGTGAATGTGAAGCCATCTAGTTCCCCGATGGATCAGAGTTAGAACAGGGTGAGTTTTTTAATCGGTCCTTGATTTTTCCGAATTTGTTTTGATTGGCCCTTGACTTTTCTCAAATTTGTTTTGATCGGTCTGGTCGTTTGGATCAGAAATTTCTAGATCGTGAGTGTTGTTCTAATCCTTCTAATTAGAGTGATCGGATCAGAACTCATCTCAGTTGAATTGATTTTTCATCAAGTGAGTTTTCATCACTGTATTTTTTTGTTCACTAGAAAATTTCTAGAACCTAACCGATCTCTAGTTCTTTTGTATTTTGTTAGAGTTGTTGGATCAATTTGGTTTGGTAAACAACTGAGAAGTTTCGATCTATCGGCGATTGGTGAGAATCAATTTCTCTCCATAAACTTGTTCGAACGAATTCTGTGAAGCTATTCTGAACCTTCGATCTAATCTGCCTGTCACTTGTTCGACAAAATGTCAAACAGAGTTTCGAGCAGTTGTGATCGAGAGAGAAGACTGCTGTATCATTCTTAGAGGCATCCTGTAGCAATTCGACTATAATATTCAGGTATTATGCTATTTTCTTTAGTTTGTGCTGGATTTTAATTGTTAATAATAGTTTTGAAGGGGGATGATTTGATGCAGGGGGTTCGTTTGTGTCCGATTCTCTTATCCGTGTCCAGCAGTGTTCTGTTCGTGTTTGAGCTTTATATGGTATGGCGTGTGTCAGATGAAGCAGTGTACAGGGTACGTGTCCCAGACTGGTTATGTTCTACAAAGTTCGTGCCCTCTTGTGTCCGTGTTCACGTAGACGGGGGCTGACTGAAATAGAGTTAATTTAGCAAGTGCAGGGCTACTTATAGATTTCTATTTTTGGTTCTTATCTATGAGTGTATATTCTTTCATTTTGATTTCTGATTTGTGTTGGGGTTAATTTGAATGTGTATTTTTTCCTGGAATTTGGATTGGAGTTAATGAGTTTGATTTTAATGAATAATTGGAGTTGCATTAATTTATGTATGGGTTGTTAGTCAATTGTTGGGATTCAATTGGTCCCTGTACCAAACAATACCATGCCGAGCTTAAACTTCTTGGAGTATATCTTGGTTGGGCTTTAGCTTTGCATAATCTTGTTTAAACTTGGTCTATATTCATGACCAGACTTTTGGCCTTGCAGTTTGGAGCCTTTCAAAAGTGGGAAATAAGGGCTGTGTGTGTTAGTGATGGGTGTAGTTATTTTGTGTTGATTGTTTTAGTACTAAACTTGAAGTAATCTGTAGGGGTAAGAAAGCTGGGTTTGGTTATTGGCTTTCCAATTGCTAGTTATTATCCTTACATTTCCTTCATAGATTTGTAGTACAATATTTTTCATTTCCTTGGTAGTATTTATGAAGATTAATGTTGCTAAATTATATTTAGCTAATATTACTACTTTATTAAATATTTTCTTGCTTAAGATAATTGGTTAGCATATAATTAATATCTTTCCATAATTAGTTACTAGTAAGTTTTGGGCCTAAATACTATTAAGTTATAATATTATTTTAGATTACTACCTATACATGTATGTTCGACTAGAATAAACTAAATAGTTAATTAATAGATTTGTTAGCAAATACCATGATTTAGAACTTAACCAAGTTGTACAAATTAACCAGGAGGACATCCAGTTTTACATCCCACACTTGATCACCCTGAACAAGGCAAGTATACTCCTCGGACTTGTCCATTACTTCATGTCTTATGCTTTTCTATATTCATGCTTGTACCTTCTTGTTGATACGATACTTCACGAGTTTATCTTGTATCTTGTTCCCTGAGTTTACTTGTGTCTGGGAGGGGAAATACTATAGATGTGTGATCAAACCTGAGTTACAATTCATATGAATAGCTTAGGCCTCGCATCGTGCACGCGGGACCGAAGTCGTACCATTTCATGTTCCATGTTCTACCCAAGCCGATCACACACTCTAGATGTATTTCGATATATTACACACGTCGGGTTCATTGTATATTTTATGTTCAGTCTTCATTTCATTTTTCCTGTCTTTACTTTCCGGCATTCGTGTTCTCATTTTCTGTACTTTATATTTTTCCTGTACTCATTCCATCACGCTTCGCTCCTGACTAGGATATATTACAGGTGAGATGGAGGCTATCTGTGATACTTATTATGGGCACGAGCCTGGAGGTACCTATGAGCTAGCTGGTGTTGCTATGGACTTAGAGGCTGAGGAGGCCAAGTACTTTCCCTTGTAGTTTCATTTGGACTTTGTATTAGAGACTTCAGTTTATATTTCACTTGCTGGAAAATGTAATAACTCTTAAACATGTACTTGATTCTGGGATTCGATATTATGGATGTTGTGGTTTATATTCATTCTTATCTGGACTTGTAGTTTCCTTAGAGATTGGTACAACTTACTTCATCGTGTCTAATGATGAAGGCTGGGCGTGTCCCTCTCGTATCCGATTATTCGGGAGCGGGTCGTGATATGTTTTTAGTGATGGCACATGCAGGTCAATCCTAATATTTAGGTATTAGTGTACTATTGGGGGACTTGATTAAACTAGGAAAACTTGATCACATCATAGGAAAATCGAGAAATAAGGGTATATTAGGTACATTGATATTATAAAAATATTGTTTATTTTTAGGTTTTAGGGTTTGTCAATCAACGAAGTTTTTTTTCTATTGCAGAATGGTCAATACGATGAAGATCGTGGATCAGCTCAGAGTTGCAGGCAGTATGGGACAGTCTACACCAGACGTTTCGGTAGAGCAGCTTCCGCCACCGCCTTCTATCTTTCCTCCGTTGCCCCCGACGATGATGTTCGACGGCGCCCAGGTGATGGCCATGTTCCAGCAGTTCATGGAGGCCCAGAACCACCAGGCCACACAGTTTTGAGCGACAGTCGTGGATACACTCAAGACTCGAGAGCCGACAGCATCAGCACCGATAGCACCTCTAGCACCAGCAGTACCGAGATCGGAGACCACCAGGGACTACCAGAACCTCTGTCCGATGGATTTCTGGGGCCATGAGGGGATTGTATATGCGGATGAGTAGCTAGAAAATGCGGAGCGGACACTGAAGATGACGAGGATTCCTGATGACTTGAAGGTGGAAGTTACATGCTTACGACTTTTTGATCTTGCCAGAGCCTGGTACCGAGAGGAGCCTCAGTTAGCTGTGCCCCAGATTCTCTGGACAGACTTTAAAACTCTGTTCAAAGAGAAGTTCTTCCCCGACATAGAGCGAGACGTGCTTCGAATGTAGTTTGAGGCATTGCAGCAGGGGACCATGACGGTGGCAGAGTATACGTCGGAGTTCACCTGACTCGGCAGATTCGCAGAGAACCTAGTCGGCACACCAGAGGAGAGGGCTTGGAGGTTCAAGAAGGGCCTCACCAGAGAGTTGTGGCATGCAGTGGCGATCAGCCAGGCAACGACTTATGCGAGCATCCTCAAGATTGCTCAGGCTGTAGAGAAGGAGATGGACCCGAGGCCCAAGAAGGATAGGGACATCAGCAGTAGCAGCTATCAGGCACCGGCGAAGAGGACTCATATTTAGACTCAGACGAGGCCACCACAACCGACAGCAGTTCAGCATTATCCTGTCAGAGCTCCAGCAGTTCAGCAGCAACAGAGACAGCAGGGGATCACTTGCACATACTGTCATCGGCCAGGACACCATGTTGTGGTCTGTCGTAAGAGGCTCAAACTTTGCCTATTCTGCAGATCAGACGCTCATCAGATGAGAGACTGCCAGCAGGACACAGCCATACTAGCAGGAGGACCCCGAGGAGCTGGAGGACCATCACCTGTACCACCCAGAGCACTACCTGTTGTACCCCAGAGAGGACCAGCTCTACCACCTCACCAGCAGAGATTTACACATCACTAGCACCAGAGAGGAGGACCACAACAGGGACGTGCTTACGTTATGGCCGCAGTTGAGAAGGATGAGGCAGCTCCAAATGTTATTACAGGTTCTATCATCTTATATTCATTTTCTGCCATTGTATTATTTGATCATGGAGCCACCCATAACTTTGTATCATATGAGTTTCTGCATAGATACGGCTTCACATCTAAGCCCACTAGGAGGAACTGTCGGATTATAATAGGAGAAGGAGTAGTGCCAGTTAGTGAGATGGTTGATTGCCCTATCAATACAGCTGGAAGGGAGCTTAGGGATCGACTCTTAGTGATGCCATTGCCCGGATTTGATAGTCCTCGGCATCGACTGGTTGAGTGAGCATTTGCTGTAATAGACTGCCATGAATGGAAGTTTACTTTTAGCCCACCTAGAGTTCCGCCGTTCGAGGTCAGAAGACGAATTTCAGAGAGGCCAGAAGGAGTATACTTCGGAGCAGTTGCAGAAGACCAGGAGTTGCCGCATCCGCTGATTACAGAGTTTCTCGACGTCTTCCCCGAAGAGTTGCCAGGATTACCGCCAGATCTAGATGTGGAGTTCAGCATCGACTTCGTGCCCGGATCAGCGTCGAAGTCCCAACATTGCTACAAGATCAACCCGAAGGAAGCTGCAGAGTTGAAGTCCCAGATTGATGAGTTGGAAGGCAAGGATTTTATTCGGTACAATGCTTCACCCTGGGGAGCACCGGTACTCTTTGTACTGAAGAAGGATGGGACTGTTAGGATGTGTATCGATTACCATGCACTCAATAATATCACTATCAAGAATAAATACTCGTTGCCGCTGATAGATGAGCTGTTTGATCAGCTGAGTGGGGCGAAGGTCTTCTAAAAGATTGACCTTCGGTCGGGATATCATCAGATAAAGGTTCGGGAGCAGGATATTCTGAAGACGGCTTTCAATACCCGTTACGGTCAGTATAAATTTTTGATGATGCCGTTCAGACTCACCAATGCTCCAGCAGTGTTTATGAACTTGATGAATACAGTTCTTCACAAGTATCTTGCCAAGTTTGTCATAGTCTTCATTGACGAGATCTTGATATATTCGAAGACTGAGGAGGAGTATGTGGAGCATCTACAGATTGTTTTGGAGATTCTACGGAAGGAGAAGTTGTACGGGAAGCTCTCGAAGTGTGAGTTCTTTTTGGACGGAGTAGAGTTCTTGGGGCATGTGGTGACTGGAGAGGGGATTTTTGTAGATCCCAAGAAGATTGAAGCTGTGGAAGCATGGGCACCTCCCAAGTCGGTAGCTGAGATTCGTAGTTTCCTATGACTAGCAGGTTACTACTGAAAGTTCGTGAAAGATTTTGCCAAGATAGCAGAGCCAATGACGAAGCTTACGCGGAAGGACGAGGAGTTCATCTGGAGCGACGGCTGCCAGTCAGCATTTATAGAATTGAAGAGAAGACTCTCCACAACGCCAGTTTTAGCTTTGCCATTAGGATCCGGAGGGTTCGTCATCTACAATGATGCATCAGGGACAGGCTTGGGATGTGTGCTTGAGCAGAACAAGAAGGTTATTGCTTATGCTTCTAGACAGTTGAGGCCTCATGAGAAGAATTAATCTACACATGACTTGGATCTTGCAGCAGTCATTTTTGCCTTGAATCTGTGGAAGCACTATTTGTATGAAGAGAGAGTGGACATCTTTACGGACCACAAAAGCCTGAAGTATGTCTTTACTTAGAAGGAACTTAACATGAGGCATCGAAGATGGCTGAAACTCATGAAGGATTTTGACATCAATCTGTAATACCATCCTGGGAAGGCGAATGTGGTAGTAGATGCTCTTAGTCGATATCCTGTTGCTCTGTTCCTCACTATGGATCGGCATTTTATAGAGGACCTTGAGAGTCTTGGGATTGAAATCATTCTTCCAGGAGTTCATAGATAGCTGATGCATATACAGATACAGTCAGGACTGATAGAGAAGATCAATGAGGCCCAATTTCTAGATGAGGGACTCCGATGTCTCAAAGGCCAGGCAGAGGCAGGATTGATCGACGACTTCACTATTACAGATGATGGATCCCTGAGGCACGAAAAGAAGTTGTGTGTGCCCAAAGATTTGTGGAAGAAGGTTATACAGGAGGCCCACTAGTCGCAGTATTCTATTCATCCTGGATCTACCAAGATGTATAAGGATCTGCATGACTATATTTGGTGGTATGGGATGAAATGAGAGGTTGCCATATTCGTTTCTAGATGTCTTGTGTGCCAGCAAGTCAAGGCAGAGCGCCAAAGACCAGCAGGATTACTCCAGCCTTTACCTATTCTGGAGTGGAAGTGGGAACACATAATCATGGATTTCATCTCTGGTTTACCGCGTACACCTGGTGGCAAGGACGCCATTTGGTTATCGTGGATAGGCTGACGAAATCCGCTCACTTTATTCCGTTCAAGGTAAGGCTGTCGACCGAGAAGCTTGCAGATCTCTACATGCGTCAGATTATGCGGATCTATGGAGTGCCCGTGAGCATCATTTCAGACAGGGACAGCCGTTTTATATGACACATCTGGAGGAGTCTACAGTTGAGCATGGGTTCACAGTTGAAGTTCAGCACCGCCTATCATCCACAGACGGACGGACAGTCCGAGAGGACCATTTAGACACTAGAGGATATGCTGCGGGTTTGCGCACTCAATTTCGGCGGTTCGTGGGAGGATCACTTATATCTTGTGGAGTTTGCCTATAATAATAGTTATCAGGCTAGCATCAAGATGACACCGTTCGAGGCACTGTATGGGCGGATGTCGTACACCTTTATCTTGGAACGACGTTGGCGAGAGGATTTTGCTTTGGACAGAGATGGTGGTCGATTCAGCCGAGAAGATTAGACTGATGAGAGAGCGTATCAGAGTTGCACAAGATCGGCATACGCACTGGGCGGACAACAGCAGAAGGCCTCTAGAGTTCGCAGTTGGAGATAGAGTGTTTCTGAAGATCTTGCCGACCTGAGGCATCATTCGCTTTGGCAGAGGCAGAAAGCTTAGCCCCAGATATATCAGACCCTTCGATGTGACGATACGGATTGGCGAGGTGGCATATCGACTAGTGCTTCCTGCTAGCTTGGAGGGAGTGCATGACATCTTTTACGTGTCCCAGCTTCGACGCTACATTCCAGATCCGAGCCATGTGGTGGACTACTCAGAGTTAGAGGTGGGTCCGAGCTTGACTTACGAGGAGTAGCCAGTGGAGATCCTTGATCGGAGGGAAAAGCAACTGCGGAATCAGACTATTCCGCTTGTCCGAGTCATGTGGAGACATCACTCTCCGGAAGAGTCCACGTGGGAGCACGAGGACGAGATGCGGGAGCGATATCCCAATTTGTTTGCTTGATTGTATTGTTTTGTTTTGAGAATGTTAAATACATGACTTGTGTTTAAAACATTCATTAGTTGTGTTCTCACTTTTGAGATTTCATTGTTATTCTTCAATTTTGAGGACGAAATTATTTTAAGGGGGAGAGATTTGTCACTCTACTTTTTCAGTTTTTTCAAAATCCTAAATTTATTTTCTGATTAATGATTAATTGTTTAAATTGATTTTCAAATAATAAGTTTTATAACTATTTTTGGAGGGAATTGAAATAGAGCATGAATTCAAATTTAAAAACTTGTTGTTACCAACAATTGGTGGTCCCCAACTTTTTCTAACTAATTTTGGGTGATTCATGCAATATGCGAAAAGGGGAGGGGTCTGTTTGATTTTTAACCATAGGTGGAGGGTTTTTTTTTTGCTTAAATCCCTTTCTCTATATTAGCTCTGTGGAGGGAGAGAGAGAGAGAGAGAGAGAGAGATCCATTACTTTATTTCTGAGTTCTTTTCTCTTCTCATTCCTTCTTCTCCAAAATTTATCTTACAAATCCGGCGACGAATTGATGGTAGAGGCATCCACTCTCCACCCCGGCGACTAACGACGATCAACGACGATATTTTATTTCTCTGGCGATCCACTCCAAGAGGTTGGTCCAATTTCCTTCGACAACTGACTCGGATCGGTCGCTTGCAGCGAAGGGCACGATCGATTGACGCGTGGAGGTTCTTCGACGAGTTCTTCCCAGCGAATGTGAAGCCATGTAGTTCCCCGACTGATCAGAGCTAGACAGGGTGAGTTTCTTAATCGGTCCTTGATTTTTCCAAATTCGTTTTGATCGGCCCTTGATTTTTCTCAAATTTATTTTGATCGGTCTGGTCGTTTGGATCAGAAATTTCTAGATCGTAAGTGTTGTTCTAATCCTTCTGATTGGAGTGATCGGATCAGAACTCATCTCAGTTGAATTGATTTTTCATCAAGTGAGTTTTCATCACAGCATTTTTTTATTCACTGGAAAATTTCTAGAACCTAACCGATCTTTAGTTCTTTTGTATTTTGTTAGAGTTGTTGGATCAATTTGGTTTCGTGAACAACTGAGAAGTTTCGATCTACCGACGATTGGTAAGAATCAATTTCTCTTCATAAACTTGTTCGAACGAATTCTGTGAAGCTATTCTGAACCTTCGATCTAATCTGCCTGTCACTTGTTCGATAAAATGTCAAGCAAATTTTTGAGCAGTTGTGATCGAGAGAGAAGACTGATGTATCATTCCTGGAGGCATCCATGTAGCAATTCGACTATAATATTCAGGTATTATGCTATTTTCTTTAGTTTATACTGGATTTTAATTGTCACTAATAGTTTTAAAGGGGGATGATTTAATACAGGGGGTTCGTTTGTGTCCGATTCTCTTATCCGTGTCCAGCAGTATTCTGTTTGTGTTTGAGCTTTAGGTGGTGTGGCGTGTGTCGGGTGTAGCAGTGTACATGGTGCATGTCCCAGACTGGTTCTGTTCTGCAAAGTTCATGTCCTCTTGTGTCCGTGTTCGCGTAGATGGGGGTTGACTAAAATGGAGTTAATTTAGCAAGTGCAGGGCTACTTATAGATTTCTATTTTTGGTTTTTATCTATGAGTGTATATTCTTTCATTTTGATTTTTGATTTGTGTTGGGGTTAATTTGAATGTGTATACTTTTCTGGAGTTTGGATTGGAGTTAATGAGTTTGATTTTAATGAATAATTGGAGTTGCAGTAATTTATGTATGGGTTGTTAGTCAATTGTTGGGATTCAATTGGTCCTTGTACCAAACAATACCATGCCGAGCTTAAACTTCTTGGAGTATATTTTGGTTGGGCTTTAGCTTTGCATAATCTTGTTTAAACTTGGTCTATATTCATGACCAGACTTTTGGCCTTGCAGTTTGGAGCCTTTCAAAAGTGGGAAATAAGAGCTGTGTGTGTTAGTGATGGGTGTAGTTATTTCGTGTTGATTGTTTTAGTACTAAACTTGAAGTAATTTGTAGGGGTAAGAAAGCTGGGTTTTGTTATTGGCTTTCCAATTTGTCACTCCCCGTTCCCAGAATGCGTAGTCTTATTCATGTACAACTCATGTGTATTTATTTTAGTATTTATCATATATTATCCTGTATTTAAATTCCTTTAATTCATGTTAATTAAGTTTCTGTTAATTAATTATCTGCTCTTTAATTCTTATGTTAATTTATTTCCTGCAATTAATTTTCCGTAATTTATTTCTGCATTTTATTTCCTGCAATTTACTTCTCTGCTTTAGTTTTATTTTCGGTTGGATGAGCCCCTTAAACCCGGCCCATTAAGAACCCGGCCCAACTCCCACCTACCACCCCTTTGCTACTTAAAGCTACCCTCTCCCTTCTCTCTCCTCATTCACTCCTTCTTCACCATTACTTCTTCTTCTTTCTTTCATTACTCTCTCCACCTACCAACTAGGCAAGTACATCTTGCTCTACATGAGGACCATATTTTATGGTTCAATATTCTTCCTCTCATGATTCTAAGAGAGTTTAGTGCTTAGTATTTTTGATTTCATTGGTTCATTTCTTGTAGATCTAAGTTATTATATTTTCGGTTGTCTATGGGTTTTGATCTAGCAAACTAATTTGTTCTCAAGATTTGATGGTTCTATGTCGTAGAGCAGTTCATCCTACCCAATTTTGACCTTTAGAAAGTTGGATTCGGACTTATTTTGACCAAGTTATGGACTTTTGAAGCTTTGGGGTGCAACCATGGAGTTCTTGCTGTTTGGAGAAGACAGTGAGCAGTATACGCTAGCTTTTTAACTTGCGTCACTGAGCTGTGCGCGCTCTTTAGTGCAGCACAGCATGGAGTCCATACGCTACCTTTTTAGGAAGCGTGTGTCTTGCATACGCTGCCTTTTTGAAGCGTGTGTCGTATGGAGTTCATACGCTGCCTTTTGGGAGCGTATGACTTGCATACGCTGACTTGAATGGTCAGGAGTCGTATGGAGTTCATACGCTGTCTTTTGGGAGCGTATGACTTGCATACGCTGACTTGAATGGTCAGGAGTCGTATGAAGTCCATACGCTGCCTTTTTGGGAGCGTATGACTTGCATACGCTGACTTGAATGGTCAGGAGTCGTATGGAGTTCATACGCTGCCTTTTGGGAGCGTATGACTTGCATACACTGACTTGAATGGTCAGGAGTCGTATGAAGTCCATACGCTGCCTTTTGGGAGCGTATGACTTGCATACGCTCACTTGAGTGTCAAGGAGTCGTATGGAGTCCATACGCTGCCTTCCTGAGCGTAGCCTGACCTGAGCGTATGACTCTTGCACTGAGCGTATGGCCTTTGGCTGACTTGGTCTTATGTCAGCATGTCATTTTGGTTTCATTTTCCTTGCCTGGATCTTTTATAGCCCTGTATATTGATATCTTATTAGATGTTTAACGTCCATTTTATATCCTTACGCCTTTTTGCATAAACTTGATATAATCATGATATGCTAGTATTTTTGTTAATTATAGATTGTTACGTGGGATGTGCCATGTGTCATGAATTGAGTTATAGATACCCGGATTGACTAGAATTAAACCCTGAGAGTTGTAGACTCAACCCCACTGAATGCTAGTTGACTTTCATGCCTTGCCACCATTGATAATGATTGTGATCTTGACTAAATTGATCATGCGTTCCTAATTGGAACTAAGAGACTGGCTAGTCGTCTTATTGAATGAAATAAATGAGACACGTTCATGTTATGAACTATTGTACTCGACTGGCTGATCCCGAATATTGACATACATGCACATGCAGGCTTCAATCTATTTATTTATTTAGTTATTTTTTACAAAAGAAGCATGTGTACTTTATGGTCAAGGTATGATTACCGTGGATAGATTTGATTGTTGCATTACGCTATGTAAGACCTGCAACCTAACCGTACTGGTATCATTGTAGAGTTGTACATATCGTACCCCGTACGAAAGTACTCATTTGAATGACCATGATCCACGGCATGGGATTTCACTCAACGTAGAGACTATTAAGTTAAATAAAATAATGATTGCATGGAGAGAATGGATTCCCGAATTCTTACATGGCAGCCCCCTTGGGACGAGTAGTACCCGACGGGCCGGCTGGTTCCTACAGATACTATAAATCTGCCACACGGGCAGGGAACAGTATCTGCTTTTATTATTATTATATATTGTATATTGACGGGCGTTCTGCTAGGACTCGTCTAATTCATGCATGGGCCAATTGATCGACTGGATAGACTAGCCTTGTTTGCACATAGTAAGAACTGAGGAATCCCTAATTGCATTATTCCAGGATAACTTGGGACTCATAACAGCAAGCCGTAGGAGTTGATTGGCCGTTCAAGATAATTTGTTGTGTACTGTACTCTGTTACCTAACTGGGATGATCAGAATGTCAGGACATGACGGGCCAACTTCTGTCCTTGTTTGGTTGGAAGGTTGGTTCGAAGTGTCTTGATGTGATGTGAGTTCTAGTAGCAAGCAGAGATCTATTATTATATCCTCTTACTTACTGGTTTTAGTTCTCATGTCGTGCTCCCTTGTGGTACTTGCTACTAGAGGTCTAACCTCTCTGGTTTTGCATGGCCAGATTTAGAGCCAGTTCCCGAGGACTCAGCGTACTTCCACCTCCAGGATGGTCAATACTAGAGGAATGACCGCAGGAGGCCTCGAGTGGGTTCCTTGACTTCACCACTCATTTTGTTATCTACTTTATACCTTGCCGTTTGGTACCGACATGTTAGTCGGATTGTCTTGTACTTACTTTTGCATAATTGTAATTAAGTCAGACTGCAGCTGATAACAATTGTGTATACTTACTACATCATCTGGCTGTATTTTGTAAAGCCAGATCTCAAGAACATTTTGACTGAGCGTTTGGGACGCCTTACTGCTTTACCTTACATGTTCTATATTTCTGTTTCTTATTTGAATGATTGAGACAATAGATGTGTAATGACCATAGTAAGACTTTTATGTAGTATGCACCCCCTCGTCTGGTTAGACAGCATTGATCGTATTATACGGTATTCTTCTACCCGTAATACGTAGCTGGCTGAGTCATTCCCCCGCTCTCCAGTATTCTGGTTCTAGGGCGTGACAAGGTTTCAGTGGTGGCCCATGCAGGTCTGATTTCAGACTTGTGGGGTGTTTTGTTTAATAGGATGTCTCAATCACACATGTTTTCCCTTGATCTCATGATTCGTCGATTCTCAACTCTAGCTTGACATTCCAGTATCCTTTGACTTCATTGATCCTTCATGTCCGGTCGTTTGATTGTTCTCTTGTCCCTTTTCTTAGGGGCACTTCGTCCGCATCGGTCAGAGCTGGACAGCAACAACATGGACAACAACATGGACAACCTGACCCTGTTGGTCAGCAACAAGAGCCGGTACTAACTCAGGAGGCTACTCAGGAAGAAGTGATTGTGGAAGCAGCAGCTGGATCGCAGTATCCGGATGTTCCATCCCCACCAACAGTTCCACCTATCCAAGTGGACACACCAGCCCTTCTGGAGATCATGAGAGGAATGATGGCTACTCAGCAACATCAGATATTGGCCCAGCAGCGCATGCACACTCAACTACAAGAGCAGAATGTGTTGCTCAACTAAGGATTGCAGACGGCTTTGGAAAGAGGGGCAAGGCCAGATTCAGGAGCGTCAGCCCGGTTTTGTAAGTATAACCCCCGCCGTTTCGAGGGCACGGAGGATGCCATCTCAGCAGATGCATGGCTTAAGGATATTGAGGCTATCCTGACAGCCGCTAAGGTACCGGCAGAAGAACGTGTGGATCTAGTGAAGTTGTTACTTCAGGATCTCGCACGTGATTGGTGGGAATCAGAGGAAGTAGGCATCAGACGTCCTGTTGCTTGGGACGATTTTACTGTAAGGTTCAAGACGAAGTACTATGGAGTTGTGGCACAGTTTGAGCTACAACAGAAGTTTATCAGCCTCA
This sequence comes from Iris pallida, assembly GCA_029216955.1. Lineage (NCBI taxonomy): Eukaryota > Viridiplantae > Streptophyta > Magnoliopsida > Asparagales > Iridaceae > Iris > Iris pallida. The sequence continues at coordinate 4,486,228 of JANAVB010041618.1, read as the reverse complement.
GGCAGGCTGGCAAGACAGTAGATGCTTATGCAGCGGAGTTCTGCAGATTGAGTATGTTTGCCCCAGAGATGGTAGCAACGGAACGCCAGAGGGCGATGAGGTTCCAGCAAGGGTTTCATCTTGAGCTCTTGCAATTGATAGAGGGGCACAATTACCAGACTTTTGATGAGATATTGACGGCGACTCGAAGGCATGAGATCACCATTCAGAGGCTTGTAATAAGGACTGGGGATCAGAAGAGATCCCACAGTCAGATTGAAGGAGGAGGGGGAGCAGCGCCCCGAACAACAGCACCATCCCTTGGCATTCGTATCTACGATGTGGCGATATAAGGGCCAGCACCACCACCCAGGCAGCAGCAACAGCAACAGAGGAAGAACCAGCAACCACCGGCGGGCTGTACTTATTGTGGAAAGATGGGGCACACTAGAGATGTGTGTCGGACATTGAATGGACTGTGTCTGATATGTGGAAACCCAGATCATCGAGTTACCACATGTCCCATGAATTCGAGGTCAGGAGGACCAGGGCAGCAGTTTCCTGCTCTGCCAGCACCAGGGGCAGGGCAGTATCGAGGACCAGCATTGGCAGTGAGGCCGTTGGCGCAGCGTCCGTTAGTATCACAGGCTCAGATGTTTTGGCAGCAGGGGCCACCGATGCAGCAACACCAGCATAGACCACCCCAGCATCATCAAGGCAGGGGCTAGCAGCAGCACCAGGCTAGGCCGCAACATGGGAACCAGGAAGGAGGTCGAGGGCAGGCATTCACACTGTCCTTGGAAGAGGCATTGGCATCGGAAAATGTTGTGGCAGGTAACATTCTCGTCGCCTCATATCCCGCAGTAGCATTGTTTGATTCGGGAGCATCCCATTCATCTATATCTGTACAATTTGCGACACGACTAGGAGTGGAGTTTGAGGCATTGCCAGGGAGGTTGAATATACTCACTGGTAATGGGCTCGTAGGAGTTAGTAGAGTTAGTTTAGCATATAGTGTTGTAGTGTGCGGGCATCCTTTACCCGCTCGGTTGATAGAATTTTCTGTTGGAAATTTCGACGTTATCTTAGGCATGGACTGGCTGAAAGACAGTCATGCGACAATAGATTGTCGTAGTGGAAGTGTATCTTTTGATATTCCAGGCATGGAGAGGTTCATCTTGGTCAGGTCAGAGGCAACTCAGCAAGAGCAGGGAGTAGTAACAGCAATAGAAGAAGTTCAGATTCTGAAGGTAGTTGAAGAATTTCTAGACGTGTTTCCCGAAGAACTTCCAGGTCTACCACCAGTTAGAGATATTAAGTTCAGTATAGAATTGGCACCTGGAACTAAACCGATATCAGATCGAGTTTACAGAATGGCGGATTCGGAATAGGCCAAGGTTTATCAGCATATAGAGGAATTGAAGGAGAAAAAGTTCATCCAAGCTAGCATATCACCATGGGCAGCGCCAGTGGTACTTGTAGGGAAGAAGGATGGGTCATCCAGATTATGCATCGATTACAGGAAGCTTAACGTGGCGACAGTAAAGAACAAGTACCCACTACCCAGGATTGACGACTTATTTGATCAGTTGAGCAGGGCTAGAGTTTTCTCCAAGATAGATCTTCGTTCAGGGTACCATCAGGTGAGGGTTAGGAAGGAAGATATTCCCAAGACAGTATTCAGGTCGAAGTATGGGTATTATAAGTTTTTAGTAATGCCGTTTGGTTTGACCAATGCTCCAGCAATATTTATGGATTTGATGAATCGCATCTTTATACCATACTTAGACCAGTTTGTCGTTGTGTTTCTTGACGACATTCTAGTATACTCTGCTAGTGAGGAGGAGCATGAAGACCACCTCAGGAAAGTGTTGCAGGTTTTGAGAGAGAACCAGTTGTATGCCAAGCTCAGCAAGTGTGAGTTCTGGACGGATCATATTTTATTTTTGGGTCATATCGTATCAGGAGCTGGAGTAGCAGTGGATCCCAAGAAGGTAGAAGCAGTAGAGAGTTGGCCAGTACCCAAGACCGTGGCTGATGTACGGAGTTTCTTGGGATTGGCAGGATATTACAGAAGGTTTGTGTCAATCCTTATCTTATTCTTAGGGCCGATCCGCTATAATATAATTATAATATATATAAATAAAATATTATTATAATATAAATAAAGTAAATTAACTTCAAAGAATTTGCTAGAAATGTTCTCAGAAATAATTCCATTTTTTTCTAATTATAATTTCAACTTTGCAAGGCTTTCAGCACCCATGACCCGCTTGACCCGGAAAGATGTACCATTCATCTGGTCGGCAGAATGCCAGGCATCATTTGAAAAATCTGAAGCAGAAGTTGATATCAGCGCCTATTCTTACATTGCCAGTTGGACCTGGAGGTTTTATCGTATATTGTGATGCGTCAGGTAAAGGACTTGGATGCGTCCTCATGCAGCACGGGAAGGTGATAGCATATGCATCTAGGCAGCTTCGGGACCACGAGAAGAATTACCCAACTCATGATTTGGAGTTAGCGACAGTAGTACTTGCTCTGAAGCTATGGAGACATTACTTATATGGTGACCGAGTGGAAATGTACACAGACCACAAAAGTCTGAAGTACATCTTTACTCAGAAGAAACTGAACATGAGGCAGAGAAGATGGTTGGAGTTGATCAAGGATTATGATGTGGAGCTTCAGTATCATCCAGGCAAGGCTAATGTGGTAGCAGACGCTCTTAGCAGAAGAGGCGGCACATTTATGTTGACAACACAGAGGCATATCTTAGAAGACCTTCAGGAGATGGGCATCGAGGTTATACTTCCTAGTGATGTAGGAGTTCTGGCTAGTCTACAAGTCTAATCTGACTTGGTAGATAGGATCAAGGCAGCTCAGGCACAAGACCCAAGGATTCAGAAGCTTAGGGCAGAATGTGAGTCAGGACTCAGGAAGGAGATGAGAATTCATGAAGATGGTATACTTAGATTTGGATCACGTCTATGTGTGTCCAGTGGAGATATCAGACAGGAAGTTATAGCAGAAGCTCACAGTTCCCAGTATTCTATACATCCTGGAGGGACCAAGATGTACCAAAATATCAAGCAGCACTTCTGGTGGAATGGAATGAAGAGAGAGATAGCTAGATTTGTTTTCCGTTGCTTGGTATGTCAGCAAGTGAAGGCAGAACAGCAGAGGCCAGCTGGATTATTGCAACCGCTTCCTATCCCGGAATGGAAGTGGGAGCATATCACGATGGACTTCGTGACCGGTTTACCGAGATCACCAAATGGTAACGACGCTATTTGGGTGATAGTGGACCGACTTACGAAGGTAGCACATTTTCTTCCTTTTAGAGTAGGGCAATCTACAGAAAAGTTGGCAGAGTTGTACATGCAGCAGATAGTCAGACAGTATGGAGTCCCTGTCAGTATTGTGTCAGACAGGGATACCCGTTTCATATCACATTTTTGGAAGATCTTGCATCATAGTCTGGGTACCAAGTTGAGATTTAGCACGGCTTACCATCCGCAGACGGACGGGCTATCAGAAAGGATAATCCAAACTTTAGAAGACATGTTGTGAGCTTGCACTCTAGATTTTGGAGGGTCTTGGGAGAGTCACCTTCACTTGGTCGAGTTCTCATACAACAACAGTTATCAAGCCAGTATCCAGATGGCGCCATTTGAGGCACTATATGGTAAGAAGTGTAGATCGCCACTAGCATGGGATGATATCGGGGAAAGGAAGATGCTAGGCCCAGAAATGATTGTTCAGACGATTGAAGTAATTAAGGGAATTAGAGAGCGACTTCGTGTTGCGCAGGATCGACATCGTCATTGGGCGGACCAGCATCGTAGGCCGCTAGCGTTTTCTGTTGGGGACCATGTGTTCTTGCGGATCTCACCTACCCGTGGGGTCATTAGATTTGGCGTTCGCGGGAAGCTGAGTCCGCGATACGTAGGCCCATTTGTTATCCTTGATCGGATAGGCGATGTTGCTTATCGTTTATCACTCCCACCTTCGTTACGAGAGGTGCATGATGTATTTCATGTATCTCAATTACGTAGGTATGTATCGGACCCAAGCCATGTCCTCGATCACTCTGAGCTGGTTGTTGGTACCAACCTGTCTTACGAGGAACAGCCTGTGTCCATTTTGGACCGAAGAGAGAAGATACTTAAGAACCGAACAATTAGTCTTGTCCGTGTTGCTTGGGGTCATCACTCCTTGGGAGAGTCAACATGGGAACGTGAGGATGATATCCGATCATGGTATCCACATCTGTTTGACTCACAAGGTATATCTTTTTCTGTGTACCTTGATTGTCTTGATTCCTCATGCTTAACCCCTTATGGGTAGAATTGCTAGATAACGTAGATTGTTAAATATGGATATGTTACTTGCTATGGACATTGTAAAATGATTGCTTGATTGAATTGCTTGTACTTAGATTAGTTTAGCCCCGATGTTTCTATCCTGCTTGGATTTTAAATTCCGAGGACGGAATTTTTCTAAGGTGGGTAGAGATGTCACTCCCCGTTCCCAGAATGCGTAGTCTTATTCATGTACAACTCATGTGTATTTATTTTAGTATTTATCATGTATTACCCTGTATTTAAATTCGTTTAATTCATGTTAATTAAGTTTCTGTTAATTAATTATCTGCTCTTTAATTCTTATGTTAATTTATTTTCTGCAATTAATTTTTCGTAATTTATTTCTGCATTTTATTTCCTGCAATTTACTTCTCTGCTTTAGTTTTATTTTCGGTTGGATGAGCCCCTTAAACCCGGCCCATTAAGAACCCGGCCCAACTCCCACCTACCACCCCTTTGCTACTTAAAGCTACCCTCTCCCTTCTCTCTCCTCATTCACTCCTTCTTCACCATTACTTCTTCTTCTTCCTTTCATTACTCTCTCCACCTACCAACTAGGCAAGTACATCTTGCTCTACATGAGGACCATATTTTATGGTTCAATATTCTTCCTCTCATGATTCTAAGAGAGTTTAGTGCTTAGTATTTTTGATTTCATTGGTTCATTTCTTGTAGATCTAAGTTATTGTATTTTTGGTTGTCTATGGGTTTTGATCTAGCAAACTCCTTTGTTCTCAAGATTTGATGGTTCCATGTCGTAGACCAGTTCATCCTACCCAATTTTGACCTTTGAAAAGTTGGATTCGGACTTATTTTGACCAAGTTATGGACTTTTGAAGCTTTGGGGTACAACCATGGAGTTCTTGCTGTTTGGAGAAGACAGTGAGCAGTGTATGCTAGCTTTTTAGCTTGCGTCACTGAGCTGTGCACGCTCTTTAGCGCAGCGCAGCATGGAGTCCATACACTGCCTTTTTAGGAAGCGTGTGTCTTGCATACGCTGCCTTTTGGAAGCGTGTGTCGTATGGAGTTCATACGCTGCCTTTTGGGAGCGTATGACTTGCATACGCTGACTTGAATGGTCAGGAGTCGTATGGAGTTCATACGCTGCCTTTTGGGAGCGTATGACTTGCATACGCTGACTTGAATGGTCAGGAGTCGTATGAAGTCCATACGCTGCCTTTTGGGAGCGTATGACTTGCATACGCTGACTTGAATGGTCAGGAGTCGTATGGAGTTCATACGCTGCCTTTTGGGAGCGTATGACTTGCATACGCTGACTTGAATGGTCAGGAGTCGTATGAAGTCCATACGCTGCCTTTTGGGAGCGTATGACTTGCATACGCTCACTTGAGTGTCAAGGAGTCGTATGGAGTCCATACGCTGCCTTCCTGAGCGTAGCCTGACCTGAGCGTATGACTCTTGCACTGAGCGTATGGCCTTTGGCTGACTTGGTCTTATGTCAGCATGTCAGTTTGGTTTCATTTTCCTTGCCTGGATCTTTTATAGCCCTGTATATTGATATCTTATTAGATGTTTAACGTCCATTTTATATCCTTACGCCTTTTTGCATAAACTTGATATAATCATGATATGCTAGTATTTCTGTTAATTATAGATTGTTACGTGGGATGTGCCATGTGTCATGAATTGAGTTATAGATACCCGGATTGACTAGAATTAAATCCTGAGAGTTGTAGACTCAACCCCACTGAATGCTAGTTGACTTTCATGCCTTGCCACTATTGATAATGATTGTGATCTTGACTAAATTGATCATGCGTTCCTAATTGGAACTAAGAGACTGGCTAGTCGTCTTATTGAATGAAATGAATGAGACACGTTCATGTTATGAACTATTGTACTCGACTGGCTGATCCCGAATATTGACATACATGCACATGCAGGCTTCAATCTATTTATTTATTTATTTGTTTAGTTATTTTTCTACAAAAGAAGCATGTGTACTTTATGGTCAAGGCATGATTACCGTGGATAGATTTGATTGTTGCATTACGCTATGTAAGACCTGCAACCTAACCGCACTGGTATCGTTGTAGAGTTGTACATATCGTACCCCGTACGAAAGTACTCATTTGAATGACCATGATCCACGGCATGGGATTTCACTCAACGTAGAGACTATTAAGTTAAATAAAATAATGATTGCATGGAGAGAATGGATTCCCGAATTTTTACATGGTAGCCCCCTTGGGACGAGTAGTACCCGACGGGCCGGCTGGTTCCCACAGATACTGTAAATCTGCCATACGGGCAGGAAACAGTATCTGCTTTTATTATTATTATATATTGTATATTGACGGGCGTCCTGCTAGGACTCGTCTAATTCATGCATGGGCCAATTGATCGACTGGATAGACTAGCCTTGCTTGCACATAGTAAGAACTGAGGAATCCCTAATTGCATTATTCCAGGATAACTTGGGACTCATAATAGCAAGCCGTAGGAGTTGATTGGCCGTTCAAGATGATTTGTTTGTGCACTGTACTCTGTTACCTAACTGGGATGATCAGAATGTCAGGACATGACGGGCCAACTTCTGTTCTTGTTTGGTTGGGAGGTTGGTTCGAAGTGTCTTGATGTGATGTGAGTTCTAGTAGCAAGCAGAGATCTATTATTATATCCTCTTACTTACTGGTTTTAGTTCTCATGTCGTGCTCCCTTGTGGTACTTGCTATTAGAGGTCTAACCTCTCTGGTTTTGCATGGCCAGATTTAGAGCCAGTTCCCGAGGACTCAGCGTACTTCCACCTCCAGGATGGTCAATACTAGAGGAATGATCGCAGGAGGCCTCGAGTGGGTTTCTTGACTTCACCACTCGTTTTGTTATCTACTTTATACCTTGCCGTTTGGCACCGACATGTTAGTCGGATTGTCTTGTACTTACTTTTGCATAATTGTAATTAAGTCAGACTGCAGCTGATAACAATTGTGTATACTTACTACATCATCTGGCTGTATTTTGTAAAGCCAGATCTCAAGAACATTTTGACTGAGCGTTTGGGACGCCTTACTGCTTTACCTTACATGTTCTATATTTCTGTTTCTTGTTTGAATGATTGAGACAATAGATGTGTAATGACCATAGTAAGACTTTTATGTAGTATGCACCCCCTCGTCTGGTTAGACAGCATTGATCGTATTATACGGTATTCTTCTACCCGTAATACGTAGCTGGCTGAGTCATTCCCCCGCTCTCCAGTATTCTGGTTCTGGGGCGTGACACAATTGCTAGTTATTATCCTTACATTTCCTTCATAGATTTGTAGTATAATATTGTTCATTTCCTTGGTAGTATTTATGAAGAATAATGTTGCTAAATTATATTTAGCTAATATTACAACTTTATTAAATATTTTCTTGCTTAAGATAATTGGTTAGCATATAATTAATATCTTTCCATAATTAGTTACTAGTAAGTTTTGGGCCTAAAAATACTATTAAGATATAATATTATTTTAGATTACTACCTATACATGTATTTTCGACTAGAATAAACTAAATAGTTAATTAATAGTTTTGTTAGCAAATACCATGATTTAGAACTTAACCAACTTGTATAAATTAACTAGGAGGACATCCAATTTTACATCCCACACTTGATCACCCTGAGTAAGGCAAGTATACTCCTCGGACTTGTCCATTAATTCATGTCTTGTGCTTTTCTATATTCATACTTGTACCTTCTTGTTGACACGATACTTCACAAGTTTATCTTGTATCTGGTTTCTTGAGTTTACTTGTGTCTGGAAGGGGAAATACTATAGATGTGTGATCAAACCCGAGTTACAATTCATGTGAATAGCTTAGGCCTCGCATCGTGCACGTGGGACCGAAGCCATACCATTTCATGTTCCATGTTCGACCCAAGCCGATCACACACTCTGGATGTATTTTGATATATTGCACACGTCAGGTTTATTGTATATTTCATGTTCGGGCTTCATTTCATGTTCCCTATATTTCCTGTATTTACTTTCCAGCATTCGTGTTCTCATTTTCTGTACTTTATATTTTTCCTGTACTCATTCCATGTCATGATGTTCTTGTTCATTTCCTTGCATATACTTAGCTCCGCTCCTGACTAGGATATGTTGCAGGTGAGATGGAGGCTATCTGTGGTACTTATTATGGGTAGGAGCCTGGAGGTACCTATGAGCTAGCTGGTGTTGCTCTGGACTTAGAGGCTGAGGAGGCCTAGTACTTTCCCTTGTAGTTTCATTTAGACTTTGTATTAGAGACTTCAGTTAATATTTCATTTGCTAAAAAAATATAATAACTCTTAAACATGTACTTGATTCTGGGATTCGGTACTATAGATGCTGTGGTTTATATTCATTCTTATCTGGACTTGTAGTGTCCCTAGAGATTGGTACAACTTACTTCATTGTGTCTAACGACGAAGGCTGGACGTGTCCGTCTCGTATCCGATTATTCGGGAGCGGGTCGTGATGGCTTCGTACCTGTGTTATGGATTTTGGAGGATCGTGGGAGGACCATCTTTACTTGGTAGAGTTTGCTTTCAACAACAGTTACCAAGCCAGTATAGAGATGTCACCATTTGAGGCTCTATACGGACGAAGGTGCCGTACTCCCTTGTCATGGGACGATATCCGCGAGAGGGTTTTGCTTGGCCCTGAGATGATTGTGGATGCAATTGAGAAGGTCAGGTTGATCAGGGATAGACTTCGGATGGCTCAGGATAGACATCGGCATTGGGCCGATAGCCATCAGAGACCTTTGGAGTTTGAGGTATAGTTTAGATTTTTTTAGCGTTTGAGTCTGAATGCGATTGTTTGTTTTAGATCAAGTTTTAAGTTTGTGTTTTGTGCTAGGTTGGTGATCTTGTGTTTCTGCAGATTTCTCCGACGCGAGGTACTATTCGCTTTGGCCGGGGCGAAAAACTTAGTCCGCGATTCATCAGACCTTTTCGTATTCTAGAGAGGGTCGGTGCAGTGGCATACCGACTGGAGTTGCTGCCTACGCTCGAGGGAGTGCACAACGTATTCCACGTGTCGCAGCTAAAATGGTACGTGGCAGATCCTAGCCATGTATTGGATCATTCTGCGATAGAGGTGGGGCCTACTCTCTGCTATCCAGAGCAGCCTGTGGAGATTCTGGATCGTCGGGAGAAGGTGCTCTGGAACCAGGTCATACCTTTAGTTTGAGTTGCATGGAAGCATCACTCACTAGGTGAGTCTACCTGGGAGAGAGAGGACGACATGCGGGAGCATTTTTTTTATCTCTTCGTGCCTTGAGGTATTGCTCTTTTGTTTCTTTTTGTATTCCTATGCTAGTTTGTTCTAATTCGAGGACAAAATTATTTTAAGGGAGGTAGATTTGTCACCCTCACTTTCCTAAATGAGGATAATATGGTCATTTCCATTTTTTTAATATTTAAATATTTATTTAATTATTATAGTTAATATAATTACTTTATTGATTAAACAATTATTTTAGATAATAATATATATATATATATATATATATATATATATATATATATATATATATATTAGTTAAAAAAAATATATTAGTTAAAAAATATATGTTATTGAGTTATTAATAAAGTTTTTAAATATATTTAATTATAAGATACAATATTTAATTTTATTTATAAATAATTTTATGTTTTTTATTTCCTACAGAGAGTATACATATGTATATAGGCATATATAAAATATATAAAAATATGAAAAAGAAAAGGGAAAAAAGAAAGTATATTTTTTAAATAAATATAATAAGGAAATATTAAATGAAATTATTATATAAATATATTTATTGAGGGTTTTATAAATGAATATTACGTTATATATGTATGTATGTATATGCGTATATATATATGTAGTGAGTATATTTGCATATATATATATAAGATATTATATCTATATATATTATATATATATTATAATATATATATATATATTTATATATATATATTAATATATAATATATATATATACCACACATATATATATATATATATATATATATATATCTATATATATATATATATATCTATATATATATATTATATATATGCATGTTTTTTATATGCTATATATATATTATATATATATATATCTATATATATATATATATATATATTATATATATTATATAGATATATATATATATTTTATATATATATAATATATATATATATCTATATATTATATATATATATATATATATCTCTATAAAATATATAATATATATATATATATTATATGTGAGTATTTTGCATATATATATATATATACCACATATATATATCTATGCATTTTTTATATATACAGTATATATATATACAATGTATATATATATATATATATATATATTATATATATATATATATATAATAATATATATATATACATGTATTATATATATATACATGTATTATATATATACATGTATATATAAAACATGCATATATATATGTGGATATATATATTATATATATGCAAATACTCACATATATATATATATATAATATTATATATATTATATAATATATATATATATATATATATATATATATAAGCTCTCATAGGGTTTGGGCGACAGCGACTTGCTTTGATCCTCTTCCACCCAGATTCCGGCTTGGCCTCGGCCGGGCCGGCGTCTCCATCGTGTAGGTGGACCACTTGGCCACCTGCACCTATGGTCTCTGCGCCGAACCCGACGTTTGCGTCGGTGGCGGGGGTTGCTACGCCTCAACCCCATCGATAGCCATAAGGACTCCTTCCTTCTCTAAAGGGATGCCTGTGATCTCTTTCTCGGGGAGGAGAACAGATCTTAGCTGATCCTTTCAAGTGTGCTTTGATAGGCAAATTTTCTCATCAAAGGCCATCTATTGATGCGACCGTAAAGCTTTCGAGGCTTTTAAATTCAATGGCATCATCAAGGTGGGTCTCATTGACTCTAAACATGTGCTAATCCGTCCTTCTTTGGAAGTTGGTTTCCGTCGCCTCCGATCCCGTGACATGTGGTATGTTGTTCGAGCTCCAATGAGGGTTTTTAGACGGTCAAAAGATTTTTGCCTGCAAAAGAATCTCCGATTGTCCCAGTTTGGGTGTCGTTATCGGGTCTCCCTATTCAACTGTTCAATAAAAATGCGCTATTCTCCATTGCCCTTGGCATTGGTAATCCTCTGCGCCTGGACAAGGCCACGAAGAGTTGACTCGACCTAGTATGGCGCGTGTTTTCGTTGAAGTGGATGCTAGTAAAAATTTGCCTAAAGTGATCCGTATAAATTTGCCTCAGGGTCGATCATATACGCAGCATGTTGAATATGAACAAGCCCTAAATATTGCTCCATGCTTTCATCAGGGCCACACAAGGACGAATGTAAGCTTCAGAAAGAAAAACACAATGTTGCAGCAGCTCCTTCAAAGATGGCGGGCCCCTCAACATCCAAAGAACCAAACATTAAAGGCAAAGGACTTTTAATCCAGGACCCAACGCCCAATGAGAAGAAGGATCTCACATAAAGGAAGCACCTGTTCTCTCTCTCCTGATATAGAAATTTGTGATAAAGCAACAAAAGACGTGGCTAATCATAATGAGGAAGCTATTTTAGTGGTTGACGGCTCCACTCCTCCCGAAGCTCAAGGCAGTCATCTCCAATTAAATTTCGAACTTCAGTTAGACAAGACGAATACGTCTAAGTCCCCGATGAGGGTTCAGGTTGCTGCAACCCAATTCATTGGAGGAGAATAATCCAAACCAAAACAATGAAAATGAAGACCGTGTGCAAACAAAGTTGTAGACAAACAGCTAACGACGACATTTCTTTGGAGCAGTCAGAGACAGGAAGGAGAGATTTCGAAGTCTTGGGCAGACATTACGGATGAAGAAGAACAAGCAACAAATAAAAAGGTCTCGACCATTCCCAGAAAGGGCAGGGGAAAGAAAAATATACCCAGTGCCAACAGAGCCCCGACACACAAGATCGACGTCGAAAGGTCCACAAACTACCTCATCCTCTTCAACCCATAATGTTTAATATTCTCATGTGGAATGTTAGAGGAATTGATGATAATGACTTTAAAAAGACTTAAATCTTTATGTCGCATTCATAAAATTATGGTTCTTGCTATCATCGAACCAAAAGTTTCTCCTCAACAGCTTTATAATTTCCAACTCAAACTAGGGTTTCAAATAGCAGTCTCAAATGAAAAAGGCAACATTTGGATTATGGTTAAGCAGGTTGATATGCTAGCGATTTATTCTCATGATCAGTCCATTAGCGTCATCATTTCAGGAGCTATATTTCCTTTTCCTTCTCTTATTTCTGTTGTCTATGGTCATAACAAAAAGAAGGAAGAAGAGACCTTTGGGAGAGATTGATTCAGTTGCAAGCGCAGACAAAAATGCCATGGATGGTGGGAGGAGATTTCAACACTATTGCTTCTGTACATGAAAAATTCGGGGGCTCCCCACCTTGTGTTGTGAGCATTAATGAATTCCTAAATTTTTAGCTCGCAACTGGACTGGTTGACATGCCTTATACATAGCTGCTACACTTGGGTGAAATCAGCTGACGGTCTGCATCGTCAGGGGTCTCGTCTTGACAGATGGTTGTTGGATAGTGAGTGGGCAGAATGGGCTCCCCAATCATCTTGTTCACATCTTAGTCGTACTGAATCCGACCATTGTCCTATCATTATTACTATCAAGAGTAGAAGTGACTCAGACAGAAAATTATTTCGCTTTTTAAATTTTTGGACTTCGCATGAGGAGTTCAATTTAATTGTGCGGAATGCTTGGAACTCAATTGATAAGTCAACAGTATGGTGAGGATTGGGCTTCGTTTAGCTGCTGTCCGGAAAGCTTTATCTGCCTGGAGTCACAGCACATTTGGCGACATATTTCAGGAAGTGAAGAAAGCTGAAGATCGAGCCCTAGCTGCGGAGATTGCTTTCGAATCAGATGCATCAATGAGAGAAGAATGGATGAAGGCCAAAGCGGAGTTGAAGCAGAAAGTTAGTTATGAAGATTCCTTTTGGCGTCAAAAAGCTAGAGTCAAATGGGATAGTGAAGGAGATAGGAACACTAAATTTTTCCATTCGTGTGTCTCAGCTACTAGAAACAAGCTTCACATTCACAGGCTGACATCGGAGGGAGGTAATTCTCTTACCCAGTTAAATGACATTCAAATGGAGGCCAATGAATATTACAGTCGACTTTTCCGTCCTTCTCATATATCTGTCATCCTTATTTCTTAATGCTATCCCTGTTTCCATCACACAAGAGGATAATATTCAGCTCATGGCCAAACCATCTATGGAGGAGTTTTGATACCCTTAAGAGCTTGGATCATGATAGTGCCCCTGGCCCATGGGTTCACAGGACGTTTCTATAGAAAAGCTTGGATATAGTTGGCAATGACATTCTTGAAGCGGTGCACTTGTTCTTCGATGGTTTTGCATTTCCTAGATCCATTACTAGTACTCACTTGTTGCCTATTCCGAAGGGAAGGATCCTAAGACGATTAAGGACTATAGGCCAATTAGCCTTTGCAATTTTGTCAACAAGTTATTTTCTAAAATTATTGCTCGAGGCTAGCCCCTCTACTTCCTCGTTTAATCTCTCCGGAACAAAGTGGCTTCATCAAGGGGCGTGAAATCATTGACAATGTGGTCCTAGCACAGGAATTGATCAGCAAAATTCATCACAAGTATAGGGGAGGGAATGCAGCTTTGAAGCTAGACATGAGTAAAGCTTATGATCGAGTACATTGGGCTTTTCTTCTGAAGGTGATGCGTAAGATGGGATTTGTAATGATTTGCTAACTTGATCTTACACCTTTTGGATAATGTGTGGTTTTCAACTCTCATTAATGGCAGTGCATCTGGTTTCTTTAAAAGTTTATGTGGGCTTCGTCAGGGAGACCCGATATCTCCTCTCCTTTTGTTTTATAGCAGAAAGTCTGAGCTGCAATCTGAACACTCTAAGGACAATAGTGGTTTCATTCCATATACTCCCCGAGTGGTTGCCCTATCATTACACATTTGGCATATGCGGATGATACAGTATTATTCTCAGGTGGAGAGAAAAATCTATTCAGAAGATGATGAAGGTGGTTGGGCAATATGAACAAGCTTCGGGCCAGAAGGTAAATGTAGAGAAATCGGGCATTTATCTATCGAAGCTTATATCTGAGGAGCGTGTAGATGAGATCAGAAATTCATTCGGGTTCAGGGTGAACAATTGCCTATGATTTATCTGGGTACACCTATGACTGCGGCGGTTCGCACTGCTGCTATGTTCGATGATCTGGTATCGAAAATTAGATACAAGATTTGTGGATGGTATAACAAGGCATTATCAATGGAAGGAAGTCTTATATTGCTCAAGTTGGTACTTACTTCTATTTCTATTATACTTTGGCTGCATGTAACCCTCCAGCTAGTGTCATCAAAAGAGTAGAAGATATGTTTCAGAGTTTTCTATGGGGTTCCAAGCTTGGATATGATAAACGAGTATGGGTTGCTTGGACAAAGGTGACTCGTCCAATTGAAGAAGGGGACTGGGCATTCGGCGACTACAAGATGTACTGAATGCATTCACTGTTAAACTTTGGTGGAAAGTTAGAACTACTAACTCACTATGGGTGCAATTCATGAAAGCAAATATTATCCTCACTCAGAATCCTCTTCTGCTACTGCTTCTCAAAGTTCATCGCATATTTGGAAGCGATTCTCAAAGGTAGAGATTTGGGTGATGATTTAATTATTAC
>JANAVB010041618.1:4214506-4467055 GCA_029216955.1 Iris pallida | reverse complement strand
AGATATATATATAGATAATATATATATAATATATTATATAATATAATATATAACTTAGTAGCATTAGCCTAGCTAAGATCCAACCCCCAAACTTAGCTACGAGCCAACCACACCCAAACCGAGACCCCCCCACACACAAGCACCAAAACCCCCCAAGCTTTTCTTCTTCCCTTCTTCGGTTGAAAAACGAAAGCCCTCTTAATACACATTAAGAGTGAAAGAGAGATTTTCAGAGTGAAACTCAACCCAGCCACCAACCCAGACCCCTAACGCCGACGACCACCGGGGCACGCCGGAGCGCCGCCCACCGTCACCCGTAGCCGCATACGCGTACACCGTGTTCAGGATGCGCAAGAACCATTTCAGGTATCTATTTTCCCCATCTCATATCTTTGTCCACGCTCCATCCAATTGAGATTCGTAAATTTCTACGGATAGTCGATATGACCCTCTGGAGTCCCATTAAATAGATATTCCAATACCAAACCCTGCTATTCGAAAATTCGACACAAAGTTGTCGAAATACCACATTTAAATGAACAGATTTAGGTTCCCGGATCACTGTTTTTGGAGGCAATTTTTCGTCGATCCTTCGACCGATTCAAAAATCCGTTTGAAGGAACTTTTAGACAACCTATATGGCTCTGTGAACCATCTTTCGGTTCCAATTTTTGTGGACAGTACGTTTCAAAAACTGAATTTCAAAATCAAGAAAAATAGCATTCCGAAAACCAGAATTTTAGGAAATATTTTTCGATATGGCATGCGTCCCGTCAAATCGGGCCACTTGGTCGCAACCCGTAGGCATCTAAAGGCTCGTACGGATATTGTGGATGTGTGGGATTCGATGGAACTTGATTTTGCTGCGTGTGCGCGACGAAATCGGTACGTATTCGTCGAGATACCCCGTTTCGACCCTTTTGCAAATTTGCCAATTACTTTGTGCACATTTGTCGAATTGAGACGAAACTTGCACCAACAGGACCGGGACATTTTTTTGGTCTTGTACGCCAAGTTTGGTCCAATTCTGAAAAGGTCGACCGGAATGCTATTTTGGCAGGTCCATGACCCGTTCCTACGGGCAAAATTGTACACGGCCCACCGGAATCCAACTTTGGACATACGGTTGGGTACGTCTCGTTAAATCGGACCGGTAGACATATAGTTTGATGACTTTAGAGACCTTAGATACCGGCACATTTTTCGGTGCAAAGCGGGTCCAACGGCGAACATCCTTTTAGCTCAAAATTACCGTTTCGTCCCTATGTCCAGAATTAGACTTATGGATAGGCTATCGTAGCTAATTTGACCATTCTGAACACGTTGGTATTTTTTGTTTCAGCATTAGGAGACTATTGCACGAGTTGACCCTTCGAGGCTCATTGAGTGGCAGTATTGATTCCTCAGTTCAGAACCAGGCGAGTACATTCTCTGATGATTTTCCATTCATGATATTTACTATGTTTCATGTATTTAGTGTAGATATTCACGACTCCTGATACATTGGTCACACGAATTGGTATTTTAAGAATCCCGTCATGAGTTGTTATTTCTTGTTTATTTTGGTATACCTTGTGCAAGCCTTGTTGTAGTTCTTGTGCAATGTACGGACACCAATTCTCGAGAAGACTTGCTACCTTCTTTTAGAATCCCGTGTCGTAATGAGTCATGGTTGGATCCACTATATCAGTCGGAGGCGAGGGAATATTTAATCTAGACATGTGGTCAATACCCACATTGTGCATTCTATAGATCCTTGTGAGTGTTAATCATACACTTCATGTATGATTAACCAGGCCAGTAGACCTTGCGCAAGTTCCCAAGCCGACCACATGTCAAGGCT
Source organism: Iris pallida (assembly GCA_029216955.1). Lineage (NCBI taxonomy): Eukaryota > Viridiplantae > Streptophyta > Magnoliopsida > Asparagales > Iridaceae > Iris > Iris pallida. Next base: position 4,465,212 of record JANAVB010041618.1, on the reverse strand, counting down.
AATATTCACTCACGTAGATAGTTGTTCTTGATTCTTGTACATGACATGTTTAGATATCTTCATTCTTTCTCTAGTTTACTGCTTTATCCTTGCTATGCTACTTTCATCTACATTTATTTTACTCGTGTTTATTCTCTCTATTTACTGTTACATAGCACTTGTCATTTATTGGAAACTGTTGCTGGAAATGTGCTCATTCCAATCTGACTGAATATGTTGACAAAATTTTATATATTATGGCGAGGACGAGTGTCCTACCTACTACGGTCCTCATGACGTAGTGGGCATAGACCAGGAGACCCTAGTCCAGCAGGGGTTAGTGTCAGCTGAGAAGGTTCTAGCAGTGACTCAGTCAGACTAGGATTTGACTGGACTTTGTCTCCAGCTTTTATATTAGGCATGTTATGTTATTTCAGACTTATTTGACTACTTTGTGACTCACTATGGATTTGTGTTAGCTACTTTGCACTCTGAGTTTATCTTTATCTTTATTCGTGCCATTTATTCTTCCTGTTAGATTGTGATTGAGTTTATATATATTTATTATATCCTCCATTCAGAGATGACAGGTTTATGTACATTATTAGATAGTAGACCTACAACGTACTACGCCATTTCTACGACGTAGGCTGGGCGCTGTTATGCATTCGTGTCCTTACATTGGGTGCGGGTTGTGACAACTTCTCTTCCCTCTTTCCTGACCCTCATGCTCCTTCCAACTAACGTGCGTCGTCGTCGTCCTCCTCCTACTAATGCGATGGCTTCCTCTTCTATGGTTCGACCCCCTCATTTTGACACTTGGTGGTGGTAACGGCTACCTCCCTGAACCCCTCCTCCTAATACTTGGTGGTGGTAACGTCCCTGACCCCCTCCTCGCCGGCCATGTGCAAGGCAGATGTGATCAACACGTTCTTTTATTTCATAGGTCTAATTTATTTTTCACAAGGATTTTCCCACATACGTGTGTTACATTTTCAAATGTCAATAAAATATTGCTTTAGAAGTAGATGAAGATTTAGGAGAGTAGGAGAGGATTCTCTATGTTGGGCAAGAGGGAGTTTTTGTTCAAATTATAGCTATGTATTGTATTTGGGAGTACCTTTTGATTCTTAAAAGGGATATAAAACTTAATTACTTTTGTGAAATGAGAGAAAAAGGGCAAAAATTGGTAGCCATAAAGAATGTACGTAGCTTTTCTATTGATAACATATATAGTGGGCAATGAGATAGAGATTGTTGTGGGTATGCATAAGGGAATCCATATTTGGATTTATCCAAATCACAACACACTCCCTTGGATTCCCGCTTTAATTATTGTCTTATTAAAAGCTTTTCTAAGAAAAAAATCCTTTGGAAAAAATCTATAGAAAAGAAAAGAGTACAATTATATTCTTCAGGAATCTAAGTGGATGCGACTTATACTGCCTCGTTAAAAATCTTTCGAAGGAAAAATCCAGTAGAAAAAACCTCAATGAAGGAAAAGAGTACAATACGCAAAGACATGATTCAAGATGTCTCCATTAGCATCTTCTGGATGCTTGCATCTACAGGATGCTCCCCTTCAAAAATATTATATTCTTGTTCTTACATAAATTCAAAACAAAAAAATCAACCCTCAGTACGATTTAAATATTACATCTCATCCATAACACTTTATTTGTCTATAAATTTATACACATATACTTATGAAGAGATTGCAGGCTTTATTTGTGATTCCTGAAAGCTCATAACTACCTTTGATATGTTGAACTGTTGAAAACATAGTCAAGCACATTCTCTATTCGCTTTGATGATATTGCCACAGTTATTTGATTTATTCTCTCTAAAATACCTGCAATATTATTTATAAAACATACCTTGTTTGTCCTTAATGGAGTATCTGATAAATATCATTCATGTGCATATCTCATTAGATTAAAACATTCATCAAGAGTAATTTATGTGCCTAATATTATTCTAAAATATTGTGCTGAGTAAATGACAATAAATACTTTTATATTCTTTATATATAGTACTTCAAGACCCAGAAGATTTCTTGTCTTTAAACTCTCTATAAGAGATTCTAATACCTACATGAGATTCTAATCTCTTTGGAAGATTCCAATCTCTTCGTAAGAATCCAATCTCTTCCGGAGATTCCTTGTCTCTTTCGGAGCTTCCATGTCTCTTATGGAGATTTCTTGTCTCTTTCGGAGATATTTCAAATCTCTTCAGGAGATACTGTCATATTTTCTCTCTCTTCAGGAGATTTTCTCTTCAGGAGGTACTTTAATCTCTTCAGGAGATCTTCTCTTCACGAGGTGACCATTTTGATGAATCCATTCAAGGATTTCTCCTATAAACTCAATGAGCCTATCACATTCTTCTGGATAGTTTAATCCATATATGGCACATTTGTAGATCATTCAGGATAATATGGTAATATCAAATCCTTCAAGGATATCCCTAAAAAATTTAAATCCACGACCATCGAAGTATATCTTATCGTCTAGCTATCATGATCGAAGAATATATTTATACATATTCTATTCATGATTATTTCGTGAATCCTTGAGCTAATATTTCTCTTATATATTTGGATCTCTATTTGTTACAAATACACATTCAAAACCTACTAGGTTTATTCCTTTTAGGTTTTGTACTATAGGTCTGAAGACTCCACGTCTTGCGAGAGATATCACATCTTTCCATTAGATTATTCGTGGTTTTAGTGTTATCTTTTAATTTTATTCACCCTTTTTTTTCTTATTTGATAGTGTCATTTATGAAAACTTCTTAATTCCAAATTTCTCTTAACTATGTATAAAAAATAGATTTCATGGGTACTGGTACCTCTTTCTCAGTCTCTTTTGGAATTGGAGGTATATTCTCTACCGGAGCGATATACTTTGAGAAATTTGATCTTTAGTTCATGACATCTTCCGGACCAGTCATGAACTTTTTCTCTACATGAGATGCTTCTTTGGGGACTGGGTGTGTTATATTATTCGACCTCTTTTTTTTTAGAGAGCTGAATCTTTAGAACTTTTAGTATTATTTGGCATCTTCTTCTGTGGAGCTGAATATTTAGAACCTTAGTTCTTACTCGTTCTTACAAACTGAACTTATTCATTTGCTGCATTTATTTGGTTCTTTTGGTACTTCTATTAGAAAATAGATTTATAGTCGGTATAACTATTTATGCAGCATAATTAAAACATCGATTAAGCACCTAATATTTCATTTGCGTTGAAAAACAAAGGATAATTTCTTCTAATTTAGTCAAGATTAGATAAAGTAGAATATGCCATGATACGTGCTTCTGGAATGATATTTTAGAACGTTCTTCTAGAACGATGGTACAAGGTATTCCTTTAGAACGATGCTTAACGACGTTCTAGAATGATAATTCACGACGTTCTTCTAGAACGATAATTTATCTTCTTCCTATTTCCCCCTAACGGCGGGAATTATGTCTTATTAACGCGGCATATCAAAAAAACTTATGTCTAGAAAATATAATAATCTAAGGAGATAAACATAATAATTGTAATATTGTAATTCACGAAACGTAGATGTCAATACTATAGTTCCGAATAATACCAAAAAATCCAAAAAATGCAAGTCGAAACTATGCTACTAGTTATTCAAATACAATCTTCAGGATTGATGGTTTAAAAATAAACTTATCCTTGAGATCAAGGGTGTATGATGCAATTTGATAAGATATTATCACACGAATTAGTATTGATAATTCTTATAATCTTTGTTTTGAGTGTCCTGTCGATCATATCACAATTTAAAAATTATACGATCATTCGACTGTTGGCTCACAATGGATCCTTATAGGATTAAGCTTCTAGCTCAACGTAGTATGTGACTTGGCATCCTTAATGTGAGTAATCTGTATATCCCTACTACATAGTAGGGGAATCTAATTTAGACAAACTTCTAATTCTCTTAGACAAGTGGTTACACAAAATTATTTATTAATGCTCAAAGTTTACCCATTTTCCTTATATCCTTAAAACTCAGTACAATTCTTCTAGAATTATAAAAGTACGACACATTATGTATCTGTTGGGTAAAATATGCTTTGTCAGAACCTTTAATTAATGTGAGCAAAACTAGCTATCGTGGGTACTACGTTCGATCTATTATTCTTGTTGGAGAAAGTTTATATAGATAAGGATTGTGTGTAGTAGCATTGTAAACTATTAAATATGTCTATACAACTTCAAGGTCTATGTAGGACTACTGACATCCGTAGTCACCCTACGAATTGGAAAAAGTTACGGCACACACTCTATTTTTTTTCTTTCTAATTTATAAGATATTTGCAACAAAAAATATCTAAGCATGTCATAGCAAATAATCCCTCTTTAGTAATATGAATAGAGGGCTAATCATGTCCTTTTCATACCTTTTGGAAAAGAAATTGTCAATCAAAGTAAGAAAGGAAAGAAATCAATATCAAACTTTGCCTAATAGCAGATCCATCCGCGTCCTTTGCAGAACAAATACCAATGAACAACAAATCACTGACTTTGCTAGTCATTTTTAATTAATTTAATAGATATGATATGATAGAGAAGATGTGAGCTTACAAAAAATTATTTTTAATGAATTTAATAATGATAAAAGGACACGATCAATTGAAGGGTCTATTGACATTCTACAGTTTCCATTTGTTTAAGTATACCAATGAACAACAGTGAACAATATGATTCAGAGAAATGTGATTAAAAAACAATGCGTTAATACATGTCACAGTCAGGTTTCATAAACAAACAATTAGCTACATGTAATTATTTGTCCAACCATATACATTTTTATGTAGTTATTTAACTCAGAAAGTGTACCTGAATAAGGTATATGTATATACTAATGTAATAACTAGCAACTGAACATTAGAACTTCAAATCTATGCAGCATCGGCTAATCAACTCATAACAAGATGTAAAAGTCATAAAGTAAAGGCAGTAAATGCCAATCTATAGCAAAAAGGAGTACTTCTACAAAGGAAAAAAAATGAGGCTAGTAAGTGTCAAGAAGAATAATTTTAGTTATTCTATTCCTTTTAATGAATATAATTATTCTTCAAACACAATTAGACATTTTGGCTAAGTGGTGTAAGATGTTAGATTTATTCGAAGATATATATCCCCGATTCAAAGTAACATGTATTGTACATTATCGTACTGATTTAATGCAATCAAGGTTCAAACTTGTGATTTCATAACAGTAGATATATTAAAGGTGACCACAAGCAATCAATTATCAAACTAACGTATCCTACATCCATACGTATTAAACATTTTTAAATTAATAGATGAATGTTCAACTAATGCAATAACATTTAGATTAATAATTATGAAGTTCTAATCTAAAATTTTCAGATTGACATTTCATACAATCACATCCAGTCAACAACAAAAAAAATCCCCCAAGATCCATATATATCGTCAGACAATCATACCGTCAAATATTATGATCAATATAGAGAAATTAATATAATAAAGAATCTGAATGAGATAAAAGAGAGTGAATAATCTCCATCACATCTATATACTATCATGAAAAGTTAAACATCAACAAAAATATTCTGACCTTTTTCACATATCCGCATCTAACCTTTGTCGTAATTAAATAGATGACAGGGCCTTGAACTCCTAGAACAGTGGTGCTGATAACATGTTGTGGTATGAGAGAGAGAGAAAAAATTGGTAGAAAGAATGTACGTAGGTTTTCTCATTGATAACATATATAGAGGGAAATAAGATAGATGTTGTTGTGGGTATGGATAAGGCATCCATATTTGGATTTATCCAAATCACAACAATTACTACTTTTATATTATAGATAGCATACGGCCTTTTCATGTTGACCAAGTTATCCTTGCCAAATTAACAATTTCAGTTATAAATTTTTTTATTATGAAGATCCATGCATTTGTAATTGACAAAGTTTATATGATTGCTCAACATCAGAAAAATGCTGCTGAACATTTAAGTTGGAAGATTATTTTCTTGGGGAAAAAATACTGCAGGATTGAGTCTAAAATACTCTAAGATTGATGAATAAAGATTTATTGGAGAAATGGGCTGCTATAGTTCCTATTTGACCAATACACAGTCTGGTCAAATGGGCTACTAAAGCAATCTACTCGGGGACTACTATAGTTCCCATTTGACAAAAACACATTTTCATTTTCAAATATCAAATAGTTCTTCCATGTACTAGAAAAGGAGATACTTTTTGGGACGACACTATTAGATACATTATTTTGAAAGAGTCCTAAAAGATTAATATTTGGGATGGTCACTTGCTTTGTAATAATTTTTCTTCTTCTTTAGAATAGATTGAAAAATGGACTACCGTATTTATGACCGAGAATTTCTTCTGTCCCAAAGATGTTTGGGTGGGAAAGAAAAATAGTAGGCGGCCAAAATTTTGCTAACCTCTTATTTTAGTGTATCCTTTGGATCCTCATCCAAGGATTAATATATCCCCTTTTTCGACCAATAGTCATCTCAAACCTTCTCTATCATTTTCTTCTTCAAGCTCTTATAAAACCCATCCCTAACCCTAATATATATCCCCTCTCTTCTACGAATCTCCACATCAAAAGCCCTAACCTTCATTTACTCTCCATCCTAACCTCCAGCCCCTTTTTCTGTTTGGAAACGAGACTAAACTCCCTCGTTTAATCTTTCTAGTGTGTAACTCAATTTTATAGTTTACTTGAACTCCCCTACTCAAGTAACTCCACTTTATAGTTGATAACAAATTTTCTTATGTTACATGCCACTTTATTTTTATATTTTTAAATACTCAATTTATTCGGTTTAGGCATTGCCAGGTATGGGAAAAATAATTTTAAATTTGGAGAAGTTTCTATTCTCGAATCTTTAGGAAAGGTGATGTTTTGATTTTGTAAGTGTCGAATTTCCACATTGAATAGAATTCTAAAGTTCAATATTTTATATGGGGCAAGAAACTAATTGATTGCATCCACAGTTTTTATCCAGACCGGGGGGGGGGGGGGGGTGTGGGAGGATTTGGGGTTCAATCTTTTCATAAGATTTTACTATAATAGTTTTGGCAGGAGAATATTTGTCAATATAATATTTGACATGTAATCGAATGATTGGATTGGATTGGATTCATTGTTGTAGTTGTGTGTGTGTTTGAATATATGATGAAAAACCTAGCAATTAATTTCTTTGAGGTTTTCTCCTCTAGCAACTACTTTGTTGCGGCGATTAAGTGAGTGTAAAATCTATTGTTCTTCTATTAATAACTTTATATAATATTATTTTGTTTTGTGGAAACATCATTTTAATGGGCCTGCATTAGATGCTATGGAACTTAATGATTCGAACACTCTTTTGTTCTTGACTTCTAGATTTGTTGTAGTTTTTGTGCCGTGTAGTATAGTTAGTTTGCATTTTTTTTTCTCTTTGTTATATATATCAATCAAATATGGATTTATAGCATCAGTATATTTTCTATATGGTGTCACATAGATTCTAGGATTATTCTTTCTATAAGATGGCGAGATTCGAGCTCTACATTTGAATTTTTTTTCATTTTAGTTCTTTATTTTGCTTTCGATAGCTATTTTGGTTAGTTCTATATATGTTTAGACTACTAACAAAAGAAATCTTTACAGATGACCCCAAAAAATTGTGATAAGGCTTTGATTTTGTTGTTGTATGTACTTAAGATGCATGTAGTTTGGTAAAGTAAAATGCTAATCTTTTGATTATTAGATTGGTCTAAAAAAGTCACCTTTGAGTAACAACTCCTTATTTCTGGATTATCATGGAAACCCCTTTCTAATATTTTTCCAACCAGCCTTAATCTCAATAACATAACCAACAAAAATCTTACTAGGATAAAACCACCAAATATCCTTCGACTAGATTATAGGAAGCCAACTCATAATAAAGAATAGATATGATACTACCATTGCTCGTTTCATGCCCACTATATCTGTAATATGCCAACTCATTATGGCACCTACCATTTATCCAATAGCTAATATTGAGCCAAATAAAGAGTATTCAGCTTATAAAGAGAGACCAAGGTTATCAATAACATGTGCTTGGCTCAACTGAAGAAAATCCCATATTCATTGTCTGAACAGATATTTCTCCAAATTTCGTAAAGCAAATTGCATGATCAGCCCTTATTTTCCCTATATCCTATATAGTTTTTCACCAACTTCTTTACCACATTCTTATGGTGACCTGACTGGTTGTAAGCCCCGCCAAAAGATTTGATCCATCTATTAAAGAGATCCCATGATCGTACCCATAGGAAAACATCAACCCTTTTGATCTTTGAAATATATTTCTTTTTTTCTTCTTCATAATTCTTTTCCTCTTTAGCATACATAAACTCCCCAGTCATCAAGCAGTATGGATAATCCATAATCCCATCATAGACCACAACCTTCTCTACCTTATCACCAAGAATCTCCTTCATAATCTTGTAGGGCCGCTCATACCACTCAATCTCTTCCTTCTTTTTTTCTCATCCTCACTCTCCTCATGCTTCAGTCCCTCCTTTGTAGCAGACACAAGCTTCTTTCCCTCAAACTTCGTTAGCTGACAAATAACATACTCATAAATGGCATCAACCATCTAAAGAACCTCATATCCTTTCTTCTTCAGTCTCTCGAGGAAATAAGAGTTCTCAATAGCCTTCTTGAGCTCACTAATGATGTAGTAGGACCCTCCTCATATTTCTTCTCTGTAGGACTGTTGAGCACCTATAGGGGGTGAATAGAGTGTGTGCGTGTACAGCAAAAATAATTACTAATTAAAAATTTAACCGTTATAAACTATGGAAGGAATAAAGAGACAATTAATTTAAATTACAGCAAGAGATAGAAGATCAAACTCAGTGAACACCGTGATATATACTGGTTTCCCTCTGAGAGGACTAATCCATTCGCGAGTACATTTGCCCGCTATTAATTCACTATTTGTAAGTTAAATGAAAGCTTGTCGTCTATTTACAACACCGTGCTTGACGACAAGTGCACGACCGACTTTACAACACCGTGTTTGGTGACGAGCGCATGCATGCCTCCAAAAATTGAGATGTTTTATGACTTGCAACCTCTTTACAACTCTGTAAACCAAAGACTCTAAATCAAATAAGATGCTACTGGCCTTTGCTAAGAGAAGTATAGGTGGAATAGAAAAGCTTTAGATCACTGAAAATACTTTAAGAATGAATAGAAAGAAGAGTGAATGAGTGATTAGAAATATGAAAATCTTCTCTATTTATAGGTGTTTTTCCTGACCGAACTCGGGCAGAGTTCGGATGCTATGATCTTGCAAACGAACGTTGGATGCAGATTTAGAGGCAACTGAATTTCAAATTTGACTTGACTTAACTCGGTCAAAACTTGGACCGAACTCGGTCAAAGTTCTGCCAGAGTTCTGATAGTTTAAAACTAAATTTGAATAACCAAATTGCATAGGTACTTTGGACTTTTTGGATATGTAGATTTTGAGATATGGGTAGACTTTTTGGCAAGGTGGACTAGAGATAACCTAAGCCAGTAATATCCGTTCGATTTTACATTTTATATCCTAGACTCAAAAAGTAAAAAATACAAAAGAAATATAAAATAACTCAATCTGGATTCTGTTACAATTTGCTTTTGGATGATGACTTGAATGCTTGTTGTAGATACAGTACGTTCTTTTGATATTGATTTCAATGACCTAAACATTAGTAACAATTTCGTATATTTTGTGTATCGACTTAAGTCGTCGTTGATTATCAAAATCAAGTGTGACCATTAGGCAATGGGCCAATAATCACCTCCATTTTGATAATTTACAAACTTGAGTCTATAGCAAATATAGCTAAAATATAACTTTAAAATAATATACCTAACTTGTTTATTGATTGATCGTGTTTGAAATTTGATCTTGGTATTGCTCTTCTCCCCCTTTGTCAGGTACAAAATGAGTAGCTCCTCCGCAATGTGTGAGGCCAACAATATATACACAGACAAGGGAAGAAAAAGAGAGAGTAATATCCATAATATACAAGTCACAAGATAATAGAACTAGTAGCAGCAGTGGAATAAAATGACAAACTCAACTAGCATAAACTGAAACTGAAGAAAGTACATCATAAGTCCATAAAAGTCATAACTAAGAGAGTTTATGCCTGCTGAAAAGAATTGCTAATAAAAAGTCCAACTGTAAAAGTGTGGACTCCTACAAGTGCAACTACATAGATCATCACTAAGCAATTAAATCTCAAAAATACTAAACTGAATGCTCACATCATATCTGAGCATCATCTTCATCGCTGGAGCTGGTGGCTGAGGGTCGAAGTAAGTTGTGGTCAGATCAAAGTGTCCAAAAGTAGTCGGGTCATCGAACCTCGATCCATAGAATGCAAGATGATGGATTATTGGAACGGAAGCAGTAGGGTGATGCAGTATACTCCAGTATAAATCAACATTACTGTTCCTCAATACCTGAGCCTGAGAGATATGATGGAACTCAGCATCAACATAACTCTGATGACGTTGCCCAGCGAGGGTGACAAAATCATCAAAGCACTGATAGAACTGCTGGTCAAAACTAGTAGCATAAGAAGTAGGGGCAGGAGGAGGAACATCTGGATCAGCCTAAGCCTCAACAGGAGCATCACTGGAAGGAGGTGGAGGTAGAGGATATTTTATAGATCTAGTCAGCTCTAAAGATGATGAAGAAATAAGACAAATAGAAAGTTCGATATAAAATCTCCTGAAAATAGCTACTAGATGCATGGGGTACAAAAGGTTATGCCCACCCATCTGCAACCAATCATCCAAGCCATAAAGTTCATAGGGACAGAAAATGAAACACCAAAATAAAGATGATACATCGTAAACATCTCATAAAATATGATCTCGTCAGAAGATCCCGTCTTGGAAGCAGAGCAGAGAAAATAAAGCAATGTAACTCATAAAAGTTCTGGTTGAGGTGTTTTGCAAATATCCTACCATTGCGAGGGACAGGGTTAGGATGACACATTGCAATCTTAAAGGAGTCAATGGTCATATCTTCGTGAAACTAGACTCGATGAATATCAACTGACGCCTAACCAATGTCAGGCATATGAAAATACTCACTTGCCTCAATTGAGTTGAATTTGATTTCGGGTCCATTGACACAAGAATAGATACTGCTGTCGGGTTTCACTTGCATGTTGCAATGGAACATTCGAACGACATTATCATAGATATTGTCAGCAGTTACAAAGAAATTCAGAAGACTAAGTCTATCGAAGGTGTTGGCATAACAGATCTCCCTGGACATATTTTCGAAGAGAAATGGAGTTAAACCAAGAGTTTGAAAATTCCATAGATAGAAAGAGTGAAGCATTATAATCCTCTCCATCGGAGGGATGAGTAGGGGAAGTTGAAGATGAAGATGAACCCGCTGTGGAAGAAACTTTCTTTCTCTTAAGAAGTTGTTTAGGAGCCATTGATGAAAGAGAAAGGGGAAGTAATACCTTAAGATAGTGGAGAATAGATGGAGGAAATCACCTTTCGAGCTTCGTAGATCAAAGAACTAGGGAGGAGGAGAACTTGGAAAGATGAATCTAGGTTTTTGGTGGATTTTTGTTCGGTTGTGAAGAAGAATGAAGGAGAAGATGGGGCATATATATATATAGAGCTAGGATCGGCTGCTGCTATTCTGGAAATTGAACCAACTTCAACCAAACTCGGTCCGAGTTTAGCCAGAGTTCGGCCACTTATATTTCGAGTTCATTTATGCATAATGATTGATAAATAAACTTAATAACTTTTAAACTTCTAAATTTACTAACATTCATTACTTTGGGTTAGCTGTAGGGGCCAAATCCCAGATAGAGGTAGTCCGAAGACACTTGGCACCGTGTCGCTTAGACTTTTATGTTTTTTTGACAGAAGGACCCTTTCGGCTTATACCCAAAATAACTTTAATTCATAAATGTCAAAGTTTTAAGTTATAAGAGTTTTTATTAAACATAATGCATCATGAATCCGAAAATTTAAGTATGTCTAGTTCACGTCACAGATAGTTGAAGCGATTTTTAGCCAACAATTTTGTAAAAATATCTGCTAGTTGATGATCTGTGTTAATAAATTCTAAGCAAATATCCCTGTATTGTTGGTGATCACATAAAAAGTGATGATAAATCTCTTGTGCTTTGTGCGTAAGGGACAAGTGTCATGCCTCGATTCCGTAGAATCGAAAGTCGTCCCCCGGGCGTGATGTCATGTAAATATAAGTTGCGATCGCACAAGGCATAGTTATATGGTTATCCAAAACACAACATCAAGAAGAGTATGCAGAGAAATTGTACAAACACATTTGAAAACAGAAGGAACTTTTCTTTTATTTATAATAAACATTATTTATAAGACTTTGTTACATTCATTTGCCTCGTGGCTACAACATGACTTGATTACAAAATGAGTGCATGATGAGATAGTCGTTCCATACATTAGATTCCCATTTACAATAAAACATTTCCTAAGGACCTGGAATCGTGGGGAGTCGAGACGTCATTTCTTCTGGACTGAATAGTAGAGTTTTCAAGAGGATCAAAACAAGCCTTAACATACGGATGAGGCTTCAAATGTTCTTGCAGTCGCCTTGAGCTTAAGTGGCACGCCCTTTTTGGTTTGGCGTACCTGTGGAGAGCGAGGATCAGTACATTATACTTTATATTGTGCGTGGCAAATTAAGTTCCATGCTCTCATTTGATTGAAGAGTTTATATGACTTACTTTATTAATCTTTCTAACCATCCTAATGAATTTTAGATAAGCATATGACAGACATAATATAAATTATGCTAGAACTTACCCACGACAGAGCGTGCTGTTTAATGTAAGAATTACCATGTTCTTCCCTGTCAATCGTTATCGCTAGCATAGCGTGTGCAATTTATGTGTGTTTGGTCACTGACACAACAAGCCATCCTGGACTTATAGCTTTTGTTAGTCTAGGCCCTTTCAACGCAAGTAACGAGCCCCACTGAAAGTCCTCGCCGAATCCGTGCTATTAACCAGCACAGCTATACCATTTTCTCCCCTTAGCCGAAACGGTTCTGAGGCCCTGGGGTACAGCTCGAGGAAACTTTTACCTTGTCGACAAGTTGTCCATGACCGTATTAGAACAATTTAGTTACTAAATCATGGTCTACATTTTTGAAAATTAATCATTTCATCGTGTCCCGCCTTCTCGTGGCATCAATTTCTTCAATGAGTCAATCTTTTGTTCAACACAGTTTGATAAGATAAGTATACGTGTCCGTGCCCTTGTATCTATCATTCCATTCACAATAATGTTATAGATTGAACTAAGAAGGTGGTCAAGAAGAGAAGGGTCAGTCACTCACCTTATTATTGTTTGAGGCATGAGACTTGTTGGTCGCGCTAGTCGTCGCCTACGCGATTACCTAAAATCGCACAAGCAACCGATTAGAATACTGTATTATTCAAGGAGTTTGATATGTAAATGCGAGTTCGAAAACATAAGCCATGAAACCATCGAAAACATACGCATTTAGAAAACCAAAGCCAAAGAAGCAAGTGAGGCATAAAAAGCAGAGCAACGAGAGGTCTCTCCCGAATCAGCTGCAGAGTCTATCCTCGAGGCGCAACCTGATAAATATGGGTCTTGATTCCGAAGAAGCCTTTCTATAACGAGAAAAGGATCTTAATTCAATCGTTCCCGTTCGACCGTTTTAATCGATTCTGATCTATCGGTTCCGACTGAATCGGTAGCGACAATATTCCTTTCTCGTGCACCCGATGGACAAAAATAGGGCATGATGTAGGGACAAGATACTACACCATAACCAACTAAGAAAAAGTTTCATCATTGAAACTTAGGAATAGAACCAACCTCTAAGAACAATGAAGGAAATTTCTCCTTCATCTCCTATTCATGCTCCCAAGTCGATTCTTTGACCGAATAATTTCTCCAGAGAACACAGACGAGAGGGATAGCACGATTTTGAAGCAGTTTCTAAGATTTGCACAGGCTCTTCTATATATGACAAGTCTGCCTGTAGATTCAACTGACCAAAATATACCACATGGCTCGGATCATACATGTACTTTTGCAACTGAGAGACGTGGAAGATATCGTGCACATCCGATAGTGCAGGAGGCAATGCAATCTGGTAAGCTACTGGGACGACTCACTTCAGTATCTCGAAAGGACCTACAAATCTTGGACTCAACTTTTCTTTAGCTCCAAATCTCGCGACTCCACGAATCGATGTGACTTTCAGAAGTACATGATTGCCCTCCAGGAATTCAAAGGTCATCCGTGGGTGTCGACGTTGCTCTTCTGCCGACTCTGTACAATCTTCAGTCTTTCCCTAATGAGCTTGACCTTCTCCCTGATCTGTTCTACCAGCTCCGGGCCGAGCATATGTCGTTCCTCGACTTCATCCTAGTAAATAGGCGATCTATACTTTCGATATGACAAGGCTTCATACGACACCATTTGGATGCTGGACTGATAGCTTATATGCAAATTTGGCCAATGGTAGATGAACATCCAGCTTGACTTCAAGTCGATTGCATAGAGGCGTAACATGTCTTCGAGAATCTGGTTCACCCGTTCTTTTTGGCCATCGGTTTGAGGAGGTAAGCTGAGCTAAACTTTAACTTGGTCTCCATTGCTGACTGAAGACTACACCAGAAGCGTGACACGAACTGCCCATCCCGATCTGAGACGACGGATACCGGTATCCCATACAGCCGAACTATTTCATCAAGATAGATCTGAGCAAGGCGATCGATGCTCCAAGTGACTTTAATGGCAATAAAGTGCGCTGACTTGGTTATCCAATTGACGATAATCCAGACAACATCGTTCCCCCGTGGTGTCCTCGGCAAGCCAATAATAAAGTCCATATTGATGTGACCTATTTCTATTCTGGAATGGCAAGGTTCTACATCTCCCCGCCCGGTCTCTGTTGCTCAGCTTTCACCTGCTGACAGACCATGCATTACGATACGATGAGTGCCACATATTTCTTCATTCGATGCTACCAAAAGGTCGTACGGAGGTCCTTGTACATCTTAGTACTGCCGGGATGTAAGGTATATTTCGTATAATACGCCTCCGACAATATCTCCTTTCTAAGTTCTAAGTCGTCCGGAACGCATAATCGGCCTTTCAATCATAGCATGCCGGTGTCTTCTTCCGCAAAGTCGATCGCTTTTCCTGTTGAAATCAGCTCTCGCATCTTATTTAGGTACGGATCGTCCTTCTAAGAGGTCTTGATCTTTTTTTACAAGCTCGACTCTAACTGTAATTGTGCCAACTGCACATCTCTAATTCGAACTCGAAGGTCGATGCCCATCTCTTCAAGGTCCCGTAGTATTCTGCCGTTGATGCATAATGAGGCAAGATATTTATGACTCAGAGCGTCTGTCACAATAATTCCCTTGTCCGGTATATAGTCGATTGTCAAGTCATATTCTTTGATCAGTTCTAGCCAACACCACTGTCGTAAGTTTAGCTTCTTTTGAGTGAATAGATACTTGAGGCTCTTTTGATCGGTATAAATCGTGCATGCCATGCCATAAATATAGTGACTGCCATAATTTTAACGCGAATACGATCGCCGCTAACTCCAATTCGTGCGTAGGATAGTTCTTCTCAGTACGATTTCTTACTGTCTGGAGGCAAAAGAGATCACCTTGTCTCGCTCCATGAGCACACATCCCAAGGCCTGGCCTGAAGCATCACTGAATATTTGAAAAAACCTCTACCCTATTTAGAAGTAGTAGTATAGGGGCGAAAATGAGTAGCTGCTTCAGCTCCTGAAAGGAAGCTTCACAGTCATTCGACCACTCAAACACAACTCCCTTTTGAGTGAGACGAGTCAATGGTGATGCAATCTTCGCAAAATCTTTTATAAAGCGTCTGTAGTATCCCAAAAAACCAAGAAAACTTCGAATCTCACTAGCCGATGCAGGCCACCTCCAATCAGCAACAGCTTTAACTTTTTTCGGATTGACTGCAATACCTTCGGATGAAATGATGTGTCCAAGAAAGGGTACACTGCTCAGCCAAAATTTATACTTTCTCCTCTTTACAAACAACTGATTATCTCGGAGAGTCTGGAGTACAGTCCACAGATGTTCTGCGTGTTGTGCTCGATCCTTCGAGTAGACGAGGATATTGTCTATGAAGACTACCACGAACTTGTCAAAGAACGAACGAAACACTCGATTCATTAGATCCATGAAGGTGACATGAGCATTTGTTAGGCCAAATGGCATTACTAAGAACTTGTAGTGGCCGTAACGAGTGCAAAAGGCTAACTTTGGCACGTCGTCTGACTTGATCTTGAGTTGATGATAGCCTGAGCAGAGGTCGACCTTTAAAAATACTGAGGCACCTTGCAACTGAACGAATAAATCGTCTATGCGGGGCGATGGATAGTTATTCCAGACGGTGGCTTTGTTCAGCTCTCAGTAGTCGACGTACAGATGCATTGACCCATCCTTTTTCTTCACAAACAACACGGGTGCTCTCCATGGCGAGACTCAAGGCTAATGAATCCCCTATCGAGCAACTCTTGCAATTGGACCACGAGCTCTTTTAGTTTTGCAGGTGCCATTCTGTATGGAGCTTTAGAAATCGGTAGGGTATCAGGGATGTGTCAATGCTGAACTCGATTTCTCGGCCGGGTGGCATTCTGGGTAGCTCATCCGGGAACACGTTAAGAATTCTGTCACAACGTTGGTCTGATTCGCATTTGTACCATCCCGTCGCGTGTCTCGAACGGACGCCAAATAGCCTTCGCATCCTGAATGCAGCATCCTCCGAGCAAAAATTGTCGAGATCACCATACAGGTCGACGATGCTTCACCACATGAGTAACAAAATTTCGGCACTCCAGGTATGCAGAAGGTGACCTTCTCTTCTGCACATTTAATGGTGGCATTACAAGTGCCGAGCCAATACATTATCAGAATGATGTCATAGTCCTTAATGTCTAAAACTATCGCATCGAGATAGACCTTTTTTTCTCCTATACTGATGATTCCATATTTGCAGGCTAAGTTTGCGAGTAGTGACATGCCCGACGATATGTGAACACTAAGATCAAGGCCTAACGGCGTCACAAAAATTTTGTGCTTGATGGTAAAGTCCGCCGATATAAAACTGTGCGTGGCACCTGAATCAAACAGTACACGAGCATATTTATTATTAAAAAGTAGTATACCTGTCACAACTGTATCTAAGACGAATGCCTCATCTCGGTTCATGGCGTAGATGCGCCCTTGAACATTAGAATGGAGGTCTTGGACATTGGGTTGAATGGCTTGAGGAGGGCGGGACGCTTGTCCTCGATTTTCTTGACGATTTTGATGTGGCAGGGCATTGCAATTTTGTCCCCGGGCCATGCAGTCTCAAGCTCGATGACCCCTTTGTCCGTAAAAGAAGCATGATCCATCAAAGACAAAGTAGTTGTTGGCATTGTGTCCAAAGTGGTTGCTTTTGGTGCAACGAGGTAATGGGTTATGTCCCTTATAGCCACCATTGTTTGGATGCTTTGACACGTGATTGTTGCCTCCCATATAGCTAGGATGTTTGTGGTTGGAATGGTGCACAACATCGACAACAATGAGAGGGTACTGGCTCTCAAGGCAGAGAGCACGATTTAGAGCATCGCCCATGGTCTTCTACTCCGGAACTGCCATATGAGAAGCAATAGAGGGCCGCAGACCCACTTCGAACCGTCGCACATGATACTCCTCTGTATGAAGAAAAGCACCAGCAAATTTGGGCACTCTGTTGAACTCTGCCGCATACTATTGTACTGTCCGGTTCCCTTACTTCAACTGCATGAATTCATTTTCCTTCTCTTGACGAACGGCTGAGGGAAGGTATTCGACTGCAAAGGCTTTGCGGAACGTGGCCCAAGAGATCGGCACTGAGTTATCGTGTCGTATCGCTCGTTTGTGCACGGCCCACCAGTCGTGCGCGTTCAAACATAGCTGAAGTTATATACAGACGACTTGCTTGGATTCTTCAATAACGAGCAGCTCGAAGTGATCTTCTAGCTCTTCCAACCAGTCTATCGCCATAGAAGGACCTTCGGTACCGCTGAAGGAGGTGCGACATGCTTTCTTGAATTCTGACACTTCAAAGTTGTAACTTTTCGGTGCCGCAGGTTGATGCTCGGGCTCCTCTCGTTCGATTTTGTTGGGTTGACCCGTCGGCTCGACGACAGTAGACATAATTGCAGAGTTTTTATTGGCCACAATCGTCTAGACGATCTGCTGCAGAGTATCAAGTTGCTTTTGCTATATCTTAGTTTGGGCATCGAAGCAAGCTTCAAGTTGGGCCTGTCATGCCTCCGTTTGCTGATGTCTATTCTCGAACTATTTCTGCTGCACCTCCATCATGCGCAGCATCCTTTCTATGGCATTGTTAGAAGGTTTGGCTCGCGAGCTGCTCGAACCTGCTCGAAGCACTTTGTTCTTGCTCTGTTCGCAATTTCTACTACGTGTTCCAGTCACTTCTACAATATGTAGACACACACATTAGTCTCAAGATATTATAGACTTATTGTATGGAACAACTTATCTCATCGATGCGAGATCAAAGATTTGAGACTCTAGACGGAAGGCCAAAGGATGTAAAGCCGTGCTCTGATACCATTATGTTACGCTCTGATTCCGTAGAGTCGATAGTCATCCTCCGTACGTGATGCCGTACGAACCTAAGTTGTGATTACACAAGGCATAGTCATAAGGTTATCCGAAACACAACATCAATAAGAGTACGCAGAGAAATTATACAAACACATTTGAGAACAGAAGGAACTTTTCTTTCATTTATAATGAACATCATTTACAAGACTCTGTTACATTTATTTGCCTCGCGGCTACAACATGACTCGATTACAAAATGAATGCTTGATGAGATAGTCGTTCTATACATTACATCCCTATTTACAACATAACATTTCCAAGGACCTGGAATCGTGGAGAGTCAAGACGTCATTTTTTCTGGACAGAATATAGAGTCTTCAAAAGGATCTAAACAAGCCTTCAACACACGGACGAGGCTTCAAATATTCTTGCATCACCTTGAGCTTAAATGGCACGCCCTTCTTGGTTCGACGTACCTGTGGAGAGCGAGGATCAGTACATTACACTTTATACTGGTGCATGGCAAATTAAGTTCCATTCTCTCATTTGGTTGAAGAGTTTATATGACTTAGTTTATGAATCTTTCTAACCATCCTAATGAGTTTTAGACAAGCATATGACAGGCATAATGAAAATTACGCTAGAACTTACCCACGGCAGAGCGTGTCGTGCAATGTGAGACTTACCGTGTTCTTTTCTGTCAATTGTTATCGCTAGCATAACGTGTGCAATTTATGTGTGTTTGGTCACTGACACAATAAGCTATCCTGGACTCATAGCTTTTGTTAGTCGGGGCCCTTTCAACGCAAGTAGCGAGCCCCGCTGAAAGCTCCTGCCTAAACTGTGCTATTAACCAGCACGACTATACCATGGTTCCCGTAGGTTAAAACGGTCCCGAGGCCTCGGGGTACCGCTTGAGAAAACTTTTACCTTGTCGACAAGTTGTCCATGACCGTGTTAGAATAATTTAGTTACTAGAGCATGGTCTACATTTTTGAGAACTTAATCATTTCATCGTGTCCCGCCTTCTCGTGGCATCAATTTGTTCAATGAGTCAATCTTTTGTTCAACACAGTTTGATAAGATAAGTATACGTGTTCGTGCCCTTACATCTATCATTTCATTCACAATAATATTGTCGATTGAACTAAGAAGGGTTTCAAGAAGAGGAGGGTCAGCCACTCACCTTGAATTTTGTTCGAGGCGAGAGACTTATTGGTCGCACTAGTCGTTGCCTACGCGATTATCTAAAATTGCCCAAACAACCAATTAGAATACTGTATTATTCAAGGAGTTCGATATGAAAATGTGAGTTCGAAAAAGCAAGCCATAAAACCATCGAAAATATTCATGAAATCGTATTCAGAAAACCAAGGCCAAAGAAGCATGTGCGGCATAAAAAATAGAGCAACGAGAGGTCTCTTCCAACTCAAACGCGGAGTCTATCCACGAGGCACAACCCGCTGAATATGGGACTTGATTCCGAAGAAGCCTTTCCATAACGAGAAAATGATCTTAATTCAATCGTTCTCGTTCGACTGTTTCAATCGATCCTGATCTATCTGTTCCGACTGAATTGGTAGCGACAGTGTTCCTTTCTCGCCTACCACGAAGACAAAAATGGGGCACGATGTAGGGACATGACACTACAACAAACAGGATTCTTAGTCAAGTTAATAATACTAGTATTATCACAGAATATAGGAATCTTCATGTTATACAAATTGTAGTCTTCTAGGAATTTGCTTTATCCACAATTTGAGCATAATAGCGTCCTGCAGCGATATACTCATCCTCAGTCATTGATAGTGCTACAGAATTTTATTTTTTTATTAAACTCGGAGACTAAAGATTTTCCTAGAAAATGACACATACCGCTGGTACTTTTACGGTCTACTTTGCATCCTACAAAATTCGCATCTGAATAATCGAATAGGTCAAAAGATGTAGTTTTGGGATACCACAAGCCGACTGTAGAAGTTTCC
Organism: Iris pallida; assembly: GCA_029216955.1. Taxonomy (NCBI): domain Eukaryota; kingdom Viridiplantae; phylum Streptophyta; class Magnoliopsida; order Asparagales; family Iridaceae; genus Iris; species Iris pallida. The sequence continues at coordinate 4,444,540 of JANAVB010041618.1, read as the reverse complement.
TTAAGGTATTGGAAGATACGCTTAACAGCGTATAAGTGTTATTCCTTAGGATAGGTTTGATATCTAGCACAGATGCAAATGCTAAACATGATATTAGGGCGACTAATAGTTAAATATAATAAACTACCAATCATACCTCGATACTTATGTTGGTCGATTGGTTTGCCACTTTCATCAATGTCAAGCCGGGTTGATGTATCCATTGGAGTTCTGATAGGCTTTACGTTGTCGAAGTAATACTTCTTCAGTAAATCCTTCGTATACTTAGCTTGGTTGATGAATGTTTCCTATGAGTGTTGTTTGATCTGGAGTCTTAGGAAGCAGTTCAGCTCTCCCATCTTACTCATCTCAAACTCACTCTGCATATACTTAGCAAATTCTTGACAAAGTTTTTCATTAGTAGAATCGAATATCATATTATCTACATAAATTTACACAAGAAGAATTTTATCATCTGAAGACTTGATAAATAAAGTAGTATCAACTATTTCCTTTTGAAAAACCATTTTCAAGTAGAAAGGCACTTAGACGTTTATACCAAGTACGAGGTGATTGTTTAAGTCCATAGAGTGCTTTTTTAAGTTTGAAGGACGTGATTGGGTTTTTGAAAATCTTCAAAGCCAGGGTTTTTTTTCCACAAAAACTTCTTCTTTCAAAAATCCATTTAAAAATGCACTTTTTACGTCTATTTGAAACAATTTAAATTATGAAAACATATAAATGCACAAAACATACAGATAGCTTCTAGTCTAGCAACAAGAGCATATGTCTCGTCATAATCAAATACCTTCTTCTTAATTATAATCTTGTGCCACTAGACGTGCTTTGTTGCGTAGAACTTGCCCATTCTCACCTAATTTATTTTAAACACCCATTTGGTACCAATTACCGATTGACCAATAGGTTCAGGAATAAGTTTCTAAACTTGGTTTCTCTCAAATTAATTAAGTTCCTCTTGCATGACATCAATCCAAAATTTATCATAAAAGCATCTGCTATTGTCTTAGGTTCTACATACATTAGCTACTATATAAGTGTCTTTATTTGAAGAACGTGTTCTTATAACTTTTAATACATCACCTACGATGAGCATCTCTGGATGATCGGCAAGAATTTCCAAGATTTGAATCTCTCTGTTAGAACTTCCACATGGCTCTTTCTAGTAGCGATATCTTTGGATGACTTGGATTTAACCTGTGCATCTTCATCTTCACTGTCGCTAGATCTGTGGCTATTGAGCTCATCAAGATAACATTAGTAGATTCTTTAACAATCATAGATCTTTTATTAAATGCTCTATATCCCTTACTCTTAGCAGCATATCGAGAAATATCCCTTCATCTACTTTAGAGTCGAACTTTTCCAAGTTGTCCTTGGTTTTCAGGATAAAACAACTGACATCCAAAAACTTTAAAATAATAATATTTGGAATCCTTCCAAACCAAAGCTCATATGATATTTTCTTCGAGATAGATTCGAATTAACACCCTATTTAAAATATGATAGGCTGTACTAACAGCTTTTTTCCAAAACCATTTAGGAAGATTATGCTGATTCAGCATGAATCTAGCCATCTCGCTTAGAGTACGATTCTTCTGCTCCACAACACCATTCTGATGGGGAGTTCTTGGACAAGAAAACTCGTGGTAATATCCACTATCATCATAAAACTTTTTGAATTCAGCATTTGAGAATTCGCTATCAAGATCACTTTGGATACGAGTAATCATGAAGCCTTTTTCATATTGTACCTTTTTACAAAATATCTAAAATTCAAAAATTATATCACTTTTATTTGTTAAAAAGTAAACACATGTAAAACGAGAGAAATCATCAACAATAACTAAGGCATAGAGTTTATCGCTAAGACTAGCGACTTCGAGTAGGACCAAATAAATCCATATAAATTAACTGCAAGGGTCTAGAAGTGCTTACAATGTTGATGGATAAAAAGTAAACACATGTCTCTCTTGAATGTGATTTCGGGAGTCCTTTTACCAACATTTTGGTGCATAGTCGTGAGATAGTATCTATATTGGCATGTCTTAGCCTCATGTGCCATAGCCAGCTTTCATCTTGATCTGCTACTAGGCACTTTCCTGCATTATTAGTACTCTCTAAAAAGAAAATATAAATATTGTCTTTTCTAATCCCTTCATATACGGGATTACCAGATGACATTTCATACATAGTACATTTGTCTTTTATAAAGTTGATGCCATCGCCATTGTCTGCCAAATGACTTATGCTTAGTAGGTTATGTTTCAACTTTGTAACTAGACAAATGTCTTTTTTTACTGGGTAGTAAGACATACCAACAGTGCTATTTCCAATTATATCACCTCTCAAGTTGTTTTTGAAGGAGATGTATCCTTCTTTCATTATCGATAACGTAGCGAATAAAGATGCGTCAACAGTCATATGCCGTGAACATCCGCTATCGGGGATCCACTTGCTTTTAGCATGAGAGGGTTGAGGGTCTACCTGCAACACGAATTGATGAATCATTTGGTACCCATTTCTTGAAAGGTCTATTTTGATTAGTCTTAGGTCTCCAAACAAGTGTTTGATTGTCAACAAGCTTTCTTGCTAGACAATAATGTGATATGTACTCATTAGTACCACAGTACGTGTAAGTGAGTTTTGAAAAGTTCTTTTTGTTTCTGTGGTGACATGCATTTGTGTCTTCTTTGAAAACCTATACGTGAAAGCATGATTGTGATTAACGTGTTGTTTGCATGCATGCTTTATGTGGTTTAGTCCTCTTAGTTGTATGCTTAGCATTAGGATTAACCTTAGGCTGTGTCATAGGGATGACCTGCTTGCCTAACTTGATCGCTAACTTTTTAAAGATCGCACAAGACTCCTCATATTTAGTAGTCATATTAGCGAGTCTTTTCTCTATGACTAAGTGCCTCTTCTTCTCTATGTCATAAAGCTCTTGTATCTTGACATAGTCTTTTTCTTTCTTTTCAATGGTGAGGATAGCCTGATGATAGTTTACCTTGAGCTTAGGCTATTTCATCTGTGTTACCGGTAGTAGACTGTCTCTCTAATATATTCAAAAATATTAGACAATCTTGCTACTTCGGTTTTGTATCCCTTAACCTCTTTACGAGATTGCTTATACTTGTCTAACACATTTCTGTGTTCTTCAAGTAGTTTGCTAAAAGAATTTTCTAACTCATCGAAAGTAAAGTCATCATATAGAGGGTTAGATGATACCTTATCGAATGTCATAAGATAGACATTAGTAGTGCTGCAGGGTCTATCCTCTTCCTCTGATTCATTGGCATCACTTTTGTGCCAGATGCTTGTATTTGCATACTTTTGACCAGTTGTAGCTTTCCTGCTTGATCTTGATCTATCATATGGACTATTTTTCTTTGACAGTGGACAATCCTTCTTTATATGCCCTGACTTCTTGTATCCAAAGCATATTGCTTCTTCTTCATTACTTTCATGGACGTCTTTCTTCCTTCGGTTTGATCTCTCAAACTTAGAGAATTTCCTGAACTTCTTTACTAGTAGGGCTTGCTCTTCACCACTTGATGATTCTTTGTCAGAATCATTATATGCAACTCTTTTGGCTTACACTTTGAAGGCGATGGATTTTTATTTAGGGGTCGCTTCTTCAAATTCTTGTAGGTCCAGCTAGTGGGTTCATCAGCTTGCCCATGAGTGTCTCCAGAGTCATGGTGGTGAGATCAATTCCTTCAATGATTGCAGTAGCCTTTGGGTTCCAATTCTTGGTTAGAGCTCGTATCACTTTCCTGATCTTCTCATGATTACTGTAATCTTTACTAAGGGATTGCAAAGGATTAGTAATATCTAGGAAATGAGTAAACATTAGTGTAATTGACTCGTCGAGTTTTATATTGAATGATTCATATTCTTGTATTAGTTTACTGATCTTGGATTCCTTTACTTGGGAAGTACCTTCATGAGTTACCTCAAGAAGTCTTCAAATATCCTGAGACGTAGTACAGGTAAAAATATGATTAAACTTCGTCTTGTCAATTGCACAGAATAGTGCATTGATGGCACGTGCATCTAGACTAGCCTTTAACTTTTCTTCGTCTGTGTATTTGTCATATGGCTTGTCTACAAGTGCGCCCGCAACTATAGACCACTGATTAAAGTCAAGAGACTTTAGAAAGAAAGTCATCGTGTTTTCCAATATGTGTAGTTTGTTCTATCAAATAGTGGGGGTCAATTTGTGGATTGACCTTCATCGTTGAATATTGATTTTACGGCTGCCATATACTCTCTAGGGTTGTTATATTAAAATATAACCTGCTCTAAAATGAATTGTAGGACCATTGAGCACCTCTAGAGGGGGATGAATAGAGTGTGTACAAGTACAACATAAATAATTACTAATTAAAAATTTAACAGTTATGAACTATGGTAGAAATAAAGAGAGAATTATTTAAATTGCAGTAAGAGATAGAAGATCAAACTCAGTGAACACCACGATATATACTAGTTTTTCTCTGAGAGAACTAATCCAGTCATGAGTAATCTTGTCCGCTGTTAGTCTACTATTTGTAAGTTAAATGAGAGCTTGCCTTCTTTGTACAATACTGTGCTTCGCGACAAGTGCATGACTGACTTCACAATACCGTGCTTGGTGACGAGCGCACGACTGACTCCAAAAACTGTAATATTTTCTGACTTGCAACCTCTTTACAACTCTGTAAACCAAAGACTCTAAATCGAATAAGATGCTACTGGCTTTGGCTAAGAGAAGTATAGGTGGAATGTAAAAGCTTTAGATCACTGAAAAACACTTTAAGAATGAATAGAGAGAAGAGTGAATGAGTGATTAAAATATAAAAATCTTCTCTATTTATAGGTGTTTTTCCTGACCGAACTCGAGCAGAGTTCAGGCAGAGTTCGGATGCTAAGATCTCGCAAATGAACGTTGGATGCAGATTTGGAGGCAACTGAGTTTTAAATTTGACTAGACCGAACTCGATCAGAATTCTTCCAGAGTTCTGATAGTCCAGAACTAAATTTGAATAACCAATTGCATAGGTATTTTGGGCTTTTTGGATATATAGATTTTGAGATATGGATAGGCATTTTAGAAATGTGGACTGGAGATAACCTAAGCCAGTAATATCCGATCGATTTTATATTTTATATCCTAGACTCGAAAAAGGAAAAAAATATAGAAGAAATGTAAAAAGGACTCGATCGAGATTCCGTTGCAATTTGCTTTTGGATGATGACTTGAATGCTCATTGTAGATGCAATATGTTCTTTTGATATTGATTTCAATGACCTGAAACTGTAGTAGCAGTTTTGTATATTTTGCGTATCGACTTAAGTCGTCGTTGATTATCAAAATCAGGTGTGACCATTAGGCAATGGGTCGAATTCTCTTCTTTTTCATCCTTATCATCTGAAATTTCTTCTCTATGATCTTCAGTCCTAGAGATAGATTGGATAACTAATGAATTCAGAATGCTACTTACTATCATATTCCTTCAGCTGTCCAACTGTATATTTATCGTTAGCATCCACTAGAATAGTCACAACTGAATACGAAGGATGTTGCAAGACCAATATCAAAGGCATGCCGAGGGGTCTACTGTGCTCCATCTCAGAGGAAGGCCAATGATGCCTGGCACCTAGTATAAAGCATGGTAAAGATAGGGTTCATGCGGATCACATTACAAAGCTGACCGCATGAGTGCTCTGGGTCAAGTTCACTTGGTCCGTAAAAGGAAGAGCCGCATGACAAAATCTGCGGTCCAAAATACACCAAACTCCATGCGGCCCATCATTGCTGTCTCAAACAGATTGATTATATTAAAATGCGACCAAACTGATTCGGACCACAGAAGGAAGAGCTACTTATGCGGCCAAGCTAATCAGCCGTAAAAGCCCTCTGACAAAGCTGACAACTCTGACAAACTTTGAGACATCCTGACAAAAAAATATGAAGATAAGACGTGACCTTTCTAAAAAACAAGTGTCATGTCACCATACATAGGGCCCACGTGCCTGAGCATAGGGCCCACGTGTCTGAGAGTTCATGCGGTCTGAGGCATGGTCCGTGGGGGTGCTATGTGGCTAGGGAGACTGCGACCTGAGCCGCATGAGCCTTATGCGGCCCAAAATGACAAAATATGACTGAGCAGTTCGCCAAGACTGTAGGATCTATACGATCCAAAAGTCTCCAATCTTTATGCGGAGTTGTGGCACTGCTGGTGGGACATGTGGCTAAGGAAGACTGAGACCTAAGCCGCATGAGTCTTATGCAACCCAGCATGGCCGAGCACTAAAGGACAAAGAAGACCTATGCGGTCCAAAATGCCCTAAGCTCTATGCGGCCCCTCATTACTGTCTCAAACAGATTGATTCTATTTTTTGATAGGGCACGTGGCAAGTTGACCAAGTCTCAACCACCCAGATTTGCTACAACAAAGAAATCTCAACAAACCACCAACTAGCAACCAAAGATCGAGTACTCATGTGCTGTTACAGCCACGTGGCCACGTAGCCATCTATGCGGCCCAAAACATGCTTTATCCCAAAATTATTATAAATAGCAGGGTACCACACCCATGCAAAATGCTGACAATTTTTTCAAGAGCAAAGACTGTGTCTGATAGTCCAAGGAGTAAGGCAGAGTTCCTACACTTCTCCCGAGCCTCCACCGTCACCGCCCAGAATAAAAACTAAACAATTGTACTTAAATTATTTCCTAGGATTTCTTTCTAGGCTCTCTACTATATTTTTAAGTTTATAATCAAATCTAGTTCCTCTATAGTTCTTGTTGTTATAATTAATGACAAACACGATGGCGACTCTGCTAGGGACTTCTTTCTCCACCGATGAGAAATTGGTGACACAATTCGATACATCCAAGCTCGGCTCTACGCAGCAGATGCTTGTTGTTCCCTTTGATCAACAAGCATTCGAGGAAATGCTCTCCGATAGGAGCACCAGTCCAGCACAGAAGTGAGCCAACCCAAAAATAGCCCGCAGGACACGGAGGTCCAAGACCACTGCCCCTCGCCAGGCTCTGGAAGGAACTCTGCTTTCCACTCAAGATGGTGACCAAAGCTCCCATGCGGCCTCGCTTCGAACCGCATAGGACCCCGCTGTCCCCAAATCCGGCTGAGGAAAACATTACGATGCTGGACTTTTGGGGGCATAGGGGAAACTCATGCGGTCGAAGAAGAGGCCGCATAAGGAAGGTAGCCGCAGGCAGATTGCCTATACGACAACCAATCCTGGACGCAAACAGGATGCCCCATGCGGCCGCAGACAGATGGCCTATGCGGCAGCCAATCCTGGCAGCAAACAGGATGCCCCATGCGGCCATATCAGAAGCTCTGTCTTTGACCGTCTCTCATGCAGACCAGACCCCATACGGCCTATTGAAAATGTTGAAGCTTCCAACTTGGACTTTTCATACTACACACCTTTGGGTGCTAAGTCAAAGAAGTCTAGGGCAGTACGGGCTCAACAAGCCCAGTCAACTATCCAATCTGTTGACCGTCAACGGGTACCGTTAGCTGTTACATGGGCCCCTGATGGAAAGCTGTACAGAACCTCCCTGTATCCAGCCCTCTACGGTAAATTGACATGGTAGGTCCCAAAAGTCTCCCTATAACGATCGAGAGCAAGTACTTTTACTTGCCTCAGATTAGGGAGCGAATATGATACCTATGCACCCCTGCACTCAGGATACCCAGGCCCACAAAATGGATGCAAAGGTGGATCAATCTGCACTCGACTTGCAAGAAGTACTCATCCACAAACGCAAGAAGAGAGAGGCAACCTTGGCATGCGGTGAGCCCTCTCTAGGACATCACTGTACCTAAGTTGTCATCAACTGTTGTTGCAACAAGTCGGTAGCACCTAAAGACCAGCAGTCCGTCTTCCAACGATTACACTAGCCAGCACCTATCCGACGAACTCGAAAAAATAAGTACAAATTTTGGGAGACGTGGAATTTCCTTTCACCTCCTGTAATTAACTCGGAAGGTTCCTTCCGGCAAGGGAGGAAAGAAGACAGGACTCCTCCATCTCGGCAACCTCAACCAGCACGGCTAGGAAAACTCTCATCTAGAGGATTACCGCCGACGATCATAGGGAGTGTCTACCTAGGCACCCATTCAAGAAAGAAGCTTCTAACACCCGGGGGTTCATTCCTCCATGTCGCTGGGGGTGAACGAAGCTGGGGGTGGTAGTTCCTTGAACGTATGCGACAACTCGGTGTTCCAAGAGGTTGCGCAGGGGGTATCGATCCACTGGAATTACGCAACAAACTTGGACGTCCCCGAAGGTACCTGCCTTCGCCAAAATAACGTAGCTTCCTGCACAGGGGGTAGCACCCCTTCTGAGCCCGAGGATGAGGACATTCCGACGTTCTTCGACGATTTCTCTATATGAGGGTACGACACGAAAATTATATCCTCTACGGTCCCATCCGTCTCTCCCCACATGCGGATAATATTTATGGCAGAAGATGATCACGAAGGGCCTAGTGATCGACAACGTCTAGAAGCGCTTGAAGCCATGATCCTGACCTTGGTTAAGTCAGTAGACGAGATCAAGACTGCCTTGCCGACTCAACCAGCAAGGACACCTGGACAAACAAGTTTGGGCCCGTAGTCAACGCAAAATCGAACATGACTGCTCCTCCTCTGGGTGACACCTGGAATATCTGCTCCCTCAGCTGTAGATGAGGCCAGGGATGTAAGGAGAGGAGTTCAGGAGCTTCGAGCAATGTTCAATGCCCGAGACTCCTCTTGGGACCTCAGAATATGGCAGCCATACCCCGTTGCATGGAGAGACATTCCTTTTCCTTCGCGGAATAAACCATTTCATATCGATTCATATGACAGGAAGACCTCTGCTAGCCGGTACATGACTTATTTTGAGGTCACAACCAACCACTTGCCGTATAATGATGCCATCCTCACACGACTATTTGTCAGAGCATTTGAGGGAATCATGCTCGACTGGTACCGCAACCTCCCAGACAGCTGCATTCATTCTATTGACGGCTTAAAACACATATTCCTGGAAAGGTTCTACAAAGTTGGGCATGATGTAACAATGTCGTCTCTCATGGACGTCGTTCAAGGAGAAAGGGAGCTAACGAGAAAATACATCGAACGATTTCGCCAAACCACGATGATATTACCCCAAGGCAATCCTAAAAGCTCGTTGATTGAAATCTGCCAAAAGAAATTGCTCCCTGCAATCAGCCTCTGGATGGGCGAAGATCAATTTAGGGATTGGACGACTTTCATCATAAGCGCCACAAACGCGAAAGCAAAGGTAAAGAAGGCTCCCTAGCTGGGATTACACATCCCAGATGGAGAAGACATGGGCAAATATCCTAGTAACACCTCCAATAACAACAACAGTGGCGGCACCACCAATAACTAGAATACCAAAGGCAAACAGGCCATGGTCGCTGGTATAACCAAAAAGCATGAACAAAAGCAAGCAGAAGTTCTGAAGCCCAAGAAGATGACATACTCTTTTGAAGATAGCCATGTCAAGCCTATCTTCAACATGCTCCTGAAGGCGGGTAGGATCCGACTCCATAAGATAGAGCGCGAGCCTCGGCCAGCAAAGATCGAGGATACGAAGTATTGTCACTTCCACCGCTATGTCCACCACCCCACACAGGAGTACTTCATATTAAAACGGTATATCCAGAACCTCATAAACTCTAATGCTTTGTCGCTGGATTTCGAAAAGGTTACCGTGGTTGCAAACATGGTATCTGTTAAGTTCGGCGACTTACCTCTAATAAAAACTCAAGACGGGGTAGTACCCGTTCCCCGGACAACGATGGAGGTTACTAATCTTCCACATGTTCGAGACCAGATGGCTGGATTGGTGCCTCTCACCACGTCACGAGGAGAGGTCATGTGGGTCCACCCGGACTTAGTGCCCGAAGTTACCCAGGTGGTGCCATCTTCAACTAGCAAAAAGAAGGGCGGGAAGTCCAGATCCTGCCACACAATTTCGACCGAAGCTGAGGAGGCGGCAGTTGTTGTTAACCGGTATGGCACACAATTCCAGCCCACTCTGGGTAATTCAGTCGAGGACCCTCAGCCGATAATGCCACCTTCTACTGATGTTCCATGACCGTCTCAGCCACCACCGACAGACAGATCCAAGCCGACGGAAACCCGCTTTGACAGGCCGCTCCGTAAGGACGTACCTCAGGGGCTGGAGAGACTTTACAACTTTGACATACTAATACAACTAGCTAATACACCAATAAAGTTGTCGTTATACGAGCTCCTCAGGCTTTCCAAGGATATTCGCGTCGCATTGAGTGAGGTACTCCAGAACGCTGACGCCTACTTAGCTCAGGTCAAGCCTATAGGGGAAGACTCGTCAGCAGATCTCCAGGGCAGCAATTCTGTAGATACGATGCCCAACATCATATTTACCCCACAGGACATGTTAATCAAAACCAACTTGCATGATCGTCCTTTGTACTATACTGGATACATAGGCGACATCAAGGTGGATCGGATGCACATCGACCCTGGCTCATCAATAAGCATCATCCCAAAAAGCTTGCTTCAATTCCTGAGCATCCCTATGTACCGGCTAGCATCGACTAATACTGCCATTATCGGTTTTAACTCGGGAATAAGCTATCCCCTGGAAAATATTCGCTTGAAATATCAGATTGACGACCTGAAGACGGAGGTTACCTGCTGCATCATAGACACAGATACGTCCTTCAATATCCTCTTGGGGCATCCATGGATACATGACTATATGATCGTGCCACCCATGCTCCACCAGTGCTTCAAGTATGTCAGTAAGCACGGCTTCGTAAAGATGGAATTTGCCGACATCGATCCCTTCAAAGGGGTTGAGTCTTACTATTCGTCTGAGGCTTGTATATATGATAAATCTAAGCAGCACACAGTTGATGTGGGGACATAAAATGAACCGGATGCCACAACACAGTCAGAGGAACCTCTGAAAATCTATCTACATGCCCGCAAACTTGGCAAATTGTACCCCCTGTCGCAACTTTGCATAAAGAAGTGCTCGGTTCCTCCGCCCCAACCGTGCAGTTGGAACCGATGCTCATCCGACTCCCGAGGTCTAGCCAGGAGCCAAAACCCGTCATGGAGTCGATGGTGATTCGATTGCCAAAATCCAATCAAAGGCAAACGAAAGATACAAGGTCCTCTGTGGAGCCGATGGTAATTCGGTTGTCGAAATCTAATCAAAGGCGAACGGAAGATGCAATGTCCTCTATCGAGCCGATGGTTATCCGCCTCCATAAGACGACCTGACAGCCAAGTGTTGATTCGAGACCCTCAGACAAGCCGACTGCCACGAGTGGAACCCTTGGTGGTCAAGCTATCCAGGACATCACCCCAGCCTTTGGTCACGTAGGAGGTAGCTAAAGAGGAGGTTGAACTGGCCAAATATCTGGTTGCACATGTTGATAGTCGCTCTGTCGATGATGTAATTCCTCTAGACAAGATACCTTATTTCATCAATAAAAGGTTGTCGTTGAACTATCCAGAGCGCAATAAGCTTAATCTGATATATGCTATGGAGCACTGTCCGGACATTAACCTGCATACACAGGTGACAATCGTCTATACCGCGAACCGACTTACTCCTATTAGAGGTGCCTACTTCCTAGTCCCAGGAATAAGAGAAGGCGATCACACAATCATCTTCGGTCGAAAAGAAGGTCCTCAACCTTTCATGACAGAAGAATTCGATTTTGAACCCGACACTCGAAGACTGCCGCTCTATCTGTATAGTCCCCAAGACAAGTACTTCATGCAAAAGCAGGGGTACGATATGGAGACTACCCAGGACTGAACTACGGCAACGACCGACGATCTCCTCTGTAGTTGCCAGTCCCTGCTAGGAAACCTCGGGATTATTACAGCAAGTCCAAACACAGTCTAGGCTATGTTACACCAGTAACAATGTCTGAGAGCTCTGATGAGGAATGCGAGTGGCATTCTCACTCATCTGAATCACCCACTTACGATTTCGTTAATAGCATTGGAGATATATTCAGGCAGATATTGTTTGTTAACATGGCATCCGCTGAAATTCAGAAAGAAGATGAAGATCTACCCAAATTCCTTGAATTGGAGCCATGGGTCTAACAGTTGGATGCATAATAGGAGAAGTTCTTTGAACAACAAGACCCTCCCACTGAGGATGAGGTCATGCAAGTTGACCTCGGCGACGAATCCTCCTCAAAAACAATTTTCATCAGTAAAAGCCTAACGGACGACTAACGGGAGTCGCTGTTGTAACTCGTCAGAGAATATATTGACGTCTTCGTTTGGAGCTATAAAGACATGCCAAGGCTAAACCCCGATATCGTACTTCATAAGCTCAACATTCACCCAGACGCAAAACCAGTCAAACAACAACAACGGCTGTTTCATCTAGACATCATGAATTCCATCAAAAATAAAGTACACAAACTCATAGCTAAAGGCTTCATTCGTGAGGAACAACACCCAGACTGGGCAGCTAATATAGTACCCGTTATCAAGAAGAACGGGAAGATTTGAATTTGCATCGACTTCCGTAATCTAAATGCGGCATGTCCTAAGGATGAATTCTCTCTTCCGATCACAGACATAATGATCGATAATACGTGTGGCTTCGAGCGCATGTCCTTTATGGATGACTTTTCGGGATACAATCAAATCAAAATATTTTCTGATGATAAGAAGCATTCGTAATTTTGAACACCGATCGGCGTATATTATTACACAGTCATGTCCTTCGGCCTAAAGAACGCCGGTGCTACATATCAACGAGCTATGAGTGTCATCTTCAGAGACCACTTGTACAAGATGGTAGATTATTACGTTGACGACATCGCCGTCAAAAGCCGCTCTAAGGATGACCACTTACACGATTTGAGGACAATATTTGACCTCATGCGGGCGCATAATCTGAAAATGAACCCCACCAAGTCCTTCCTAGGCGTGTCCAATAGAAAATTCTTAGGCTTTGTCATTACCTCACGGAGGCATTCACATAGACCCCGATAAGACAAAAGCAATCCTGGAGATGAGTCCACCAAGGAACCTCTGTGAACTTCGAGGCCTTCAGGGAAGGCTAGCCTACATCAGGAGGTTCATATATAACCTTTCTGGATGATGTCAACCATTCACACAACTCATGAAGAAAGGTATCTCTTTTGTATAGAATAAAGAATGCCAACGAGCCTTTGATGACATTAAGGAATACCTATCGAATCCGCCAGTTCTGGTAGCCCCGGTCGCTGGAAAGCCTTTCCTGCTCTATGTGCGGGTAATGGAACACTCCCTCGGCGTTTTACTAGTGCAGAATAATGATATGGGACATGAATAAGCCATCTATTACTATTGGTCCATTGGTCACGGTCAAACCTGATTTTAATAATTGATCAAACTCTGTCTCGATATAATTGCAAGTCAAATCAGATGTTTACCTACGACGTTTTAGACACTGCTCAATAATGGATATTTACTATGTTCAAGATCGAAGCTGTTTCGAAGCTGTTTGCCATTCAGAATGTACTTTCTGTTACGCTATGTAATTTTTTTATTTTATTGAGTCTAGGAATACATTGTATATCGAGTCGTACTGGCAAATAGGCTATCCTAAAACTTTTTTCAAAACTATCCTATTCTTTATAAATGACCTACGTTTTTGAAAAATATTCTTGTTACAAAAAGCTTCTGAAGGATTTTTCATAAAGCCAAAATTTATTTTCTCCAAAAATGTGAGACTCGTCTCACAGTATCGGTATTTATATACGGATACGTATTTTGTAGTATATTTCGTATTTTCTTGATTTTCGTAATGCTTTAAAATTTTTCTAACTTATAGATTTTCTTCTTGGCCGGCATACCGCCAATATACCGACGGCATACCGTCCAGACAGATTTTTGACATTTTAGATATTTTCGATTTCAGATATTTTTATGAATAGCGTTTCCGATATTTTCGTGAATAGTATTTTAGATATTTTGATGAATAGTGTTTAGATATTTTCATGAATAGTGTAGATGCACCATATTACCCATTGGATATTTGGTTTTGTTTTGATGGTTAGGATTGACTTAGATCTTCACATGGATCACCATCCGACGGCTAAGATTAATTCCCCCTTCTATATATACCATTTTACTTTCTCTCTCCTCTCTCTTTTCATTCTTTTCACTCTCTCTTCATTTCTTCTTTCCTCTCTCCTCCTTGGAGCTTGCCAAGAGCTTGGCCTTGAGGCCTTGGGTGTGGTGTCTAACCCCCCTAGGAGGAGGAGTAGAAGATTAGGCTTGGAGCTTAACCTAGGCAAGTACATCTTGCCAAACCTATGAACCATATTATTTTGTTGTCATTTTTGTTTTCTTTGGTATTAAATGCTTAGAATTTTTCCAAAATCATTTTGTTAAATATGTTTTCCTTATGATTCTCGTATATATGCATGTTTTCCAAAATTTGTTTAAGTAAGATTTTGATTTTCTGTTAAAACCCAATATGGACTTAGTAGAAAAGTTGGTATCAAGAGTGATACTAGTGTTACTATCATGTATCTTGATCACATATACATATATGAGGCCCTCACCAAGTTTGTATATCATGGATTTTGATTTTGGTGGCAATCGGAACCCGTTTCGATGTCCCGAAAACCTCTGTTTGGGAGTATTTTGAGGTATTAATCTATCAAATGTTCTGATTTATGAAAACTAATACTTCCATGTTGTAGGAAATTCAATTCTATGCAATTTTGACTTTTGAAAATCTAAATTTCGATTTAAAACGAAGTTTTTATGGCCGAAACAAGTTTTGAGTTCAAAAATCAAGTTTCTGTGACGGTTCGAAAAATCCGTCGAAAATCCGTGAAAATCCGTCGGAAAATCCGAACTTGGACCACAAAACTTGCTGTGACACTTCGAAAAATCCGTCGGAAATCCGCAGTAATCCGCCGGATAATCCGGTTAGGCTATTTTTGTCTGTTTTTGTCTGTTTCTGCCCGTTTTTGTCCGTTTTTGATATTTTTCTTCGATTGTAATGATTTCTTAACATGATTAGATGATCTTGAATAGTTAGAAAATGATTGTACACCCTATATACACTTGATACTAGTGCATGTTCAATCATTTTGCTACGAAATGTACTTAGCTTTAATTATTCTTTCCCACTTGCCATGATATGTCTTTGATAGATTCTTTCTTACAAGCTATGATAATTATTGCCATGCCTTCTTTGTCTACTAGATAGTGACCCGTCGTGGTGCACTCTTGTACATGTCTTTCTTTGCTGACATGATAGTGGCCTGTCATGGCGCACTCTTGATTCCAATACATGTCTTGCTCCTTGATAGTGGCTCGTCGTAGCGCACTCATGGCTTCTTGTCTATTATACTTTTCTTGTTGTGGCTTGTTATGGTGCACAATCTTGCTTGTCTTGTCCAGTCTTACATGTCCCATGTCTAGGATGGATTCTGCGGAATGCCACACCCAAAATCTAACAAGAAAATGTTAAGGACTAAACAACTAGCTTGATTACTTAGATCATTGAGAATTTTTCAGTAACCTGTTGCCCCTTTGGTCTTGGCATTATATATATATATACATTGGGATTTGGAGCTATCTGTCATGATGAGCACACTTTCAGCTCACCGTCGAGTGGGGCACCTCTTTAGGACACATGTATCTTACTACAGTGTGTCTGCTATATCTCCTTAGGACACATGTATCTTACTGCAGTGTGTCTGCTATACTTCTTTTCTTTTTGGCTTGGAGCTGGACTTGGAATTCTCAGACTTGCATTTGTTAATAATTAGGATTGTGACAACCCTAGTTAGCTAAAGTATCAAGCCGTAATCATTGCTTGGCCGTGATTGATGGATGGAGTCCATTCTTGTCTAGTCTAGTCTTGCTCCAGTTTATCTTATTGTAGTACTTAGCTTCCTGTCATTCCTTATATGCTATTCTTCCTACTACATGCTCGGCTTCACCACATGATCACATGCTCCAGTTACGTAACATGCTCACATGTCCCATCTACTTAACATGCTCACATGTTCCATCTACTTAACATGCTCACATGTCTAGTTTATCTTTTATATTCACTTGCTTCCTTTTCCTTACATGTACACAGTTTACATTACGTCACATGTCCTTTACTTTATGCTACATGTTGCTTTACTTATTGTCCTTCTATTCTCGGAATAAGTACATTGGTAGTGCACGAGTCTCGATTAGTACTTACTCATCTCTCTCTCTATCCATTGCTATGATTTGCATGCTGGTTTTAGTTCATAGTTTGGCTTCCTTTGTGGTACTTGCTATTGGGGGTCTGACCCTACTGGTTTTGTTTGGCCAGATCTGATAGAGGAGCCCTGAGGATCTTCCGTACCTTCCACTCGTTGGTGATTACCTAGAGCACCAGAGTACCTTAGTGGGTTTTCTATTTTATTCTTCCACTAGTTATGTATATTATTCTTTTGTGGCGTTTAGCCTCCGAGCACGTGTTTAGCTCGTGTTTTGGACTTGACATTTAGCCTACGGGCCAGAACATGATTTGCGTATTCTAGACTATAGCTAGAGCTTATCATGTATGACTATTACTCTTCCTAGTCTTCACTCTGTATTACTAGCTTTATGATCATTGATATATGATAGTTTGGGACGCTTTACTATTTTATATTCCAGTTGATCTTACTTCTTGTACATTGTTTACTACCGGTGATTGAGATACCTAGGATTGCTTGACCTAGAATCGACTGTTGGCTTGTAGTAGTAACCCCTATCTATACAGCTTATACGTTATTTTGGAGTACTGAAGTACTTTGGTATACGTAGCTGGCCTGGTCCGTCCCTACTTGCCAGTATTCTGGTTCTGGGGCGTGACAAAAAATGAACTGGCAGAACCCTAGGAGAACTCGGCCAGAGTTCGTCCATTTGGAACGTTAGTGAACGTTAGATTTTGAACTTGGTCATCTTTCAGTTGCGGTTTGTTACAAAGAGTTCTGTCCGAATTCTGCCCGAATTCTGTCAGAGTTCTGTCTTTCGAAAAACTATAAATAGAGAAGTATTTCGATCATTTCAGATCCCCAATTCACTTTCAATCTCTTCTCTTCCTGAGCTTACATTCTTCCAAAGAGTTCTAAAAAGCTTTTATTTTCAAATCCCAAGCCAGTTACAATCCTCTAGTCGATTTGCCAGTGTGGTACGGTCTAGAAGTTTCAAAGCGATTGTAATCAGAGGCTTGATAGAAGATTCAACTCTTCACAATTGAAGTTGGTCAAGTTCTTCGTATTAAAGCTCGCGTTTGTAGAAGTTGCAAGGACTTCGTATGAAAACTTGCAAGATTTTTCAATAGTGGATTCAACTGGAAGCTAGAGTTCTTCCGACTGGACTAGTCCTCACAAGAGGGAAACCAGTATAAATCTCGGTGTTTGCGTTTGCCTTCTGATCACTTTTAATTTTTGTCATTTACTTTTGTGATTATTATTATGTCTGTGATCTAACTGCTAACAAGTTTTTAATTAGCAATATTCCGCTGCCTACTCTATTCACCCCCCCTCTAGAGTATTCTGCTTTACGATTTCGTTCCTACAATTGGTATCAGAGCGGGTTATACAGGTAAAGCAAGGTAAAATTGCAGTTATATTCAATTTTTATATATATCACAGCATTACACATGGCAATTGTAAAATTCACAAGTGAAGGCCAAGCCACAAACAGACCTCCACTGTTTGACGGCACAAACTACACTTATTAGAAAACACGTATGAGTTTCTTTCTAAAATCTCTTAATTTTGACTTATGGTCTGTAGTTATTGATGGCTATAAAAAGCCATCTCGTATTTATGTTAATGTTGTTTTAGCTGGAAAAACCCCATAACAAATATACAGAGGAAGAAAAAAAAAGGCAGTCTTGACGTACGTGCTATTAACACTTTATTTTGTGCTTTAGACAGAACTGAATTCAACAGGGTGTCTACTTGCACAACATCAAACAAAGTGTGGAAACTTCTCAAAGTAACCCATGAAGGAACAACACAAGTCAAGGAGTCAAAGATCAGCAGACTTACTCAGGAGTATGAGGCGTTCAAAATGAAGCCAAGTGAATCAGTCACTCAGATGTTTACAAGATTCTTGGATATTGTAAATCCTTTGTCCTCACTAGGCAAGGATTATAGTAACCATGAGAAGATTCGCAAACTTCTACGAGCCCTTACAAAGAACTGGATTCCAAAAGCAACAACAATCATTGAAGGGAACGACCTCTCAAAAATGTCTCTAGAAACACTCATGGGTATGCTACTCACTCACGAGTTAGAACTTCAAGACTTTGAAGATGCTACAACAAAGGAGAAGTCAGAGAAGACGATCGCTCTCAAGGATCAACATAGAAGAACCATCGAAGATGATTCCGACGACAGCGACTCCGACTCTGAAGATCAAGCTATTCTGGTAAGAAAATTCAAGAAGTTCATGAGATTTAACAGGAGAACAAAAGACAGCAACAACAACAACAACGAGAAAGATCCTATTTGCTACGAATGCAAGAAGAAAGGACACATAAAGAAAGACTGTCCAACAACATCATCATCAAAGAAAAACAACAAATATGACAAAGGCTACCTGAAGAAATCGACATCAAGAAAGTACGCCAACACAAGCATATGGCATGAAAGTGAAGCCAGCGACTCAGAAGATGAACAATCAGATGACGCTGCAAATGTGTGCTTGATGGCTTGCGATCAGGTAATCACTAATCCTCTATTTGACCCTTATGATGATTTCACCTTTGAGCAACTAGGAGAGGCTTTCAGTGAACTGTTAGATGATTACAGGAAACTGCGTAGCAAATATGAAACCTCTAAGAAGGTACTCAAAGAGTACAAAGGTGAAATAAGAAGATTTACCGACCTACTAGATCATGTTAGAGATAGTGACTCTTCAAATGAGTCTGGTGAGCTTTCTTCTATTAAATTGTTGTTACACGAGACTGTTAAGCTATCCGAAGAAAAAGACCAAACTATTATCCAGTTAAAGGAAGACCTATCTAAGGAGAGAAAGAGTCTCCAGTGTGCATAGGTCAGATTAGAATCACTCACATCTGACTATGCTAGATTATATGACACTTCCCAAAAGTTGAAAATTAGTTTAGGAAAACGGCCTGAAGTTGCTGCTTCCTATTCTAACACGTGTCAATTACCGAATCATCGGAACACGCCCAACACTGTCAGACCAAACCATACCAAGACTATGCCCAAGAAGACTAATAGGCATGCATTCTTCTATACTAGAAAACCAAAATCTACCAATCATGCACCTCACACTACTTTCAACACTCAACATGCTAAATGTCATTATTGTGTCCTCATTGGTCATATCTTCTGCATGTAGAATCAGAAAGTTAGTAGATTTATATATTTATGTATGGATACCGAAAACTAACCAGTCATGACCCTATAAGAAATGGGTACCAAAAGTTTTATCTGCAAATTATTTTGTAGGTGGGACACCCTGCACATGCTAGGAGCAAATGGATTCTCGACAGCGGTTGCTCACGGCACATGAACGGTGACGCTTCATTATTTGCAACACTGTCGAAGAGGAATAAAGAAGGATACGTCTCCTTCGGTAACAATTTGAGAGGGTACATAATCGGTATCGGTGACATTAGTAAGGCTCCCTATCCAGTGATTAAAGATGTTTGTCTTGGTACCGAGTTAAAACATAATCTGCTCAGCATAAGCCATTTAACTGATCACGGTTATGGCATTACTTCGTAAAAGATAAATGTACTATTATTGATAGTTCAACTGACAATACTATATTTGATGGTATTAGGGAAGACAATATATATGTATTCTATTTGTTGGAAGATGCTAACAATACAGGTAGATGTTTGATGGCCAAAAGTATTGAGAGTCAACTATTGCATATGAGACTCGGTCATGCAAACATGGATACAATTTCAAGATTATCTACGAAGAAGTTGGTACGCGGCTTACCGGATATTTCTTTCAAGAAGGATACGGTATGTAGTGAATGTGAAAAGAACAAAGCTACCAAATCCGCATTCAAATCCAAGAACGCTGTAAGTACCACTAGACCTTTACAATTGTTGCATATGGACTTATTTGGACCTAGCAGAATTGCTAGTCTAGGTGGTAAGTTATATGCATTTGTCATTATAGATAATTTTTTTAGATATACATGGGTTTATTTTCTTGCACGCAAGAACGATGCATTATCAGAATTCGTCACCTTTTACAAGAAAGTACAGAATAAAAAAGGATTCATGATTACTCGCATTCGTAGTGATCATGGCGACGAATTTGAGAATACAGAATTCAAGCAATTTTATGACACATACGGTTATCTACATGAATTCCCTTGCCCTAGGACTCCACAACAAAATGGAGTTGTGGAACGTAAGAACAGAACTCTATCTGAAATGGCTAGAGTTATGTTGAACCAGTTTAGTCTACCTAGATATTTATGGGCTGAAGCTGTAAATACAGCATGCTATATTCTCAATAGGGTTCTAATTTGACCTATATCGAAGAAGACTCCCTATGAATTATGGTTTGATAGAACACCAAATGTTTCTTATGTCAAAATCATTGGTTGTAAATGCTTTATTCTTAATACTAAAGATAATTTGAGTAAATTTGATGAAAAGGCCGATGAAGGTATATTTTTAGGTTATGCAGCAAAGAACAAAGGATATAGAGTCTTCAACAAAAGAACCATGATCATTGAAGAATCTATCAACGTCAAGTTTGATGAGCTAAATTAACACTTAGACGATGATGACAATGAAGACATAATCGCACCAAGTACAGCTACTGCAAAACCTTCACACAAATATACAGAACCATCACATCAGGCATCTGATGAACCTCCAAGCAAAGAAGCCGGAACTAGCAATCTTGAGACTATACCAAAAGAGATGAGATTCTTGGCTAGTCATCCAAAGGACTTGGTAATTGGTAAGATTACCAAGGGTATAAGTACTCGTTCCTCTAATAAAGATATATCTTCTTGTGTTGCTTTTGTCTCGCAGTTTGAACCCAAAAATATTGATGAAGCATGTAGTGATAATTTTTGGTTAGATGCTATGCAAGAGGAATTAAACCAATTCGAACGGAATCAAGTTTGGAAACTTGTTCCTAAGCCTATTGATCATCCGGTCATTGGCACCCAATGGGTATTCCGAAATAAACTGAACGAGAATGGTTTAGTGCTCGTAATAAGGCTCGACTCGTAGCTCAAGGATACAATCAGGAAGAAGATATCGACTACGATGAGACTTATGCCCCAGTTGCGAGATTAGAATCCATTCGCATGTTATGTGCATTTGCATGTTTTCATAATTTTAAGTTATTTCAAATGGATGTCAAAAGCGTATTTTTAAATAGTTTTATAAAAGAAGAGGTTTATGTAGCTCAACCACCCGGTTTTACTGATTTTAAATTTTCTAAATATGTTTTCAAGTTGAAGAAAGCTTTATACGGTTTGATACAAGCCCTCGTGCTTGGTACGATCATCTAAGCACTTTTCTACTTGATAACGGTTTTCAAAGGGAAAGGTTAACACTACTTTGTTTATAAAATCGTTGAATAATAATATTATTTTGATTCAAGTCTATGTAGATGATATTATCTTTGGATCTACTGATGAATGTCTTTGTCAAGAATTTTCAAAGTGTATGTAGAATGAGTTTGAGATGAGCATGATGGGAGAGCTAAAATTCTTTCTCGGACTGCAAATCAAACAAACCAACAATGGGATGTTCATAAATCAAGCAACTACACAAAGGATCTATTAAAGAAGTTCGACATGGAAGCAGCAAAACCACTTAGCACTCCAATGGCGACTTTAACCAAGCTTGATATTGATGAACAAGGAAAACCCGTCGACATACGTAAGTATCGAGGTATGATCGGTAGCTTACTGTATTTAACTGCTAGTCGACCAGGCATTATGTTTAGTGTTTGCTTATGTGCAGGCTTTCAAGCTAATCCTAAGGAATCACATTTGTGCACAGTTAAGCGTATCTTCCGATACCTTAAAGGCACTTCTTCTGTCGGCTTATGGTATTCCAAAACCACGTCGTTTGATCTAACTGGTTATTTCGATGCTGATTTTGCCGGATGCAAAGTAGATAGAAAAAGCACCAACGACATATATCATTTCCTAGGAAAAGCTCTAGTCTCTTGGTTTAGTAAAAAGTAAAATTCTGTTGTATTATCGATAACCGAGGCTGAGTATATCGCCGCAGGACGTTGTTGTGCACAAATTTTGTAGATGAAACAAACTTTAGAAGACTATAGATAGTATTTTACACAAATACCCATTTTCTGTGACAATACTAGTTCTATTAATTTGACTAAGAATCCAGTATGTCATTCTCGTACTAAACATATCGAGATTCGACATCACTTTCTTAGAGATCATAAACAAAATGGAGATATAGACCTTGTATACATAGACACACAAAATCAATTAGCTGACATACTCACAAAACCTCTAGCGGAAGATCGTTTCAATTATTTACATCGAGAATTAGGCATTTTAGATTCAATAATATTAATATATTTTGTTTTATTAATTAATTTATTCGATACTCAAGAACTATTTTTGAGACAAGCCCAAAAAGAGTCTGTCTATCACCACGACTACAATCGAAGCGAAGCGGTACTTAAGAGTTCCCCGGTGAACCTCCGTTAGCTGGGACAGTACTCCTACAGCTAATCTGAGACAGATGCTGAGTAAAAAATATTAATTTATAAAATAATATTAATTATATTATTTTGAGATTTAAAATTACTAAACTTTTAATTAAATATTTGAAACGAATTAATGAAAAAGAATGTGGCCTCATTTGAATTTTTTATATATATATATAGCCAGGCAACCCTTGGCGAATTCGGCCCGAGTTTGGTCCGAATTCGGCCAGAGTTCGGCTGGGTATATATATATACCAGCACGAACCCGAGACTTCCTTCTTCTTCATTCTTTCCCACATCCTCATAATCACAGCCTCTGCATCTCAAAATCCTAGCTTTTCTCCATCCTTGCTGTTCAAATCCGTATGGAGTTTCTCGTTCAAACTTTGGTTTCGTGCGAAGAACTTTGTCCTCTACAACATATCCAATTCTTGGAAGGTATAATTCCTTCTCTCATCCACTTTTCAATATATAGGGTTTCTAGAAAATTTTAGGAAAGAATGCCTAAGTTCAATCCCTTCAAGAGGAAGAAGACCAATGCCAGTGAAGAGGCATCGTCTTCAGATCCGCATACGGATTGCCTCTTTTCTCCGGTCCAATCGAACGATGGTGCATCGGACGAGTTTTACTTTAAAACTTCCGATCAAGCTTTATTGTGGTACGCCGATTTTATCATGCGTACTATTTGCACCGGATCGTCGATTAAATGGACTGTCTGTCTGGATCACCGTCCTTATTTTGAGGTATTAGGGTTATAACATTTTGTCACCTTACAATTTCCGATTGCCACTAATGCCATTAGATTATTCTATTATATTTTTGTGTTAGACACTTTTACCGCGAGAACACGTGTCAGAGGAATTGATATCGAATTTACTGATAAAATGTTAGCGGAAATCCTTGGTATCCCAAACGAAGGTGCCCCGCTCGATGACATCACTGATTTTGATTTTCCCGATGGCACGACACTCGTTAGTTTCAAGAATGAGGTTTGTGCGCCCGTACGCGCACGTCCTAGAAAGTTCAAGGCTAATAACTTGAACTTGTTTAACTACGAATTACATTGCATCATCTATTCCACCTTACTTCCAAAATTCACTTCTAAAGATGATGTCACTGCACTTGAGCTTTCTGCTCTTTATCATATTCTTAAGGGGATTCCTTTTTCTGCCCCTAAGACTATCATCCAGATGATGGGTAGATGTCGCGGTAGAGACCGCAACCTATCTTATGTGATGCTTATTCTACGCATCTTTCAGAGATTTGATATTGACCTATCTACTTGTGCCGTCGACCCCAAGCCCAAGTTTCTTAAATTCTCTCGTCGCAGCATTGCCACTGTTCCTCTACCTACTGCACCTATTCCTCCTGCACCTACTCCCACAGCTCCCACAGCACTTGTTCCTCCTCATTCTTATCCTATGACATTTGAGGGTATATATCAGTACTTATCAGATCTGCAGTCTTTTTATGTTGAGACCTCTAGGGAATACGAGTTCCGTGATGTGACTCGGTTACAGGCGATTGCCAACTCCTTCGCCGATCTGAGGTTGGCACAGATGGGTCATTCTGCTAGCTCTCTACCTCGAGACCCTTCTGTTTCTGGCTACCGTATTGACGACGAGGCGGTCCACTCTCTGTTCCAGCCAGGGAACACCTATGATTGGTATCGTACCACTGGTGCCACTCCTCACACTTCTGGCGCTGTTACTTTTGTATTATGTTTACTTAGAAATTCTCCGACATTCCAAGATTTTATCAATACTTTTTAGCTATTATCAGCACTTTTCTTTATTATGTGACAATTCATAGACATGGTTTTTGATTATGCCTCAGTTTTGGCATCTTAGTCTATTTTTCAACACTTTATTTGTTTCAGTATTATTCTCGCACTTTATTAAATACTGCCTGTGACAAATACATGCATGTGTTGTTCTATAGTCTATCTATTTCTCTTACTATATTTACTGTTTATACCATGCTTGCCATGATTATTTTATTCTGTTTCTTCACTATTTGTTACTTCTGCATTGATTGCAGGAGAGCTTTCTCTTTTGCAATTATTTTGCTAAGTGACAACGGGGGAGAAATAAGATCTAACATTTTTTTCGTGAAAGTGAAATACAGGTTATGAATAATTTCTTTTGATTACTATTTTGAATTGATTCTAGCTTAGATGTTATATCGGCATTTGTCAATTATCAAAATGGGGGAGATTGTTGGCCCATTGGTCATAGTCAAACCTGAATTTAATAATTGATCAAACTCTGTCTCGATATAATTGCAAGTCAACTCAGATGTTTACCTATGATGTTTTGGACACTGCTCAACAATGGATATTTACTATGTTCAAGATCGAAGCTGTTTCAAAGCTGTTTGCCATTTAGAATGTACTTCTTGTTACGCTATGTAATTTTTTATTTTATTGAGTCTAGGAATACATTGTACACCTAGTCGTACTAGCAAATAGGCTATCCTAAAACGTTTTTCAAAACCATCCTATTCTTTATAAATGACCTACGTTTTTGAAAAACATTCTTGTTATAAAAAGCTTTTGAAGGATTTTTCAAAAAGCCAAAATTTATTTTTTCCAAAAATGAACTGGCAGATCCCCAGGAGAACTCGGCCAGAGTTCGGCCAGAGTTCGGCCATTTGGAACGTTAGTGAACGTTGGATTTTGAACTTGGTCATCCTTTAATTACGGTTTGTTACAAAGAGTTCTGTCCGAATTCTGCCCGAATTCTGTCAGAGTTCTGTCTTTGGAAAAACTATAAATAAAGAAGTATTTCGGTCATTTCAGATCACCAATTCACTTTCAATCTCTTCTCTTCTTGAGCGTACATTCTTCCAAAGAGTTCTAAAAAGCTTTCATTTTTAAATTCCAAGCCAGTTACAATCCTCTAGTCGATTTGCCAGTGCGGTACGGTATAGAAGTTTTAGAGCGATTGTAATCAGAGGCTTGATAGAAGATTCAACTCTTTATAATTGAAGTTGGTCGAGTTCTTTGTATCAAAGCTCACATCTGTAGAAGTTGCAAGGACTTCGTATGAAAACTTGCAGGATTTTCCAATAGTGGATTCAACTGGAAGCTAGAGTTCTTCCGACTGTACTAGTCCTCACAAGAGAAAAACCAGTATAAATCTCGGTGTTTGCGTTCGCCTTATGATCACTTTTAATTTCTGTCATTTACTTTTGTGATTATTATTATATCTGTGATCTAACTACTAATAAGTTTTTAATTAGCAATATTCCGCTCCCTACTCTATTCACCCCCCTCTAGAGTATTCTTCTTTACGATTTCATTCCTACAATTACCTTAGCCGAATGATGGTAGGGGAGAAGTATAGGTACACCATCGTGGAGAAGGAATGCCTTCCTTTGGTATTCGCCATTCAGAAAACACTACACTATATGACAGGACAAACTATCCATGTTGTCTCACGAGTCAACCCCCTCAGGGTTCTCATGACCAAGCCGGGCGCACTCAGTTCTCGTCTAGCCACCTGGGCGATATTGTTGTCCCCCTATGACATGGTTTTCATTCCACATAATATTGTCAAAGGTCAAGCCTTAGCCGACTTCTTAGCAGCCCATCCAAGCTCAGAAATAGCCAGAATCTATGAAGAAGTCCTAGACGAAGTCGTCAACTCAAACGTGACTTCACACGATGCCATTTGGCGAATGTTCTTCGATGGTTGGTAGTCAATCGGGCGTACTCACTCACAGAGTCCTGTTCAAATAATATGGCCAAATATAATACTCTAGTCATCGGGCTTTGACTCGCAAAAGAGGTGGGGTCGAATACCTAAAGCATTCGGCAACTCGCAGTTGATTGTCAACCAAATCCGAGGCTCATACGAGGTCCGCAACGAGGACCTGATTCCTTATCATCAGACAGTGATTACCATCATTACAACCTTGGAGGGGTTCTTTATAGAGCATGTTCCTAGGCTCCAAAATATTGAAGCCGATGCCCTAGCAGGTCTCGCCGCTTCCTTGGTAGTTCTAAATCATGCTCATCATCTAGTCGACATGATAGGCCATGAGCTGGTCTGTCCCAAAAATAACATTCAACTATATACGAGTTACTCCGCCCAAATAATCAACGACATACTAGACTGGAGACTCCCGTTCATCGACTTTACAGTCTACGAAATTTTACCAGAGAATGTGAAAGAAGCAACTTTAATCAGAAGGCGTTCTCTCAGATTCTTTTATGATACATAAACAAAAATGCTATATCGACGATCCTATGATGGACTACTGCTATGTTGCCCATCAAATACAGAAGCAAAAGAATCCCTACGTGAGGCTCACGATCGCGTCTGCGGGGCTCACCAACTTGGTCCGAAGTTGCAGGACCGTCTCCGTCGGATAGACTATTACTGGCCTACGATGGTAGCAGACGCGGTCGATTATGCAAAGAATTGTAGGACTTGTCAGATCCACGCAGACTTTATACATCAGCCATCTGAATTCTTGTACCCAATAGTGGTCTCTTGGCCATTTAAAGCATGGGGAATGTACATCATTGGACCAATCACCCTGCCGTCATCTAAGGTATATCGGTTTATACCTGCAATCACCGATTACTTCTTCAAGTGGGTGAAAGCTGTTCCGCTTGCGGAGGTAAAGACATCAAAAATGATTAGTTTCTAAAACATCACGTTAGCTACCATTTTTGACTGCCCCGGAGGATTATTCACGACAATGGTCCGCAGTTCGCAAGCCATGCTTTCTATCAATTCTGTGACAAAAATCGGATTCAGAATGTGGCTTCAACAATATACAACCCATCGGCTAACGGTCTGCTGAAGCTTTTAACAAGACCATAATCAAGCTTCTCAAAAAGTTTATGTCTTCAAACAAGCGTGACTGGAATGAAAAGCTGTGCGAATGTTTATGGGCGTATCGTACTATAATTCAGACGGCTACAGGAAATACCACGTTCTCTCTAGTTTACGGGAGCGAGAAATTTCTCCCATTGGAGACCCAGATCCCCTCGCTTCGCGTGGCCCTTACGTACTGGTTGACGTCGAAAGATAACTACTGCCGACGGCTACAAGAACTGGAAGCCTTAGACGAGAAACGTTTACAAGATCAACAAAGTATCAAGCTCTATCAAGCATGCATCTCTCGAGCTTTCAATAAGAAAGTCAAGCAGAGAACATTCCAAGTAGGTGATCTCGTCTTGGCCATTCGCAGATCGATGGTTATGACTCACAAAACCGCCAGCAAGTTCCAGCTCAAATAGGAGGGCCCATTTGTCATCGAGACCGTATTCTCCAATAGCGCGTACCAGCTCATAAAACAAAATAGAGACTTGCTTATGATGCCCATAAATGGCAAGTTTCTAAAAAATATTATGCTTAAAGACATGCTCCTAGACTGTCGAGTTATGTACACTAAGTACCTCTGAACTTACACTCTACTAGCTCTAAGTGGATTCACATCGCATCTCCCTGGGTGACAAGCCATGTATACTAAAACCTCTGAACTTCTACTCTAATGCTTCATTCCGCCGGAGTATGCAAGGTTTGTTTTGTCGCCTCTGAGCAAACTTCCTGGTTTTGATTGTCGTATATCACGTCCATACTACCTCTGATATAGATAATCTCCTAACTTAACACTTGTACCAAATCTGTGATAAAGCCATGGTGTTTAGGCCACAAAACCTGTCACGTCCATATTACCTCTGTTAGGTTTTGTTTCAAAATCTATTACTCGTACTACCGGTGTGTAAAAGGGTAATAGGTCCACACAAAAAAATCATTCAAATCTATTACCCATACCACCGGTGCACAAAAGGGTAATAGGTCCACAAAAAATCACTCAAATCTATTACCCGCACAACCGGTGCGCAAAAGGGTAATAGGTCCAGAAAAATGTTCAAATCTATTACTCGTACTACCAGTGTGAAAAAGGATAAATGGTTCACAAAAATCGTTCAAATCTATTACTCACACTACCGGTGCGCAAAAGGGTAATAGGTCCACAAAAAATCATTCGAATCTATTACCCGCACCACCAGTGCGCAAAAGGGTAATAGGTCCACTAAAAATTATTTCGAATCGATTTACAGATGCACAAAAGGGTAATAGGTCCACAAAAGGTCCCCCAAGTGGGATGTCCTCTGCTAATCACAAATGTTGTATTAGGCCCTCTAGTACGAGCATTTCAGATATCATAAGCAAAGAATGAAGATAATGTATCTTTTTATTTCAAGAAACATCAACAACATTAGTGGGGCTATATCTCCACCAATAAAAAGAAACGGGGAAAAGATTACAAAAAAAGAGGGGAAAATTCACTACTCATCAGTAACACAGTTTGGTGAGTACGTCCTCCAACTGTGCTGTTGAGCGTTCGATTTTTTGTTTGGCTTCGCATTCAGCTTCCTGGGTCAGCTTTTCAGCATCCTCAAGATGTGCATGAGCCTGCCAGTTGTCCTCCACCTTTTTCAGTGTACCCTCAAGAGCAGCAGAGGCTCGTGTGACCTTATCGGTCTCCTCGTGAATCAGCTCTCTTTTAACGGGTAGCTCGGAGCTCAGTCTCCAGGGATGCCAGCTTAGCTTGGAACTGGAGGATTTGCTCGTTAGTTTCAGCCATCGTACGAATCGTGGCCTCCTCACGAACTAAAAAAGTCTCTTCTGGCTCAGCTTGTCATACTTTAGAGACAACCTCTGGAGATCTTTCTCCAAGGTGGGCTTGGTCATCTCCAGTACATCTTTCACCTTTTCTATGGTCGTTACGAGTAAGGCGCGCTCCTGTTCCACTGCAGTGGGCACATCGACTTGCCGTAGTTTTTGTAATTCGATTAGGCGCCGATCAGCCTCTGCCAATTTGTGCTCTAGAACATCAGTCGTCCCTTCTCCACCCGGGAGCATCTTCAGCAGTTCAATCTTGCCGTGGGCACAATGACGAGCCACGACAAATAATGTTCCCCTCCTCAAAGTAGCTTCAACCCCCTATTTCAGATGGTGGTAGAAGCTCTCGACTATGTCCTTTGACGACTCGTCTAGGTTCTCCAACGAGGATGGTGTCAAAGGAATAGCAGCAAGAGAGCTGAAGGTGTCTGGGAAGGAGGTGCAGCGGAGCTTGACGACCCTGTCAGAAGAAAAACAAACTCCAAGAGATGAGATTCCCGTGTAGCGGCAATCTCCGCCTCTGCAGCCCGAAGGAGCTGAAGACTAGACAGAGCAGAAATTTTAATTTCTGGGGAAGGGGCAGCTTCAACCGACCCTGCATCCACCGATGCTGGTGTCGTAACCACTACCTCTACCACCGGCATTTATGTCATGGACAGCTCCGAACTCGACCCGGCAGGAGGCCTCTCGATTAGAAGGGGAGAAGGTACACTTCTTCTTCTTTGTACACGGTCCGCCCCGATGTCCTCCTCTATCCCCTCTTCAGCGGCCATGTCTACCATCGGCAATGAAGGAGAAGGGCCTACTAACCCAGAACAACCGACAATCAGCTTGACTCAAAGGATATGGAGAAATAGTGAATGAACCTCCTTATTGGTAAGAATATGGCATAGCTTACCAGGAGAGGACGGCAGAGACTGAGACTCATTCAGGACAGTCATAGCTCCTCCCACTGCTCCCATATCCTCCTCAACGGCGGTACTCGAGCCGCCTGCATCTATTGCTCCAGTCCCGATTACCCCGAAAGGAGATATAGTCTGAAGATCTGCAGTCTGAAGATCTGGTTCTGTAAGGCTCGCACCTTCTCTGACCAGGGTGTCCGTAGCTGGAGGAATCTCGGAAGCAGCATCGGGCTCCGAAGGGTTTATTCCTCTCAAAGCCTGCAAAAAGGGACAATCAAATAATGTCCCAAAAGTAACATTGTGGTATGTCGGAATAAAATTTACCTCCGAGATGGTTTCGACGTCGCTGCATCCTTCCGTGATGTCAGACCGACGGATACTAATCGTGATCCATTTTTGAGAACGAGGCCTGTCGACGACGGAGGGTCCATGCTTACTTCGCTTATGCGAAGGACTTGGCACAGGAGAAGGCAAGCGCGTCACCAAAGTACTCGCAGGGAGTGGTGGATTGTCGAATTTATTCTTCTCTTCCGTATCAATAGAATCAGGGTCAGAGACTTCGATAGCCTTCGCCTTTCCTGCCCTCGTCCTCTTTTTGGTCTTCTTGCATTGTTCCTCCAACTTGGTACCGGTAATGAAACTGGTACTTGCATCGAAGTTATGGGGAGGCCTATTCACGGAGACATGGTGGAGGGCCGCCAGGTATGAGAATCGCCCTTAGCTCCTAGTGTCGGGTAGACAAAATCTGGTTTGGGTACGGACTGCACTGTAGTAATGCCAGGCCCGAATGTCATCCAGGACGCCGCCCTCATAACCCAGGTAGGGACTGGGGTTGTCTAAAAATAACTAGTTATACTCAAATTGTCGAGAGTATCGGCTGGGTAGGTAAGGTTCCAAGAAGACGTTGTGGTTGAGGTACACCAGATGTGCTGGGCGGATATTCTGCAACCAGCAGAACATCTTCTCGGATAGGATCTGGGTACGACACCGCCATTAAAATAAAGGTGCCTTATTTCCTCGTTGGTGAAAGGCAGGATCGACACAAAAAAGGAGTAGTTGTCCACCCGTGCGAGCGCAGCTCGACAGTTGGGTATGGTTGAACAGGTCCAGGGCATGTCATAGTACTGGTAGATGAAGGCATCGTCGACCGTCGCGTTACCCTTGAGGCCAGGCCGCATTAGAGAGGGGCAGTACATTAGCAGCCACCCCATCTGATAATGGTAAGGCAGCTCAATTCGGTTGAAATCCTTCGTAGTGTCACAAGCTATGGCTTTGGCCATAAAGATTGGAAGGCCACGATGAATACTGTACACCATGGCTGAGAGTAGAGCTAGCCTGCCTCCGAAGACTAACTTGACAGCATGGAGGATCAGGTTGCGGCTGTTTCTCTCAATAGAACCAGAACCCCCCGAGACCACACAAATCCTCAGCCATATCATCAGAAATCCAGCCAGGATGGCCTTATCAGACAAGAGTTGGGTATCTTGATAGAAGTAAATGAAGGTGTCGGTCTAGCTTCTGAATCTGTCACCGGAAGCTTTGGTCCTCTTGGCGCTTTGTACCTGAGCGACCACCCCTTCTTGAGTCTGAGGGCTCCGAGGGGCAACCCGACCCGAGGCTCCAAGGTTGAACAAATAACTGATCCAAGCCTTGGTGTGGGGAAGTTTCCCTTCAGAGCTTTCATCCTTCTTCTTTGACATTTGCTGACAAGTGCTTTGATGACATAACACTTCCCGATAAATGGTAAGGAATCCAGGGAACTGCTACTATAACTCCCCAAACTCCTTATTTGTGGGAGTATAATCCTCATAAACTTCGTCTCCCCAGGGCAACTTGGAGACGTCATGCATCTCGTGGAGAGCAAGTCCCATCTCCCCAGTAGATGTAAAAAAGGTCCCCGTATGATGGTGGTAAATCTTAAGGAGTGTTATGAATAACCTTGGGTTCACAGGAAGACCGTAGTAGGTGCCCCTTATGGCATAGTAGAGGTCGAGCTGCTGCAAAGTATCCTGATACACCGTCAGAATCCAGGATGTCAAGTTGACCCACGGAGGGGAACGATGCATCCAATGCAACATCGATAGTCTGTCCATAGGGTATGACACTTTATGAGCAATCAGGTTCAAGAAGGTGTCAGCTTCATAGAACCGGATATTGGGTCTCAGCACATTTATGAAACTGTCGGGGACCAGTCCGACAACAGAATAACTGATTGACTCATTGGTCGCGACCACCGACCACGCTCATCTATTATAATGGATATTACCTATGAAGACTCCCTACCGGTCCTGAGTTATAGGATCCGTCATTCGTCTCTCAATAGGCACCATGTTAAAACCTGATAGGGGAAATGGCGTTCCATCTGAGGAAGGTGAACCGCTACTCCGTTGGAAAATAAATTCCAGCTCTCAAATATTTCCAATATGCTTGGGTTCGAGACAGTTAAAGCGTCTCCGAATAAGAACACAAGCTTCAGAAGGGTGTCCTCCAGTCTTTCGAAATTCATCATGCTGAGTAGGTAGAATAATGATTGGCCCCTGATCTCCTTTAACCTGGCCTCAGGTTGATCTCGGGCAATCTATGTCGACACCCGTTCGACTATATGGTCAAATCTCACACCAAAAGCAGACTGAGCGTATCCTATCAAGAGATCCCCCGATGGAGCTGTAGGCAAGTTCACTACAAAGGTCAAAGAAGAATATATTTAGAGGAAAACAAAGTGAATGGGTTCCTTTTTCAGCTATACGGCCTAGTCAAACCGAACCTATGTGGCCTAATTGTGAGGAGCACATGCGGTTCAAATTAAATAAGGCATATACGGCCCAGTCAGGCAGAGTTTATGCGATCCAGTTGTGAGGGGTACGCATGCAGCTTAAAAATATGAGATGCATATGTGGCCTAGTCAGGTGGAGCTTATGCGGTTCAGTTATATGACGCTTATGTGCCTCAGTCATGAGGCACTTATGCGGTTCAGTTATGTAATACTCATACGGCTCGGTCATGAGGCACGTATGCGGTTCAGTTATGTAATACTTATGCTGCTCGATCATGAGGCATCCATGGGGTTCAGTTATGCGGTTCAGCGACGCTTATGCGGATCAGTCCATGCGACCCCATCACACAGAGGTCTAGTGAGAGAGGACACGCACGATTATGCCAAAATACAGAGGTAATATATGACATGCCTGCGCATAAAGCATGTGACATGGCCGTTTAAGTTCAAGTTATCATTCTTCCACCATCTTTACCCTTAATAGGGGGCTGACATCGGAATGAACGGAAGGAGAGTCCGCAGCTCTCGACGGAGCGGCAAGTCCCTTCCCTTTGGCCGCAACGTCAGTCGATTTGGAAGCTTTTGGAGCCATGGCTGAATGGAGCAGAAAGGACGACGAAGATGATGAAGCCGAAGGAGAAGAAGTTGAAAGATAAAAGAGAAGCTCTCTCTCTACCGTATGGCCCATATTTATAGGTCTTCAAAAGAGCGTAAACTGATAAACGCTGCTTCAATTCTCGTATCCACTAAGAGATAATGATGACCCTTGGGATTCTATCCTTTGTAACCAAAAAGGCAGCCCCAAATCCAAAATTGAATCAGAGCATTAAATGTAACAGTGACAGTTGGATAGCCTGGATGGGATCTCCCTGTGGCTCAAAATTTCCCTACGACTCGAAATTTCCCTGCAGCTCGAAGTCTCCCCATGGCTCGAAGCCTCCCTACGGCTTGACATATCTCCATGTTTTCTATTCAAAGTATTCCAAATTTGTAATTTGAAAACTTTGAGGGGGTCTTGTAGAAGCATGGAAAAAATAGGGTTTATGGGGATCATATTACAAAGCTAACTGCATGAGTGCTCTGGGCCAAGTTAATTTGGTCCGCAGAAGGAATAGCCGCATAAAAACTCTGCGGTCCAAAATTCTCCAAACTCCATGCGGCCCATCATTGTTGTCTCAAACAGATTGATTATATTAAAATACGATCAAACTGATTCGGGCCGCAGAAGGAAGAGCTACTTATACGGCCAAGCTAATCAACTGCAGAAGCCCCTCTGACAAAGATGACAACTCTGACAACTCTGAAAAACTCTGACACATCCTGACAAAAAAGATGAAGATAAGACGTGACTTTTCTAAAAAGACAAGAAGTGTCATATCACCAGATATAGGGCCAACGTGTCTGAGAGTTCATGCGGTCTGAGACATGGTCCGCAGGGGTGCTATACGGCCAGGGAGACTGCGACGTGAGCCGCATGATCCTTATGCGGCCTAGAATAACAAAATATGACTGAGCAGTTCGCCAAGACTGCAGGATCTATGCGGTCCAAAAGTTTCCAATCTTTATGCAAACTTGTGGCAATGCTGGTGGGACACGTGGCTAAGAGAGACTGCGACCTGAGCCGTATAAGTCTTATGCGGCCCAACATGGCCGAGCACTAAAGGATAAATAAGACCTATACGGTCCAAAATGTCCCAAGCTCTATGCGGCCCCTCATTACTGTCTCAAACAGATTGATTCTATTTTGTGATAAGACACGTGGCAAGTTGACCAAGTCTCAACCACCAAGATTTGCTACAACAAAAAATCTCAATAAACCACCAACTGGCAGCCAAAGATTTTCGTGTGCTGTTATAGCCACGTGGCCACATGGCCATCTATGCGGCCCAAAATATGCTTCATCTCGAAATCATTATAAATAGCAGGGTACCACACCCATACAAAAGGCTGGCAATTTTTTCAAGAGCAAAGACTATGTATGGTAGTCCAAGGAGTAAGAAAGAGTTCCTACACTTCTTCCGAGCCTCCACCGTCACCCTCCAGAATCCTAAGATTTCTTTCTAGGCTCTCTGCTGTACTTTCAAGTTTGTAATCAAATCTAGTTCCTCTGTAGTTCTTGTTTTGATAATTAATGGCAAACACCTAGCACGACGAATGCATGCATCTGCGACGGTAAAAGATACTACGTAGGGGCACCAGATGGTTGTATGATATCGCAAACATAATGACGAAGAAGGAGTTGCACCGACGGAGGAACCTGTGACAGCTGGTTGTTCCACATCGACAATAGCGGTTGGGTCACATATTATTTCTGTTAATGGGGAGGCATCATTGGCAACTACTGCTGTGGAGGACGTTGAGTCAACGGGTATTGCTGCTGCTGTTTGCTCGGATCCTAGGTAGAGGAACGGAGTATGGCGATGGAAACACGAAGAAATGTCATAGAGAGGTTGATGATAGACGTAGGGATTAGACGGAGGGTAGCCATAGTTCGGTGCTTGTGGTGGTGGAGGTGGTAGCAGTGGTAAATTCATAGTATTACTCCAAATTACAAAAAATTAAGGATATATGTTGTAGGAATTTGCGAAGGAGGTGGTGCCATGGTCTGAGGACATGAATGAGCTTCACCTCCCTGTCTCAACCTCATTAATTCTTCTAACAGTCGATTAAATTTACTATTGAGATTAAGCATTCTACCTTCTAAAGAGAGGAAATATTCCACCTCACTTGGAAGATGTCATTCGTCCGATGACCCTCGTCGAGAGCCATGGCTACTCGAGTTCCTCTCTTGACTGGCTCTAGGAACTGGCTCGAAAGGCTCTAATACCAAATTGATGGATCCCCTCCCTATCAAGCTCGACAATGGTAGAGAATGAACATAATTTGACATGGATCTCTTCTTAGAAAATGAATTCAGATCAATTGAATGACAAATTTGGGGAAGAAATAGCTAAAATTTCTTATTAAATTTGGGAATTTTGAAGAGCACAACCATAACTATGTAAGAACAAGGAAATTTTAGGAATTGAAACTATAATTTGATTCTTCATTGTGTTTCTTTTTCCCTCCTCTCTATTTATAGACTGATACCAATAATTTATAATAGGGTAATTAGCATTCAGACCCTGAATTTTAAACAAGTTTAGAGTTTAAGCTCCGACATGCCCAATTGGAAAGTTTAGACCCTTAATTTTTATTTTTGTTTTTTTTTTCTATTATACCCTCCCTTCGGGTTTGATTATAAAAATTTGTACATAGGTTAGATAGTGTATAATGGAAAAAAAAAGAAAACAAAAAAAATAATCTATTGATTCAAAGAACCTGATTTCTGAAGCTTGTTGTTCAATACAAGCGCTTGAGTATGAATACTTCAGCTTATAATTCATAAGAATATATTAATGAAGTCTTGGTTTCTGATTATTCTCTTTAGATGTGGAACAACAAACTAGGGCATGTATATTATAAAAGAATAAACAATATTTTTGGCCTAGGCTTTATTTACAAATGTAGGAGTAAGAAGGTAGAGAAATAAGAAGCATGTGCTCATACTAAGATTGTAAGAAAGTTGTTCAAGTCGCTGACCGAAGTACATATGTTCTTAAGTTTGTGCGTTTAGATATTTGTGACTTAGACCATTTCTCCCTGAAACATAGGATGTGTCATGTCCCGATTCCATATAGTCATTCGTCCTCGCTTTTATCTCTGCAAATCGATCGTGTCCTCACTTGCGCATGATGTCGTATAAGTCTAAATTGCACTTGTACAAGGCAAAGACAGTGCATAATTAATAATCTTCATTATAGGAACACATCAAAACGACATAAGTAGATAAATAGAAGATATAAAGGACACATCTTTTTATTGAAAACAACGGTTTCAATTGATTCATAGTAGCAGAATGCAAGATTTATATGTTTTTACAAAGATTCTTAATGGTCAGCAACTCATGCCAATTTGGTTTACATTAAATATGTCGACTCGGTTTACAACTCACTGGTACAATATGATTACAATATTCCATACATTATGTTTTTTATAAACATAAGACATTATTTTTTACAAGGAGAGGTTCTGCATGCCCAAATTTTTTTTGATGTCTTCGAACAAGACAATCTTTGCGTACTGAACTTCCTAAGCACGAGCACCTGAAAAGATGCCCACACGTGCTTCAATACATTGCCATGTACTGACGAGTAGAACTAGCCCACTCGCCTAAACCAACACTTTCTAGACATGTGAACAAGCATTTATTAATATGATCTTTCTTTTTGGGGGCTAGATTCAATTTACAGTTCTTGTACAGTATTCATGGTAAAGCATATACAACATGTTGTGGCAGTATTCATAGAAAGGCAATATTGTAGCATCATTGTATTTAACATGTTAAGCAATCAAGTTGAATTAATATGAAAGATAACTATATCACTTTTCAGTAATTTCTTACCGACATCCAACTTTCAACACCTACATAAGATACAAAATATAAAATACTTA
Source organism: Iris pallida (assembly GCA_029216955.1). Classification (NCBI taxonomy): domain Eukaryota; kingdom Viridiplantae; phylum Streptophyta; class Magnoliopsida; order Asparagales; family Iridaceae; genus Iris; species Iris pallida. Next base: position 4,406,977 of record JANAVB010041618.1, on the reverse strand, counting down.
CCATTTGTATAAGACTTTCATTAGCATGCATTCGACTAATGGTCGTTAGTGAAAACTATACCATAAAGGACATCCCCAAAGTATTATGACACACCATTCAAAGTAGGTTTCTAGCATCAATTAATATCCCACAATACCTATATGCCATATAGGACTTCAAAATGTAATGTGACTCGCCATTCTACCGCAGGTAGCAAGTCTCATGGAATGTCCCGCAGTTACCCTATGCCACCAAAACACGTCAATGTTTCCCCTAGGTCGGATTGGTCCTACTACCCCAGGTGAAATCAAAAGAAACTCACCCAAACTTGTGCACAAGCACGTCCATGACCATAAGAATGCATATACGACTTGATAAGCATAAAGGCATGGTAAATTAACTAAAGGTAAACAAGCGAACAATTTATCATCTTATGTCATCCAACTTTTCAGCAACTAGTCATTTCCATCATTCACATCATTCCCACAGTTGGTGATCTCATCAATCTCAAGCTTCATCATTTCATACTCTCATTTCATCACATCATAACATTCCTTACATCATTCCTTTCAATAACGAACAAACAACTTTTCATTTCTCATCGGGGCTTTCATCATTCATTTTATTGTGTCAATTGCATTCTTTTATGTCAATAACATTGTCAGTTTATTTCTCATGTACCATTTACATAAGCACTTCATTATCCAAGTCTCTTATTCATTTCTAGTATGTGATTCACAGTGGCAGTTCATGTGTTATTCATTTCAATAGTATTCAACACATGCATCATCATCTCTTGTAGCAACTAAAGCATAAAATATTTTAGGGACGTAGCATTGTAACATGATAATTATTTTTATTAAGCGTGAAGGAGTAGAGGAGAAGGGACAGTTCTACTTACTTACATAAAAGGGTCTTCCTGTTTCGATCACATATATGCTCAACTGGTTCTCCAGAGATGACCTAACACAAGGTATAATATTCTCCACTTAACATAGCCACACCAACAATCCATGTTCCATAACTCATTTCATCTGGCCAACTAAGAAGACTGCAACAGTCTCAAATCTCTTGATTTCTAACACAAGTATAGATCCGACATTATGATGAAATCTAACAAGCCAACTAAATGCCTAGGCATGGAACAGGGCATTGCATAATATACCACTCAGAAAAGGTTTCGCCATTGAAACTTAAGGGAATAACTCGTTTTATTAATTCACTTAGTCCCAACAAGTAATTCATTCAACTTCATTTCAATATTCTAATTTGGTACTCTCGATATTTTAAATTTCTGATCCAACCGCACAATTGCATATTTGAATGATTCTATCCACCATTTTATTTTCTAAAATAATTTAACCTTTTTATTGATCCACGAACGTTCTCCTGGTACTGCTATATTGATCGCAACATATCACTTCGTTTAGATCATACACATATTTTAGGCCAAAATATATTTATTTGAGTCAATGTCCATGCTAGTGCGATTCGATAAGCCACAGGTGCAACATTCCTTCCCAAACCGGACTTGCACTCGCTAAATATCAAATTTTTGTCTAGGCATTCTCGAACTCTATCGACATCCTTTCAACAGACATATTGCTTCGTTCATTTGCCACAATCGCTATCTTCTAGACCACCAACGATTAATGTCAGAGACTACTCATATAAGTTGTTATTGCCGGGAACGCCGGGGCACGCTTTTCGATGGAAAATACAGAAACTGAAACAGTTGTAAAGATAACGTTTCAAATGCAATTCCTTAAAGAAGGTTTTGCAACAGAGATCCAAAAGGATTCTGCAAATTACGAGATCTAAAAAGATATCGTAATACACGAATAATCTAAATAGATTTTCGTGATCGTAGCAAACTGGCACTAGTGCCTTCTAAAAAGAAGATACTGACAGAACTACTGAAGGCAACAGAAGGATGACAAGCGAAAGATGGAAATGTTGGGGTGAATAATCACCGTTGCTCAAAGCTTTATTCGCCCTCTGCGAACAGCTTCCAGGAACCAGCAAGGTTGACGGAAAACCTTGGAACACTCCTGCTCTTCTGACTCCTCGAAAGACGGCGAACTCCTCTGGCAATGGCTCTACTCTTCTCTCTCTGTTTGAAGTAACAGAATCCACGCGTACTAAAAAGTACTAGTGTTTGTGTTAAAGAACACGCTCACTACTCTGTTGTGTTAAAGAACACTTAGAGTTTTTTTCCCTGGAATTCTGATTACTACTGATTACTTCTACACTCAGAGAGAGGAGAGAACCTGCATATATAGCCCACGGGGCGGTTGCCAAGCAGTTGCCTGAACTTCAGGGTAGTGGCAGAACCACTCCTGAACGTGCAGCAACTGCTGTAACCGTTTCCGCTCTAATATGCAGCCAGCCATACGCACACTACGCACACTACGCACTCTACGCACGCTGCGTATGTTGCGCACACTGGGCGTACTAGGCTGCGTAACTGGGCCAGCATAACTGGGCTCGCGTAACGTGGTCGCGCAAGTGACTTGCGCAACGAGCGCAACTTAAGCGCACTATGCGCCTAGCGACGATGCTGACGTGCTAAGTGCAAAGTGCGCCAACAAAATGCCACATTATGCCTCATGAGCCCTTGAGCCCAAGTCCGAGCCCGAGTCCGAGTCCGAGTCTGAGTCTGAGTCCGAGTCCGAGTCCGAGTCCGAGTCGGAGCTTAGCTCCATGGAAATAAATTTCCAAGAGCAAAAAGCTTACAGCTTCTTAATTGTTGATTAAGCCTTTATACCATTAATAATTAATCCCACATGGCACACACCCATGTGCACTATATGTGCATCTCCATAAAGAGAAAAGACTCATATATATGAAGATACACATTCCTTTCTAGCCGATGTGGGACTAAAAACCAAAACAAAAGGCTACAAACCCAACAATCCCCCACATATCTCTATATATATGAGTACGAGTGTTCCCCACAGTAACTGTCCATTATGATTTTAGGATAGATGCCACTTAAGACTTGAATCTTCCCACGTGAGTCAAACAACAGACTAAAAATACAAGAATGGACTAAACCTTGAATTCTGTATCATAGCTGAAATTTTTTCCACTCACATAATGTAGCTACATGTGCCTCTGGCTACACATTAAAGGCCCTGTGCCAGCCTGGTTCAGTGTATAATTTTGGGTGTCTACAAGTTTACCCTCAAGAGACGGCCTGATATCTCTGTCAGTTACTATAGGTGAGTTCATTATAAAAAGACGTGGCAAGAAGCGCTTTGTGCTTCCCTTGCGGTGCTACGCCGCTATGACATGGCCTAAAGCCGAGGCCTTACCCCGTACCGGAAACCTCATCGTAGTGTCATACTACAGTAGCATGAGGCAACAACCTCTTTGTAGTGCCAAACTATCCAGCATGAAGCCTTAGGCTCCTTTGTGTTGTTACGTCGCAACAACATGGCTTACAAGGCCGAGGCTTTATCCTTAACCGGGTACCTCATGGTGGTGTCGTGCTACAGTAACATGAGGAACTCCTTCTCTTTGTAGTGCTGACTACACCCCTCTTTATTTTAACATACAGTATTAGGCTAACTGCCTATTTGCGGTGCTACGTCGCTGTGACTTGGCCTGTAAAGCCGAGGCTTTACCCTATTCCTGGGCAGCACCCTACATATAGGAACCTTATCGTGGAGTCACCCCACTGTAGCATGGAGTTTCACTCTTTGTAGTGCTGTTCTACCATGCTTCCTGTAAAGCATACCAGGCATTCACTCTGCCTGAGAACTCATTAAGGCAATTAAGCCAACCTTTCCACAGGAACCGTTTTTCGCAGAAAACAATAGTAGACAACAGTGGTTATAGGTCCATAACCTCTCCATGCCCAATAGAACATGTACCCACCATTCCTGATATTCTTCCGATTAGTGGTCCTCCCTTGAACCAAAAGCTAAATGCCTAGTAGATAAATCTTTGAACTAATAGCATAAAACTTTATGGTAGGAATACAATAATACAATATCAGAATGCCTTCAAGCCCATTTTACAAGCTGTGTCATTGACCAGCTGGCGCTTGAGGCCCTTGGTGAACGGATCCGCCAGGTTCTCCTGACTCCGAACATCAATCACTGTAATAACACCTCTCTTGATAAGATCGTGTACTGCCCTGTGCTTCAACCGCACAGTCCTCTTCTTCCCGTTGAAGAGGTCATTTGATGCCACCGTCGCAGTCGCCTGGTTGTCGCAGTATATCGGTATCGCCGGTATTTACGCTCCAACCAATGGAAGATCATACATGAGCTCCCGAAGCCATTCTGCTTCCTCGGCTGCGGTATCTAGTACAATGAACTCAGATTCCATGGATGATCGGGAGAGCATAGTCTGCTTCTTCGACTTCCACGATGTAGCAGCTCCACCCATTGTGAAAATGTATCCACCTGTGGACCTCTCGCTCTCCACCTCTGAGCACCAACTGGCATCACTGAAGCCTTCCACTACCGGAGGATCTCCGCTGTAGTACAGTGCATATGTCTGAGTCTTCTTGAGATATCTCATAACCTGTTTCACAGCTTTCCAGTGTTCAACACCTGGATTGCTTGTAAAATGACTCAGCATTCCCATGGCGAAAGCTATGTCAGGCCTTGTGGCAGTAGTAGCATACATTAAACTCCCGATTACGCTTGCATACTCCAGCTGCGTGACGCTTTCCTCTGAATTAGGCTTCAGCTTCAGATCACACCTGTACGGCGTATCGATCCCTGGAAGATCCCAATACCCATAACGAGTGATCATTTTCTCAATATAATGAGACTGTGACAGCGCTAGTCCAGTGTCTGTCAGGATGATCTTGATCCCTAAGATCACATCAGCTTCCCCCAAGTCCTTTATACTGAACTTACTAGAGATGAACTTCTTTGTCTCGGTGACACAGCTAATATCCGTACCTAGGATAAGCATGTCGTCCACTTACAGACAAACAATCACACCTCTTCCTTCAACGAACTTCGTATAAACACACTTGTCCGTATTGCTGACCATGTAGCCATTTGACCTTATAACTTTGTCAAATTTCTCATGCCACATCTTGGGAGCCTGTTTAAGACCGTACAAGGATTTTACCAACTTGCAGACTTTGTCTTCAAGACCCCTGATGACAAATCCCTCTGGTTGTTGCATGTAAATCTCTTCGGTCAGCTCGCCATTTAGGAAAGCCGTATTCACATCTATCTGATGTATCACCATCTTATGTATTACTGCGAGAGCAATCAATATTCTGATGGTGGTCATCCGGGCTACTGGAGCATACGTGTCAAAATAGTCAATCCCCTGCTTCTGAGAAAACCCCTTGGCTACCAACCTAGCCTTGAACTTGTCAATAGTTCTGTCTGCTTTCATCTTCTTCTTGAAGATCCATTTGCATCCGATGGATTTCGCTCCTTCAGGAAGATCAACCAACACCCAAGTGTTATTTGAGGTGATGGAATCAATCTCATTGTCAATCGCCTCCTTCCAGAAAACTGCATCTCTGGTCTTCATCGTCTAATCATAGGTAAGCGGATCTGCTTCCACATGATAGGTGACAAAGTCACTTCCGAAGTCCTTCGGCCTTCTCACACGCTTAGCTGACGCTCAGCTTGTTCTGGTTCAACCGTTGTATCAACAACAACATCTTCTTGGACCACATCTTCATTGAAGACTTCAGTCTCTTGTGCACCCTCATTATTCTCTGAAACATCCGGAAGCACAATATTCTTGTGCCTTGCAAACTTGTCTTCAAAATATTCTGTATCGCGAGATTCAATGATATGATTTGACTCAATATCAAGAAATCTCTGAGCATCACTCTTCTCGGCATACCCCAAGAAGATCGTCTTTGTAGTCCTTGTCCCAAGCTTCTGAATCTTTAGATCTAGAAGCTTGACATATGCCAGACACCCCCACACTCGAATGACATTCAAGTTAGGTCTGACCTTGAACCATAGTTCATGAGGAGTAACGTCTGAAGTTGCATGTGGCACTCTATTTAGAATAAAAGTGGCTGTCAATGCAGCTTCTCCCCAGTAGCACTTAGGAAGGCCAGCAGTCAATAACATTAAATTTATCATTTCTGTCAACGTCCTGTTCTTCCTCTCAGCTATTCTGTTTGATTGAGGAGAGTACGGAGCCGTAGTCTCATTGACAATTCCATGTTCCTTACAGAACGATGCGAATTCATGAGACCTGTACTCCCTACCTCGATCACTTCTTATCCTTTTGAGTTGTTGTCCAGTCTGCCGCTCAGCTTCGGCTCTGAACTTCTTGAACTTCTCGAATGCTTTGTCTTTAGCCTTCAGCAAGTAGACGAACGCATACTTTGAGAAGTCATCGATGAAGGTTATGAAATACTTCATCCCGGCCTTTGTAGAGAACTGTTTGAAGTCACAGATATCGGAGTGAACCAACTCCAGAAGATCTGTACTTCTATTAACCCGAGGAAAGGGTTTCCTTGTGATCTTCGTTTGAGCACAAACTTCATATTTCTCTACCTTACCCCCACATTTGGAGTTAAGTCCTAGACTAGACATTCTGTTTATTCGTTTATAATGAACATGTCCTAGCCTATTATGCCACAACTCAAGAGTATAAGCAGAATGAGTGATTTCATTAATTACATTAATTACATTGGACTGATTTACAAGCTGAATCTTGAACATTCCTTCGGTATAAAAAGCTTTCACAAAATATGTTCCTTTGATAGACATCACCATCTGTCCAGCATTGATGTCTATCCTGAGGCCTACATTACAGAGTAGGCCTCCCGAGATCAGGTTCTTGGCGATAGCAGGTACGTGCTTCACGCCTTGAAGCGTCAGAGACTTCTCCGAAGTCAGCTTCAACACCACCGTCCCGATCCCGAGCACTTCAGCTTGTGCCTGGTTTACCATCATAACCACTTCAGAAGTAGGGGTGTAGGTAGTGAACCACTCCTTACTGGAACAGACATGGCAGGAGGCTCCAGTGTCTACCCACTAGTCAGAATCAGTCCTTACCGCATCAACCTGTGCAATCATAGCAACAATGTCAGTGATCATAGATACCTTACTAGGCTCTCCTTGCTCTGATTGCTTGGTTTTTGCTTTGCACTCATTCTTAAAGTGGCCCTTATTGCCACACTTGAAGCAAGGCATTTCAGACTTCGGCTTCTTTTTCTTGATAGAAGTTCCCTTGACTTTTAGATTGTCAGGGTTCTTCTTCTTGCTGTGGAAAGCTGCCTGCTTTCCTTTTGGTTCCTTGGTCTGAACCAGATTGGCGTTAGCCAATTGCTTGGACAGTGTGTCCACCTTCAGTTGAGCCCGCATCTGGTCCTCAACATAGATTTCCTGTAGAAGATCTTCAAGGGTGATCTCCAACTTTTTCCTATGCATGTTTGCATAGAACTTGCTCCACCCAGCGGGGAGCTTTGAGACAATCCCTCCAACAACAAACTTGTCGGGGAGGGGCATCGCCTCGTCTTCCAACTTCTATCGCAGCTTCAGAAATTCTTTGACCTGCGGCAGCATGGACTTCTCGTCCTCAAAGAGCCATTTGTGATATTTTCAACCACAAATATTTTGCTCCTGTTCTTGTCTTCTTCGTACAGTTTTTCCAGAGACTCCCATATGTCTCTGGCAATTGGTTTCTTACTGTAGGATTCAGCTAGAGAATCCTCCATAGCATTCAGGATAAGCAACCTGCAAATGCTATTCTCCCTTCTTCACTTGGCCTGAAGTTTAGTAGCCGCAGAGATTGCGGCAGCAGACCCAGTATCTGGAACAGTAGGTTCCTCTTCAAGCAGTACGTGATCAACGTCTCTAAGTTGAAGAGTGAGATAAACCTTCCTCTTCCAGACTTGATAATGCTCTCCATCAAATTTCTCTAACTTACAGAAGTCAGTGTTTAGGAGAGAAGCATTAATATTTTTCATCGTAGCAATAAAGCTTTAAGATTGTTATTGCCAGGAACGCCGGGGCACGCTTTTCGATGGAAAATACAGAAACTAAAACAGTTATAAAGACAACGTTTCAAATGCAATTCCTTAAAGAAGGTTTTGCAACAGAGATCCAGAAGGATTCTGCAAATTACGAGATCTAAAAAGATATCGTAATACACGAATAATCTAAATAGATTTTCGTGATCGTAGCAAACTGGCAGTATTGCCTTCTAAAAAGAAGATACCGACAGAACTACTGAAGGTAACAGAAGGATGACAGGCGAGAGATGGAAATGCTGGGGTGAATAATCACCGTTGCTCAAAGCTTTATTCGCCCTCTGCGAACAGCTTCCAGGAACCAGCAAGGTTGACGGAAAACCTTGGAACACTTTTGCTCTTCTGACTCCTCGGAAGACGGCGAACTCCTCTGGCAATGGCTCTACTCTTCTCTCTCTGTTTGAAGTAACAGAATCCACGCGTACTAAAAAGTACTAGTGTTTGTGTTAAAGAACACGCTCACTACTCTGTTGTGTTAAAGAACACTTAGAGTTTTTCTCCCTGGAATTCTGATTACTACTGATTACTTCTACACTCAGAGAGAGGAGAGAACCTGCATATATAGCCCACGGGGCGGTTGCCAAGTAGTTGCCTGAACTTCAGGGTAGTGGCAGAACCACTCCTGAACGTGCAGCAACTGCTGCAACCGTTCCCGCTCTAATATGCAGCCAGCCATACGCACACTACGCACTCTACGCACATTGCGTACGCTGCGCACACTGTGCACTCTACGCACGCTGCGTACGCTACGCACACTGGGCTGCGTACTGGGCTGCGTAACTGGGCCAGCGTAACTGGGCTCGTATAACGTGGTCGCGCAACTCGCGCAACTTAAGCGCACTATACGCCTAGCGACGATGCTGACGTGCTAAGTGCAAAGTGCGCCAACAAAATGCCACATTACGCCTCATGAGCCCTTGAGCCCAAGTCCGAGCCCGAGTCCGAGTCCGAGTCCGAGTCCGAGTCCGAGTCGCTAAGCTCCTACGAAGCTTAGCTCCATGGAAATAAATTTCTAAGAGCAAAAAGCTTACAGCTTCTTAATTGTTGATTAAGCCTTTATACCATTAATAATTAATCCCACATGGCACACACCCATGTGCACTACATGTGCATCTCTATAAAGAGAAAAGACTCATATATATGGAGATACACATTCTTTTCTAGCCGATGTGGGACTAAAAACCAAAACAAAAGGCTACAAACCCAACATAAGTTACTGATCCAAGCAAAATATTTCAAAAATTCAAACCATGGGTATAACTTATCATTGATCATATTAAAAGTTTAAAATATTCCAAAATTACTATTCTATTTTTTTTAGTATCCAACTAATTCTTCCATCTCTTTTTAGTACCCATATATTGTCGCAATGACTCAATTTGTTCATCTGTTATTCATTCAAATTATAAAATTCAACTAGCTGTTACTTGGTTTAAAAGTCACCTTGAGTATCATGACTGATCCCACAAACTTTCCAATTGTTAAATAACTTCCCAAATCCACCGAGACAATTCATCATTTCTAAAAATTCTAATCCGAGGGTCACTCATTATCAATTACTCGAGCCAAGAGCATAATTTCCATGCAACATTCCATCCAACACAACATCCATCCCGCAATATCTCATTTCAAGTTTCATTTCTGATTATAAAATTGCCAATCGAACTTCTGAGAAACTTTCCATCTTTTCAACTCAATACACAATATTCTATGTTAATCTAGCTAACTGACTTAGATACCGTCCCGTCAATTCCGTCATCAGCAGTGAATTCTATCTTTAAGGGATAATTCAATTCCTAGACCCACTTTTCAGTACATCCAATTCAAGTCACATTCTATATTTATGGTTCCAACCGAGACCAACACAATACTACCCAATTTTGAAACATCTCTGAGGCTTACGTTGCAGCATATACTTCTTTAATCGTACCTATCACCACCATCTCTCGTCCAATATTACAAGGATTCATCTTATAGGTCTCGAAAGGTCACCTTATTCTTCGGTCAAGTCTCTAAGGCTAGCTATATCGACAGTTAAACCTAATCATTTAGGGGACTCCTTAGGATGAACGACTACTAGGGACCATACTAATTGCTTACCCAAGGCCAAATAATTCACTGATAGTTCCAAGGAACTCTACCCAAACATATGGGTATAAACTCAATTTGAAAAATTAATCGCCATTGCCGGCTATGCGGATAATTAGTTATGTAGTCCACGGTATCTAGGGTCAAGTCCATCTACCTATGGTCATCCTCAAGGAACTAACTCCCACAGAGACTCAAATTCCAACAATCCTATTTCAATTCCAATTCTCTCGTATCCACATGGATCCATATGCCAAGCTTCAGGGTCATTATTTCCATCATTATATTTTCCTTCAATTTCGTCAATCGATTCTTTACTTTTGTTGTATTCGTATTCATTCTGATGGAGACTCAACAAAATCTTTGAATCACATTAACCGTCAACTTATTCGTATTGTATCATCATTGCCTAATAAATCATTTCATATTGAATATCTCAAATTGAGCAATTATCTACATGTACTATTTAATGATCATATAACCGTGTTATTGATCTGCCAATATCAATAATCATACAATCTTTGTCTATATGATAAATTTATATCACTAAGTTATAATCCACAATCTATATTCCAACTGACTGTCATCCATACCATCATATCATCTATTGACATTATCTAACATATTTTATGATTCTCAATCCTATTCGTTTTTTAGCCATCAAAATCACATACTAACATTCATAAAATTTTATACTGCAATGGTCAAGTAATCCAATTAAATCCAATAATATAATATTTTAATTAACCATTCTCTACACAACACAAGCATTCAGAGTTACTACTTGTTACTTTTGTGACACAATTTAAATCCTCGAGCATACATGCACATATGTAACGCATATCCATCTCATCAAGCACGAACTCGTACTTCATTTATTATACCCCTTAGTGACTTAGATGGGTGAAGATCTATTACACCCTTAGGGTCAAAGCACCGATTTTCCACAATCATCTGAGTCACTATCAACATTTCCTAAGAACTTTAAAATTAGCAACAAAATTATAATACCACACTTAAATTTTCATCCAACCAACCACAATTAACATTCAATGTTGTAAGCCACAACATTCCCTGACCAAATCTATTTATCCAAATTTTTTTGTCTAGCTAGTCTGAGTCATCGCCTGACTACAGGATTCTTCACCAAGGTATCCATTACAATTTCCAACAGTCTCACTATCCAGCATAACATAACCACCAAGTGACTGGGACTGATCAACCAAACTCAATTATCAAGGAACACTCGAGTCACCTAGCAACAATGCATGACTCTCATCTAAGTCTTATCACTACCTCATGTCCAAAGATAGATTCATTACTATCCTTATGGGAAGGGTCAAAACACATATTATTCCAAATGGTAGGGGCATATACAACTCAAAAATGAAGCTACACCCAAATAATACCGAATCCAAGTCTATTCCAAAAATATCATGATCTAGTGATACTGATCATAACATAAAACCAACATTCTCAGGGTTTCAAAATCATAAGGCCATCACACATGAGTCAACTCATCAATTCTGTTGAACTTAATCATAAATTGTCCCATTCATAATTCCTTTTCGACCACAGTGAAATTCTCAAACAGGTTACAACACACATAACAACTTTTCTCTATTCCCATATTCCGAACATCTTTCACAAAATAATATACATGGCATCGAATGATTATCGGTTCATTAATATCCAAACCAACAACACACTTCCAAGCATCACAATGTATTTAGACTTATTGTATGGAACATCCAATGAGCAGCTAGGAGGGTCAAATAACTTTTCAGACATGAGGCAATGTGGGCATGGTCGAAGAAGCATCTTTGGGACAATAGTAGAAGCAATTTTTGATTTAATCGCGAAAGCAATGTTAAATAATCGCATAAGTAACTTTGGTTAATCAAAGATACAACTTAGATTTAAAATGAATGAATAAGAGGCCAAGGACGTAAAGCCGTGCTCTGATACCAATTTATGATGCCCCAATTCCACAGAGTCATTCAAACACACTTTTATATCTGGGAACCGATCATCCTCGCTTGGACATGATGTCGTACAAGTCTAAGTTATACTTGTACAAGGCAAAGATGGTATACAGTTAATATATTTTATTCTAGAAACAGATTACAACAGCATAACCAGACAAATTGAAGATATAAAGGACACATCTGTTATTGAAAAGAAATTTTTTAATTGATTCATAGCAGCGAAATGCAAGATATATGTTTTTATAAATATTCTCAATTTATAGCAACTCATACCAATTTGGCTTACATTCAATATACCGACACGGCTTAAAACTCACTGGTACAATAAGATTACAATATTTCATACATTATGTCCTTTATAAACAGAAAACATCATCTTAGATGCCTCAAGACTGATCAAGCCAATCTTTACGTACTGAACTTACCAAGCATGAGCACCTGAAAAGATGTCCACAACATGGGTAAGTACATTATCGTGTACTAGCGAGCAAAACTAGCCTACTAGCCTAAACCAACAGGTCTAGTCAAGCGAGCAAGAAGTTATTAATATGATATTTCTATTTGGGGCCTAAATTCAATTTACAATTCATGTACAATATTCATTGATGTACATCATGTTATGGTTTATTCATAGAAGGGCAACATTATAACATTATTGTATTTAACATGTTAAACAGTCAAGTTGAATTAACGTGAAAGATAACCATATCACTTTTCACTAACTTCTTACCGATAGCCGACTTTCCACACCTACATAAGATATATGATATAAGATACTTACCACTTGCATAAGACTTCTATTAGCATGCATTCGACTAGTAGTCGTTGGTAAAAATTATACGATAAAGGACTTCTCCAAAGTATTGTGATGCACCATTTAAAGTAGGTTGCTAGCCTAAATGAATGCCCCCCATAATACAAACATGCCATATCGAACTTCAAAAGGTAATACGCTCCATTCCACCCCAGGTAGCAAGCCTTGTGGAATGTCTAGCAATTACTCCGTGCCACCAAAGCACGTCAATTTTCCCCAGGTTCGATCGGTCCCAGTGCCCCAGGTACCGCCCGAAGAAACTCACTCAAACTTGTGCACAAGTACGTCCATGACCATACGAATGCATATACGACTCGATAAGCATAAAGACATGGTAAATTAATTGAAGGTAAACAAGCCAACAGTTCATCATCTTTTCTCATCCAAGCCGTGTTCAATGCCCAATCATTTCTATCATTCACATCATTCCTACACTTGGTGATCGCATTGATCCCAAGCCTCGTTATTTCACATTATTATTTCATCACATCACAACATTTCTTACATTATTTATTTCAATAAAGAACAAGCAATATTTTATTTCCCATCAGGGCATTCATCATTCATTTCATTGTGTCAATAGAATTCTTTCGTGTCAATAACATTGTCAGTTTATTTCTTATGTATCATTCACATAATAGTTCATTATCCAAGTGTCTCATTCGTTTCAGCAACATTAAACATGAGTACATTATTAATTCATTTCTAGTGTGTAATTCATAGTGGCAGTTCATGTGTTATTCATTTCAACAGTATTAAATCATTATCTCTTGTAGCAACTAAAGCATGGAATATATTAGGGAAATAGCATAGCAATACAATAATCTATTTTATTAACCATGAAGGATATAGGAGAATGGACATTTCCACTCACTTGCACAAAAGAGTCTTTCTGTTTTGATCGCGTATATGTTCAACGGGTCCTCCAGGGATCATTTGACACAAGGCACAATATTCCCCACTTGCCATAGCTGTACCAGCAAGCCAAGTTCCATAACTCATTCCATCCGGCCAACTAAGAATACTGCAACATTATCAAATCTTTTGATTTTTAACACAAGTCTCGATTCGACATTCTGATCAAATGCAACAAGCCAACAAAATGTCTTCGCATATAGCGGGGCATTACGGGATGAAATGCTTTATTCCCTTCATCGATGATTACTCGAAGTACGCTTTCGTCTATCTCCTCAAGTTAAAAGATGAAACATTCAAGTAGTTCAGGACTTCGAAAAAAATATAATGACAAACGAGTCAATAACTTAAGAGACTTAAAAGTGATCAAGATATAGAGTATCAATCTATTGAGTTCGTATCGTTCTACATAGAATATGGAATTATCAATAAGACTGATGCTCCATACTCCTCTCAATCTAATAGCATTGTAGAAAGAAAGAACCATACTATAACGAAAATAATGAAGTATATTTTTTTAACAATAGGTCTTCTGAACAACTTCTAGGGAGAAGTTGTGCCAACGACTACTATTATTCTCAACAGGATGTCATTTGTACAATCCAAAAGCATTACTCATGAACTCTGGTTCGATGTCAGACCCAACTTGAATGTCATTCAAGTGTAGCGGTGCCTGACTCATGTGAAACTTTTGGACATCAAGTTTCATTATTTGGGAACAAGGACTGCTAAGACAATATTTCTAGGCTAAGCCGAAAAGAATAATACTGGAAGATTTCTTGATATACTAATATGAACATTGAGTCATGTGATGTTGAATTTTTTAGGACAAGTTTGATGGACATAAGAACATAAGTTCTTGTAGATTTATCGTAACACAACAAGCATAAAGGAAATTAGTACTCCTAAATAGTTTATAGTCTCATAGGTTGTGATAAAACCTGAATATCTAATTATGAAACCAGAACGTGGTGAACCACCTTTAAAGTGAGTCAGAAGATCGAAGAATTTCAAAGAAGACTTTATAACCTATCATGTGGAAGTTGATCCACTTACCTATGATGTGGCGATGAAGATCGAGACAATGTCTTCTAGAAAGATACGGCCAATGATGATATTGACTCCATAACATCCAATAACACTTGGGTGTTGGTTAGTCTACCTGAAGAAGTAAAACCCAATGGATGCAAATATATCTTCAAAAAAAGATGAGATCCATTGGAACCATTATTAGTTCGACCAGGTTGGTGGCTACACTTATCCTCAAGTTGTACGGATGACAATTATTAGGATGCTAATCGTACTGGGTGTAATTCACAAGTTAGAGATTTACTACATGGATGTCAAAACATCATTCCGAAATGAAGATCTGACTGAAGAGATTTATATGAAGGAACCAAAATATTTTGTCATCAAGGGCTTAAAGATAAAATATACAAACTGGTGAAATCTCTTTATGGTCTAAAACCAGCATCCAAGATGTGACATGAGAAGTTTGATAAATTTATTAAATCAAACGGTTACAGTGTAAATGAGACTGATAAGTTTGTCTATAGTAAGTTAGCTGATGGCAGAGAGGTTTGAAAGCCCTCTAAATTTTGAGGATTTATTTTTTATATTTAATAGAATTAATTATTATTAATATATATTTTTACTTTCAATTTTGACCATTAAGTACCCTTTTCTGTAGCTTGAATTTTAGGAAGACAACATTTGTCAATTTCTCTAAATAAATTTTATATACATGATCTAAACGAGTCAACCTTCATTTAAACCTATTATGCCCTACTCAAACATGTCTTCTTGTACTCTATTTTTTATTGTGGAGCATTCGGGTCAAAATTTCCAATTCTAAAACCTACCGTATTACCGTAATTAAAAATTGGAGACCAAACTTGACTCAAATCTTTCGACCAATATATGATTTTGATCTACACGGAGCCTACTACACACATGCCAGTTGTATCCCACTCAATTAAGTTTTCATGTTCTACTTATACACAAAAGTCATAAAAGACGTATTTTTGGGCTTTCCGGACCAAACTAGCTACACCGACCCAAAACTAACCAATCTAGGAGTGGTATAACCAAACCTAGATTGACCTAGCCTAATGTGAATACTTTAGATCGACTCTACTCACTTTTTCTACAACCAATATAGGTTTAAATCAAAGATTACAACATCCATAGAAACCTTTCCTAATTTATACTCATTAAATCTTCTAAAAGATTTGAGTCAATATATCTTTTGATTGAGGGACCAAAAACCCACCAAACCACTTTTAACCAAAGCCCATATAAACCGTAAACCTTCCCACTAACTAACCTTATATATAGCTAACTAAAATGGCCGACCAAAACCCTAAACCTAGCTAAACCCGACCCCTACCTACAGCAGGCCGCCGCTAACTCCTTTTGTATACTGCAGTAAACCACCCCTCTCAACCCTTTTTCGATGAACCACTACGTACACGGTGACCCCAAGACGTCCCTCTTTGAACCTACTAAGGTCTCGAGTCAACATGGCAAGTTATTTGGCAGGTGCAAAGCCAAAAATGAGCACCAAACTCAGCTGACTTTAGAAATCTGAGCAACAGTTTTGCTAACTTCTAACCCTTCTTTCTACTTTCTATCAACAAAACCTCCACCAAGATAAATCTAACATGTACCCCTCTGTTTCCTCTATCATCTCCAATTGCCCCAGCACATGGATCGTAATAGTTTGTCTGGGGCAAGTTCTTTATGAAAGTTTGTCCAATTTGAACCAGTTTTTGTGCGTCATTGTTTGCACCACCTTGTGACGCACCACGACAAAAAATAATTCCTTGGTAATGATTTTAACACATCTCTCTATCATCTCAATATGCTATATTTTTATCTCGTTAAGTTTTATGCATGTTTGTACATCCATCTTCGTAGGATAATCCATCGAACACCAAAAAACCTAGAAATTCAACTTCTAACTTTACGATGTTATACTACCACCTCGACCAATTAATTACCAATGATATAAATCATGATTCCTATGTTAGTGACCTCTAAAATTCATCTTTTTCATAGAATATACATTTATGTTCAAATGTCCCGATTTGTTCCAACATACCGACTATAAGACATGTTATGCAACTAGTCGACCATGGCGTGCCATAAAGATTAAATGTTAATTTTAGATATTTTAACTATTATTTCCAGAATTTGAAAGTATATTTTTGTATATATTTATGTTAGATTAATGGTATAGTTTAATAACAATATAGTATATATCAACTTGAGCCTAAAACTAGACTAGTTACCATGTGACCAAGTTTTGACCATAGAAGACTATGAAATAATTATTGTGTAGCTTACCTTAGTTTGTTAGCTGACCGGTAGTATAATATGTTCTTAGGAGTTCCTGACAATATGACTGGGATTGTCAAAACAAGACTTTTGTACACCTACTTGGAAGATACAGACAAGTGTACCTTGCCAAAATTTCAGTACAATTGTTATTTTCTTTTATTGTTGTTTACTTATTTCTTAGTTATAGATGTTCTGTACCTAGGATATAGTTGATACTTAGTGTCCGAATCGTATTCAGGTGCCGATATCAGTGTATAGATATTGGGTATCGACACTAGGCATGGTTATGCATTTCATTCGTATTCATTAACACGATAGATCACAAGACACTAACACGATCATGCTATGGAGTCTGACATGACATATTCATGGTTATGGACTCTGTGAGAAGATACAAGACTTTTTATTTGTATTTGAGACTTACTTTATTGGACTTGACTTGATTGGATAGAACTAAAACATGGGGTGGAGAGAACATAATATAAAGCTACGTAGACTCGTTTTGCATTATTCCATATTTGGGACTTGGACGTTATTCTACTAGTTTGTCGTTGTCTCTATAGTGGAGTTCTGATGTTATTTACATGTATGTCCTTGGTCCCACGACATGGTGCCTTGGATATTAGCCTCTAAGGTGCTTGTGAGCCTCATTGGCTGAAGCCTGATATCTGGAAAAGGTTCTTATGTGCATTTCACATAGATAGTTATTGTAGTTATCCTTCAGTTTTTGTCACTTTATTTACTGTTACTTCAATATGCTATTTTGTACCTTGTTACGTCCATTTGAGGACCTGGTGATCTCTCCAAGTAGTTGATATATGTAGAGTTATTTCGTTGATCATAATGGTGTTACTATTTCTGATTCAAGTCTTTTGCGATTACATACTTATATTCATTACTTGCATTCTGCTTGTTAGCCTAGTGTTTATAGACTTATATTACTTCATCGAGTCTATTCAAACAACTGTAGCATGGGGTGCACACCAAGATATACATTTCCTATTTTTATATCCTACATTACTTTGGATTGAGACGAGAAATATTATTGAGTTACACAGATAGTTAGTCATTACTGTATAGCTTATACGTATTCAAGTTGGGATGGAGTTCATTTGATACGTAACTAGCATGTTTACGTATCCTGGTCCTACATATTTTGGGACTAAGGTGTTATACATATATTTTTGTGGTAGAAAATGTAGGTTAGAGCATATCATCTCGATTACTTTTCTGTACCGAATGAGCCTGCAAAAGGATAATGTATTAGTATCTCAATCCACAAATTGCTTTGAAAACTCTTTTGATTTTATCCACCGCCTTTGTAACTTATAATTTAAGACGATTATCTTTTTTGAACTCCTTATCTTGGACTCTCATTTTTCCCTATTTCGGAAGAACGAATACTCGTGGTTGATGAATCATTTGGAATCTCGTCTCTATTTGTCACGCCCCGCTCCCACAGGAGCGATCGTCCTTGCTAAGGCGTGATGTCGCACGGGCCTAGGTTGCGCCCGTGCAAGGCTAAGTCCAGAAACGGTCGATTTGAGCTAGGCCACAAAGTCGCACAGAGTGTCCCCATTTACAGCGGAAAGTAAATGAACACAAATTGAAGCGAATTCAACTCTTTATTGATATTCAAAAAGTTTACCAGCGACGCTAGGCCGATATTACAAGTCACTCAAGCTCTCTCTCTCTGAAACATAAAAGGCGTGCCAAGTGGCTTACAAGATGGAATGATTCATGGCGATGTTCGAATACATTATGTCATATATATGGTGCTCCAGCTCCTTGCAACGCTCCAAGGCTCGAGAGATAGCTCCGCGCCTTAGCACGTTCGAGGGAAGCTTCGGACCCACCGACGTTTCCTGCTTCCTGCAAGCAGACTGTGGGGTTATCAGTACATTGTGATGCACTGGTGGGGAGGCTAGCTCGCCCACAATGCCATCATTACCAAACACGTTCCATTTACTTTTGTGCATCTCTATCATTTATTGTCTTTCTAATCTTGCCTTAGGATCAATTTTATGGCATATGTCATAACCTATCCCGTGTTGCCAAATTCAAGTGTCGCATGGAAATACATGTACTGCTTACC
Organism: Iris pallida; assembly: GCA_029216955.1. Classification (NCBI taxonomy): domain Eukaryota; kingdom Viridiplantae; phylum Streptophyta; class Magnoliopsida; order Asparagales; family Iridaceae; genus Iris; species Iris pallida. The sequence continues at coordinate 4,387,771 of JANAVB010041618.1, read as the reverse complement.
CATACTTACCGTCCGGCCTTCCCTGTCCAATGTAAACCAAGTTAGTCAACAATTCATATAAAATAACTTAACGTAGTTCATGAAAGCATTCAATGTAAAGTGCGTGTCCTTGCCTCGGGTTCTAGCATGTCGTAGGCACGTTTTCTAACTCGTTTGCTTGAAGTACTCCTTATCATTTTGTGTGTTATATTCAAGCCTATTTAGAAAGTGCTTTGTACAGTTACTTAGACTACTTTGATTTTAATGCAAGAACTTGCACGTGGATTGCCACCAGCAAAGCCCACTTAAATCTATATGCACCGGTCGCTGGCATCACAAGCCATTATGGACACTTCCAACCGTGGTATTTCTCAACTTAGCTTAGGGTGGGACTGGCACACACCCCGTTAGTCTCTTAAAATACCTCAGCACTTACGTCCCCCGGGTGGCCAAGTCCGCACCCAGGCAGCCCGTAAGCCTCGACTTGGTTCCGTCTAGGCCGGCCACGATCCTCCCTTTGATCATGCCGCAGAATCCGTATCACCCGTGCACGGGTCCGTCCACGACCATTTCGTACTTTATCGTCATAGGCTAACCCTTATCCACAATGCGTTATCGACCAGGTTGGCGTCCGTGCAGCACGAGTAGCGAGCCCCGTTGCACGTGCCCGTCACACCTGTCGCTAACCATTCTTTTCCTTCTTATCTTTTATTCATTCTTTCTTTTCTTTCTTTCACTTGTCCATTCGTTCATTGGTTCATTTTCGTATTCATCCATTCGTTGATTCATTCATTCACTCGTTTATTCGTTCATTCTTTTATTTATACATTATGCAACTTTTCGTGCGGGAGTCGCCTTGGCGACCCATCGGTCTCATAGTCTTTCAATATGGCTAAACTCTACTCGAAATGACTATGTTGATAGTCTTCCCGTTTCATTGTTGTAAACCATTTATTGTTTCATTGTTGAACGCATAAGGGACTTGAACGTAAGCTTGTGCCTTAGCACGAGCGTGGAGCGCGGTACGAGAGTTCTCGTATTTTCCTTGTTCCTTTCCATATTCTATACAAGCATACAAGATAGGATTAATTCCTTAGCTAGGTGCGTTGGGTCATTTATTAGCATGCGCGGTGTTATCGCCTAGCGATTTCAGTGATAGTGTCCGTATTGTTATGTGTTTAGGCTAAGCAAAGACGGGTTCATCGGAGCCACCCACCTTAGCGATGTTCGAATCGTCCGAGCGATACTCTGAGCGCGCCTTTGATAGTCTAAGTCTGGATTCATCTTTGGCAGGCCAATGTAAGTCTTGCATCGATTCTTCATCAGGTCGATGCCAACTCTTCGGATCGACGGCTCGTTTGAGTCGTTGCACTTGCCGTTTGAATCGGCGTTCCGCTAGAGCGGAGCGGGTCACTACACTATTAGATAGACCGAGTATATTAGATTGACAAAATAGAATTCTTATATACGAATTAATCCTAACGAGTGTCTCTAGGATTAATAGACTGTAACCATTCCACTATTTACTTATGTTAGTTAAAGATCGGATAGAGGTATAACAAAGTTTAATTTGGTTTAGTAAGGAATGATTGATATGTTTCTCAATCAAAATGATTGGAGTGATTTAGGACGAATATATAGTAGAATTTTAGAGTTACATATGGTTCCCTAATTAGGATGTGATCATACACATGGAAGACTATAGTTGAAAGGACTCAATAATCTATGAATATGATGAGTCAGTAAGCACTATAATTCTTATAGAAAATCCTATGGATGTATTGAGGTTGAGAAATTTTTGCTTGAACGATGTAGAAATCATGATAGTATGCATATGTTATGAATTTAATTTACCATGGACAGTGGCATGAAAGGCCTTCACTAGGGAGATTTCTATCGAAAGGATATATCAAAGAGATATGTGATGAAAGGTTGTACCATAGTGTCGATCATGGAATAGGTGTATAGTGGATAGGAATGTGTTAGACTAGACATACCTCTTTATAGAAGGAGAATAGCTTTGAATGGACCCATTAACAACCGTGACTAGAAGATTAGTCAATAGGTAAGTGTTTGCCAAGAAATTATATATAAGCATTGTTTAGCATTAACATACCCCATTACCTAGTAGACAAGCATAGAAGGGTTCGACTTACTTGTAAGTAGTGCATAACTTCCTATAGACTAGAAGGGGTGGGTTTTTAATCATACTATTAAGGAGATTTGATAACTTATAGCAGCATGGCATAGTGATTAAGGACTGATTTTGGTAATCCTAACTTTTGTGGATAGACCTAATTAAGTACTTGAGAGTAAAATTAGGAATCATAGCTTAAGTATACTAGAAAGTCATAGACGTGTTGAACCCTTTCCATAATACAGTTCTGTTAGAAATTCTAATGGACTTATAGTTACAACAATTGTGTTGGAGTAAGATACTCATAGAAAAGTAAAGATGGAAGAATCGTAGGAGCAGTATTATGTATAGATTGAAGAAGTAAAGAGGGTCAAGGATGGCTAGGACCTAGCAGACCGCATTTTTAGTGTGTAACACCATGTTGCTAGAAACAACATTGAAGAAAACCTAGGCCACAGAAGTGGTAAACTGGTTAGAATCGATATATATATATATATATATATATATATATATATATATATATATATATATATATATATATATATATATATATATGTATATATATGATGGTAGCATAAGATTAGCTAGTCCTATTCTTATGAAATCTTGATAGATAGCCTACACTTTAACATGAGTTGTTGTTCATCATCTTCAGACTGATTAATCATTTGAAGTCCAAGATCTTCTAGTAATCCGAGGTATAGTGTCTCTTCCTAGTCCCAAAGTACGTAGGATTAGGAATATGTATACATTCCAGCAATGTATCAAATGGACTACAGCCCAGCTTGAATACGTATAAACTCTATAGAGGTCCACTCTAATTATAAATAGCAAGTCCAACTTTATCTCAATCCGCAGTATATCATCTCAAGTGAGAACCAAGTGTACCAATGCTAATCAAACAGTAATATGCTGATTCCACAAGAGTAAAAATACCAAGAAAGACAATATGTACTAAAGTTGGCCAAACCTTAATGCAACCATCTGAACAAGCTCATGACAAAATATAGCTTGTGAGACAAGGCTAAAGAGCAGAATGCAAGTATTACATAAAACGTGTAACCATAATAAATATCTGGATCGAAAATAGCAGTACCTCCATGATCAACGAACCATCTATCCATAATCAACTACTTGAAGAGATTACCAGGCCCTCATAGGATATAACAAGGTACAATAAATATCAAGCCAATGTAACAATAATGAAAATGCAACTGCTAAATAGTAATTTTAATAACTAGCTAAGTGATGCACGTGAGAACACGTTCCTAATATCATGTTCTGGCCACTAAGGCTCACAAGCTCCTCAACAGACAAATACCTAAGGCACCATCTCGTGGTACCCTGCGTAAGAAATAAAATAACACAAGTGCTTTGCTATAGAGACAATGTCAAGAAATAGTATAACAAACAAGTCCCAAATATGGTAACGAGGTCAAGCAATAAAATAACCTGATATGTCGATAATGTTCTTCCTAACCTATGTCTAGTACTAGCAAGTAGAGTCAAGTCCAGTATATTAAGCCACAAGTATATGTAACAATCTAGTATCCTATCATGAAGTCTAAGCCATGAATACTCATGTAGACTTAGTATGAATCGTGTTGGTGTCCTATGATCTAATGTGTCAATTAAATACGAATAAAATATATGCAATGTCTAGTATCGATACTCGATGACCACAAGATATCATCGACACCCAAATACAGTATCGACATAAAGTACCGACTAATCCTATGTCCTCAATGATAATGGACAAGAAAAATAAAATACAACAATAAAAGAAAGGACAATAAACTGTAACATTGGCAAGGTACACTTGCTTTGGTCTCCAAGCGTGCAAACTGCAATCAAACTCCGATATCCTCGGTCACACTATCACATACTCCTAGAATAAATATATAACTACTAATCAATAACATATCTATGTCACACACACACTCTTATATTTACAACCATACTATATATCCTCGTCTTGACATATTCTAATTAGACTAGTACCTTACCATATATAGCTACATCTAATATACTTAGTCATCAAGTCACAATAATAAAAATAATTATGAAGTAAAAATAAAATATTTAATTTTTAAAATTTATTTAAAATATTTTAAAAATATTTTTGAACTAATATATAAAGAAACAAATATCTTGTACTATATCAAACTAGTATCAACATGACAAAATAATAGTTTTATAAAATAAAAAATATAATATTTAATTATGGAATATTTATAAATAATATTTAACAAAAATATTCACATGGAAACTATTATATAAACTTACTATTTCAACTAGTAGCACCGTTAGCCAACTTATCGAGTCGATCGAACCAAAAAACAAATAGATTTTAAATAATTAATAATTCTGAAATAAATTAGAAAAATAAAGGAAAATATGATTTACAAGGAATAACACATGATAACCATTTTATAAAAATATTATAAAGTCTCTAGTTTAAGAACAACTACATGTACGAGGAAATTCAACGTTCGATAAATAATAGGATGGAAACAGATTTTTAAAAATACAAAAAACTCAACGAGATTGACGTCAAGTTATTAGGATGATAGAACAAGATGTTATGATCACCAACAATATTTTTTGTGAGGTCATAAGTCTCTCCCAGTTGCTGGAATCACGAGCTCACTAAAATAGGATCAGTTTGGACCAACGATCGTGCAATGAGCGCCACAGACAAACGGGAAGGAACCACGTATCGTGCTTTTTGGAGAAGGAAGAAGACACATAGGAATATACGTTAGAATTCATTTTGTGTCAAAAAAATTGATAAAAAGTAGGAAACACATCTTAGAATTCGACCAATCTGTTGTGCATTTTAGAACTGGGTTCGACCGACTTCGGGTAACTTCCACTCCATGTGCCGACCAAACTAGGGGTTATGGCTCCTCGGGGGCTTGCTAGGATATTAGAGGGTTGTCTTAAGGTGGTCGAGGAGGTGGTGGAAGGGGTGGAAGGTTCGACAATGGGATATAACAACAATGGTTACAACAGCTTCTTCTCAGAAAGTGCGGCCAGTAGAAGGGTTTAGAAATTTTCGTTTTTTAGGCTCAATTGTGAATAACATAAGTATTCAAAATCCTAAGGGGATGGGGTTTGCGTGAAGTAGAGGCGGTTTGGGAGACTTAGGATTTGTTTAATATTTGTTTTAAATCAAAAAGGAAAGAAAAAGATTGAGTCAGATTTGTTATTTCCACATAACCCTCTCAATATCCAAAATACACATTTGCATTTTCCTCTATAAGTGGTTGTAAAATATTAATAAAAATCAATTAATAATGTTCCAATTAGGGTCGGTGCGGCTCGTTGGATTTAATTGAATTTCGAAAGTCTATTAATTGGTTCTTTTATGCCATTTAAAAATAAATAGCACATGAGAACCCAATTGACTGGGACACCATTTGCATGTTTTTAGTAGGCTCAAAATAGGTCAAAATTATATATTGAGTCAAAAAGTTTGGATCGGATTTGGGTCTCAAATTGGAATTAAAAAATATATAAAAATTATGACGAATAGAAAAAATGACCATTTTGATCCGAAAGTTATGCAAGAAAAATATAATGCGAGGGAATATATACGAGTGAGACATGATATGCCTAAATGAAAGTGGAATCTACAACATGAATATAAAATTGTTTTGAAGAATTGACAAATGTTGTGATTCAAAAATCAAAGCTACTGTAAAGTGTATTTATAGTCATATTAAATTAAAATATTATTTAATAATAAATAATCATATTAAAAGTAAAAAAAAAATCCTAAAAATTATAGGGCTTACAATCTACCTATCTTAATAGTAAATAGAATAATGATTGGTCGATAACAAACAGTAAAGAAATGAACGGGGTTAACTTTTGACATAGTGGCATGATTGACGGGTGCGAATTACTCCACAAAATGACCATCAAGCCAAGATCTTAATTACTAGTCCCTTAACCACTATATCCTCGATCCATTTTAACTTTTTATTATTCGGACTAATTTTCTCAAAGGACTTGTCCTATATTTTTATTCAAGCCTTGAATCAAAAAATTAAATAATAATAATAATCTTTAACCATTCTAATTCTCAAAAATTGAATTCACCGATATTCTTTAAAATTCTCAAAATTTTAAATGCAAGTCCACTCTTACCTTAATCCCTTCAAAAAGTTTAGTAATAAAAAAATATTCAATAGATCATCTTCCAATTTTTGGATTTTTAAATCTTGCAGCCTTAAAAAATTTATGATTCGTCCTTCAAACTCAAAATTAAAAAATTCACTAATAGTAATTTTCTTGAATCAAATATATATGTATTCAAAATTTTAAATGCAATCTTCAAGAGACTTTCTCCTTAAGTCAAATCTCTATCCTCAAATTCTCTTCTACTTTTAACATTAACACAATAACCATAAATGTTCTTCTAAAACTTTATGAAGTCAAAAGCACTAAATTATCTCAATTTTATTTTACTCGATTGCCTTCTATAAAGCACGATTATTCATTACTCCGAAATAGGAGGGGACGAGAAGCAATGATACAAGAAAGCGAAGAAAAGATAATTGAGTGCAAATACGAAGTTCAAGGATGATAGAAAAATTCTAAAAGAATTGTCAAGGTAGTTGTAGATTGAGAATATTAAGAGTGTAATCCTATTTGCAGGCCCGTTAGGTAAAGTAACATAACCAAAACGGCTAGCTCGACCTGCATGGGCCACTAAAAAAATGTAACACGCTAGTCCCAAACTATATAGGACTAGGAATACGTATACATGTCAGCTACCTATCAAGTGGACTCCAGCACAGCTAGAATACATACAAGATGTTTAGAGGTCCAATCTAATTATAACTAGGAAGTCCAATTATATCTTAATCCATAAGATATCATCTCAAGTGAGAACCAAGTGTATCAATGTTGATCAAAAGTAATATACCAATTCCACAATAGTAAAAATACCAAGAAAGACAACATGTATTAAAGTTGGCCAGACCATAATACAACTATCTGAACAAGCTCATGACAAAATAAATATTGTTAAAGTAGGTTGAAGAGCAGAATGGAAGTAATGGATAAAATGTGTAACCACAATAAATACCTAGATCAAAAATAACAACACCTCCATGATCAGCAAATTATCTCTGCATAATCAACTACCTGGAGAGATCATCATGTCCTTACGCGACATAGCAAGGTACAAGAAACAACAGTCCAATTTAACAGTAATGAAAATGAAACCTCTAAAGGGTAACTATCATAACCAGCTAAGTGATATGCACATGAGAACATGTTCCTAATATCAGGTTCTGGCCACTGAGACGCACAAGCTCCTCAGCAGGCAAGCACCCAAGGCACCGTGTCGCGGTAGCCTTGGCAAGCAATAAAATAACAATAGGGCTCTGCTACAGAGACAATGGCAAGCAATAATATAACAACCAAGTCCCAAATATGATAATGAGGTTAAACAATAAATAACCTAATATGTCGGTAATGTTCTCACTATCCCATGTCTAGAACTAGCAGGTCGAGTTAAGTCCAGTATATCAAGTCAGAAGTGGAAGAAACAATCAAGTATCCTGTCATGAAGTCCAAGCCATGAATACTCGTGTAGACTCTGTATTATGAATTGTTTCGGTGTCTTATGGTCTACCGTGTCAATAAAATATGAATAAAAATACGCAATGCTTGTGTCGATACTCGATGACCACCATATATCATTGGCACCCGAATATAGTACGAATGCAAAGTATCGACTAATCTTACGTCCTCAATGATAATGGACAAGAAAAATAAAATACAACAATAAAATAAAGGACGATAAACTATAACATTGGTAAGGTACACTTGCATGAGGTCATGAGGTCTCTAAGCGTGCGTACTAAGGTCTGACCCCGGTATCCTTGGTAACATCGTCACGCACTTCTTGAATAAATGTACAACTACCAATCAACAACATATACATATCATACACACACTAATATTTACAACCATACCATATATAGCATCGACTCGGCATATTCTAACTAGACTAGTACCGTACCATATAAAGCTACATCTAATACACTTAGTTATTAAGTCACCACGATAAAAATAATATTTTTATAAAATAAAAAATATAATATGTAATTTTGGAAATTTATTTGAAATATTTTAAGAACATTTTCTAGTTAACATATACAAGAAAACAAATATCTAGTACTATATCAAACTAGTATCAACATGAAAAAAAATAATATTTTAATAAAATAAAGAAAATATAATATTGAATTCTGGATATTTATTTAAAATATTTATAAATAATATTTTACAAATATTTACAAGAAAACTATTATATAAAAGTATTATATCAATTAGTAGCACCGTTGCCAACTCGTCGAGTGGGTTGGACCAGAAAACAAATATATTTTTAAATAATTAATAATTCTAAAAAAATTAGAAGAATAATGGAAAATATGATTTTATAAGGAAGGACACATGATAATTAGTTTAGAAAAATATTATGAAGTCTCTAGTTCAAGAACAACTATGTATTCGAGGAAATTCTACCTTTGATAAATTAAACCACGAAAACAGTTTTCTAAAAATACGAAAAACTCAACGAGATTATCGATGAGCATATTGGGATGATAGAACAAGATGTTAGGATTGTTACCAATATTTTTTGCGAGGTTGTAAGGCTCCGCAAGTCACCGGAATAACGAGCGCACCAAATAGGTTTAGCCTAGACCAACGATCGCGTGATGAGCGCCACGGACAAACGGGGTGGAACAACGTATCGTGCTTTTTGGAGAAGGAAGAGAACACATAGGGCTACGCATTAGAATTTGTTTTGCGTCAAAAATATCGATAAAATATAGAAAAAAAATTGTCGTGTAAGTCGACCAACCTGTTGTGAATTTCAAAACTGAGTTTGACCAACTTTGATTATCTTCCACGCCTTATGCTTATCAAACTAGGGGCTGTGGCTCCTCGGGGGCTTGCTAAGATGTTAGAGGGTTGTCTTAGGATGGTCGAGGAGGTGGTGGAAGGGGTGAAAGTTTCAGCAAAGGGGGAGAACAACAACGATTACATCAACTACTTCTCGCAAAGTACGAGTAGTAGAAGGGTTGGGAATTTGGGTTTTTAGGCTCGATTTTGAATAATATAAATATAGATAAATACTCAAAAATCTAAGTGAAATGGTTTAAAGTAGAGGAGGTTGGGGAGGATCTAGGATTTATTTTGAATTAAAAAGAAAAGAAAAAGATTGAGTGATATTTGTTATTTCTAAATAACCCCCTCTCAATCTCCATAATGAATATTTACATTTTCCTCTATAGGTGGTTGTACAACATTAATTAAAAAAATTAGGTAACGGTCCTGTTAGGCTAGGGCAACCTAAATTTGGCTGTACCTTTCCTAGTTGGGTTAGTTTCAGGTCAGTATGCCTTGTTGGGTTTAATTAGGTTCCGAAAATCTATTAATTAAGTCTTGTGTGATATTTGAAAATAAGTATCACATAGGAACCTAATTGAGTGAGACACTAGTGACATGTTAGTAGTAGGCTCAAAATAGGTCAAAACTATACATAGAGTCAAAAAAATTAGATCAGATTCGGTCTCAAATTGGAACTAAAAAATACATCAAAGTTACGGTGAAGGGCATGAATGACCATTTTGACCCAAAAGTTGTGAAAAAAATATACTACAAGGGAACATGTTTGAGTGGAACATGATATTCCTAAACGAAGGTGGAATTGTTTAGAACATGAAATAAAATTGGTTTCGAAGAATTGGAAAATATTGTGCTTCAAAAATCAAAACTTCGGTAAAGTGTATTTATAGTCATAATTAAATTTAAAATATTATTTAATAATAAATAATTATATTAATTAAATATAAATAAATAAATAAATCCTAAAAATTAGAGGGCTCACATATAGGTCACTATTGACCGGATCGACCAGCTAACATGAGCAAAAGTATTTCTAAGATTAACTTGAGATTGGGATACCATCAGGTAAAGATACGGAGAGATAATATTAATTCTAAAGCACAATATTCGGGACTCACTACGGCCACTACAGGTTTTGTGATGCCTTTTGGACTGATGAATGCACCTGCTGCAGTTATGAATCCGACGAATGGTGTTCCACTAGTACCTGGAACCGTTGTGGTAGTTTTGATTATATTTTGTCATAGGACAAAGCTATAGAGGTAGCATATTTCATAGGATGGGGACTATCTAAGATATATATGAGTAGGATAAAACATATCAACTAGAAAGGTCGACTAGAAAATAGTGGTATTTTATTTTTTTAGTTTTAGTTTGGTAGAAAATCTATTTTAATTAATGGGTAGATATTCCTACCGCTGTCAAAATTGATAGGGTGAATTAGAAGTTTTACCTATCCATAGAGATTTGTTAGGAGAATAAGATAGAATTTGAGAGATTATACAGTTTAGCCTTAGTATTAGTCATATTTTACTGAGCAAAAATATGACCACCCTTGTGGTAGACTTTGGAAGGTATGACTAGAGACTTTTGTTATGGATAGAATGGTTTGATAAGCCTTGTACTTAAGGCTGGACCTAAGGCTGTGTAGAACCATTATCGTTGGAATTTTTTTAAAGAATATAAGAATCCATGCTATACAGGACTAGGTAATTAGCTTAGGGATAGAATTCTATACATACTCTTCCAAGGTGTAAGTCAGAATATAGTACAGTATAAGGCCTAACCCCAACAAGCGATCCTAGAATCATTAGACTAAGCCCTGCTTCCTTTTGACTGAGATAAGGCCTATAATAGAAGTACTAGAAAATATTATTATCGAATGATATATTAACATGTACTTGAAGGCATGGGCATCAGAGATCACTCAATAAATTATTTATGAAGTGCATAACGACGGTTTCCTATTCCATACTGATCAATGGGGTTCCTGAAGGACTCTTTGAACCATCTAGAGGGATTCGACAGGGGTGCCCACTATCACAGTTCATATTCGTCCTATGTTCAGAAGTATTATCCAGAATTTTCCTCAAACTTGAACATGACAATCTATTCCAAAGAATTTGCCTTAATAGGTACACACCGGCAATCTCTCATCTATTATTTGCTGATGATATATTAATCTTTGGACATGCATCCCTCCATTCTATGAATACTATACATGGAATTCTCCAAGTATACTCCCAGTGGTCGGGACAGAAGATAAACTTCTCCAAGTCATGCATTCATTTCAGCAGTGGAGTCGCACACAACACTCAAGAAATATTAGCCTCCGCCCTTCAACTCTCAAGAATGTCGGAAGATGACAAGTACTTAGGCCATCAGCTTCTAAAGCCAAAGTCCAAGTTATCTACCTATTCTTCCCTACTCGAGCAATGTTCCGCTCGACTGCAAGGCTGGAAATCTATGCTTATGTCTCATACAGGATGTACCACATTGATCAAATCGACATTGGGGTCCATTCCCATATAGCACATGTCGGCGTATTTACCTAAGAAGATTTTGTGCATGTTGACTGTTTTCCATAAATAAATTCACTTTATTTATTATGTTTCTGGGAAAATTACAACTATAGGAATCTGATCTAGAAGACAATCACTTTATCCCTTGGACGATACGATGAAGAAAACTTGAACTTCGAAGAACTTGGACAGCAACTGGGCAATCTCTCTGTTCTCTCTGAATTGAATGTAATCTCTGATGAAGATGAAGAAACTCTCTTTTATAGAGTTCTGGATATCTGTTCTGAAGCATTCGCTCAGTCAGTTACTTGACGTGTGCATAACTGCAGGGACGCGTGGCAAATTCTGATGGAGACACATTAGAGTGCGGTTGAAAGTAGTAGAATTTATCTAGGAGAGATTGATGGCATGGATGCCACGTTGCATAACTTCTGAATAAGTGGGTAACTGAGTACAGGACACGTGAGAACGTGTGTTGACTGTACGTTTTAAAGTCATCCTGAATGCATTTGCTGTGATACGCTGTCTTTGTTGAAGAGGAGTCATACGCTATCTTTTGAAGACATATGTCTTGCATATGCTGACTTGGATAGTATAGAGTCATATAAAGCTGATACGCTCAACAAGGAGTCGTATGGAGTCCATACGCTCACTTGATTGATAAGGAGTCGTATGGAGTCCATACGCTCACTTGATTGACAAGGAGTCGTATGGAGTACATACGCTCACTTGGTTGACAATGAGTCGTATGAAGTCCATACGCTCACTTGATTGACAAGGAGTCGTATGGAGTCCATACGCTCACTTGATTGACAAGGAGTCGTATGGAGTACATACGCTCACTTGGTTGACAAGGAGTCGTATGAAGTCCATACGCTCACTTGATTGACAAGGAGTCGTATGGAGTCCATACGCTCACTTGGTTGGCAAGGAGTCGTAAGCATTGAGGGAGTAGACACGTGGCTGTCCTCAATCTTCTCAAATATGCCATATCTTCTAATAACTGACAAATATCTCTCGAGCGTCGTGTTGCAGATATGATGGCTGACAGACTGTCAGAAATGACAATAATGATGGCTGTACATTTATGATGGCTGATGAGCTATCCTCGTAAGAGACAAAATCAATTCTCGAAAACCCATACGACAGTTAATCTTCATAGGGCAGCTGTCTTTGCACGAAAGACGAAGTATCAGATTCATCCTCCATTAAACGTATGCTGTACTGTCATTCAAGAAATAATAAAATATTCACTGAGCGTACGGCTTTCGCTGAGCGTATGGCCTTGAGCGTATGGCTTTGGCTGAGCGCATGGCCTTGAGCGTATGGCTTTGACTGAGTCTTATGTCAGCGTGTCATAATTTTTCATACCCTACAAGACCCCCTTCAAAGTTTTCGAACTTTATAAATTTCAAAAGTTCGAAATTACTTTGAACTTAAAGTGAGAATAAGTCTTGACAAGCTGGCATGATTTCCTCAATATCAGTGCAAATCTTTAGGGATTCTGTTTAAAGAACGGCCGCCGTTTAAACTTCTCTTGTCTTCTATAAATAGGTCCTTCAAAACCTAATTCATTTCTTTACTTCTGCATTTGTCTTCGAGAGAGAAAAAGCTCCAAAACTCAAACTTCTTCTTCTTCGACTCAATCTTCATCAATGGCACCCAAAGTCGACGCTGCTGCAAAGGGAAAGGGGAAGGCTCCTGCGGAGTCATCTCGATCTGCCGCCGCTGCTACTAAGAAGACTGCTGATGAGCATATTCGACGAAGTGAACGCCCATTGAAGCCCCTTTATGGTGAGGATGGAGATGATGAACAGTAACTATCCCCTATTTAGGGCTCTGGTTAGGACAAGATCATAAAACGTATCCCCTTTTTAGGGTCAATACGTCAGAAAATACACTTCCCTCTTTAGGGTTTAGTCATATTCCATATTTTTCGTTTATACGAAAAATATGTTTGGAGCATATTCTGTAAGATACGCGTATCTTTGATAGAAATGTCAAAATATGCTGATTTGAAGGAATACGTTATGTCAAGTTGTCTCACTGAGATACGCTAACTCCTTTGCTAGCGTATTTTTGATGAACATCTTGTCAACCATACGCTGATACGCTTAAGAAAAGGATCCAATCATACTCTGATCTTTGAATAAAAGCTGAGCGTAAACTGAACTTAAAATTTATCATAGGCCTAGGATAGACTGAGCGTAAAAGTAATCTCTGAATTTGTCATACACTTAGGATAAAAAATGATCTCTGAATCCGTCATACGCTTAGGATAGACTGAGCGTATGTTGAACTTTGAATCTGCCATACGCTTAGGATCGAGTGAGCGTATGTTGATCTTTGAATCTGTCATACGCTTAGAATAAACTGAGCGTATATTGGTCTTTGTCATCTCTTTGTGTTGAAGATTTCTAACTTCTTATTCTTCTTTTGCAGTGGATATTCTGGCTCAGGATGCACAATTTAAAGGATGTGTAGGGAACAACTATAAAAGTGACCTATCACATGTCCATTTTCCTCAATTTGATGGACCTTCCACAAGGATAGCTATTCTGACAAATCAGAAGAATGATACCCTACTAAATTTGGTGAGTGGACTGCCTCTACAGAGTGTGGATAGTGCTACCCACTCAAAGCCAGCATCTCTTTTTGGAGATGCTATTGATATAAACTCCCAGCCTGCTCTTGATAAAGTGTCATACTCATATTATAGAGATGGTGATAAGAATCAGCCAATGTATCTGACTGGTTTGTCCAAAAGCATCAACATAGCTCGCTTATTCCACGCGAGTCATCAAAGGCAAATGAAGTGGGATATCACTCCATTCTGTCAAGCAAAAACTGGATGGATAGGATACAGTCAAGGAAGATTCCGCAGTGGTACTGAACCACATGTCTCAGTTTTGCGAGGATTGCTGCCAGCTACCATTCCTCCTGAGGACTCGGCACTTCTGAGGCCAGTTAGAGTCCCAATCTTTGCAAATGAATTTGTTCAGCTAGAAAATTCTATTTACCCAAAACAGTCTATAAGGCTTACTGGTCTGGTGAACCCGAAGAATACCAGATGGACTGTTCTTGTAAGATGGATTCTGAACAACTTTGGGGAACAGTTAAAGGTGATAGGCCTATATAATGCCATCAAGTGCACCGCTTATGGTTTTAGGCCAAATCCAAATTTGTTCTTGGCATTAGCGGAAAGGTATAATTACCGAACCGGCACTTTCATGACTCCAAGAGGCGAGATGGGATTCGCCCTCCATGAAATGGCATACATTTCTCAGCTGCCAATAGGAGATTTGCCATATGAAGAGTATATTCCTTTCATTGATGAAATGAATAAAATTTCTGATGCCAACCCACTGGTTCTTCATGTATTTGAAGAATTAATGTGCCATTACAGTATATGTAAGGCTTTTTATAAGGCACAAGGTGCAGAGGGAAATTCCAACTGCAATTCTTCTAAGTGGATGGCCTATTTATTCCAAGGCCGCACTGAAGAAGTTCAGAAGAAGAAGAAGACTGATCAATATGTCGTTCGCTTTAAACCCCTGAGTCAAGCTGAGATTGACAAACTAATCCGGGACACCACTCATGACGACATCATCATTGAAGAAGATGAAGGCACCTACAAAGCTGGTGATAGGTTGGAGACCTATATAAAGCAAGGTAGCCAAAAATTATCTGATGAAGGTCATCTGGCTGGATTTATATCCCTCTGGCTGAGAAAATTTGTAGTACCCGATACCTGTTCAGCAGACATGATGCACAGAGGAGTTGTTTTTGCAGCAGTCCGTCTGACTTTCGGGTACAAGATGGATTTGCTGACATCAATGACATACCGTCTGAATGCTGGCTTAAGGGCATATATAGACATGATGTTTGAATTGGCAAAGAAGAAGCTCACAACTTTTTCCCTGGTAGAAATGCCCTTTACATATTTATTTGGGTGGCTGCTTCTCCATTTTGAATCTCTCATGAATGTTGGAATGGCTAGACCAGACGATACCTTTTTGGAAAGATACTATCATACACCAAAGTGGAGGTATGACACTCTGACAGACTGTAGAACCATATTAAACAGGGGAGAATTATGGAGTTTCACTTGTGTTCCTCCACCTGTTGGTTATGAAACCATGTTTGGGAAGTTGATTGATGGCATTGGTGCCAGTGAGTTAGATGATATTCAACATGAATGGCTGGAGAGGATCAGGCCATCTCACTTGATCTGTCGCCGTGACGATGTCACCTATCTGGAGCCATATCTTCCGAGTAGGTTTGCTCGACAATTTGGCTATGATCAGTTGCATGTGGGAAATGTAACGACATATTTTGGCTACCAAGGCGGATTAATCGATGGCGCCAGAACTTGGATATACTATATTGCTGAAGGTACCGGAGCTACTTTTTCTATGCCAGATCCGGTTACTTATCGGAGAGGAGCTAAAATGTTGGCGTCTTATACCAAATTCTATGTATCGGCTAATACCTTCGATAAAAAATTCAGCATCTTAGGTAAAAGCTTCATCCATGCTGATAAGAGATCAACCAAATCAGCCCTGCCAAGAGATTGTCATGACCGAGAAGATCCTCTGGCTACTGATGAAGTTTATGATGAAGTTTTAGAGAATCTCTTCTCTGATGAACTTCATCAGCCATTACATGTATCTATTGGAAGTACTAAAGAGAGTGTATCTTCTGACAGTACACCGAAAAGGAAGCGGGACAAAGATGCTTCTGGGCCTGCTCCAAAAAGGGTTACTCGGGCAGAGGCTCGTAATCGTGGAAGACGAATCAGAGATGCGGACGAAGCAGGTAGTGACTCCAAAGATGATTATCCTACTATTCCACTAACAAAAAGAATAGGAAGGAAGGTGATAGTTTTAAAGACTAAATCTGTGATTTGTCTCGATGCAGAGAGTCCCACCAATCGTGCCGAGCGATTGGCTTTAGAGAAGCAAGCTGTCTTTGCTTCTTCTGTAAAGATAGAACCTATTGAAGAGGATGTGCCTGAACCTACTGAACCATCTATGCCTTCTGATATGGAGTTGATTCCGCCAACGGCCAATAATACGCAGGTGATTGGTCAACCCACGGTAGAGGTCGAGAATCAGACTAAAACAGCTAATGCCTTACTGATTTCGAGAGAATCAGTGAAGGAAGCCACTACTCTCAAGCCAATTGCTAAAGTTTCGGAGAGCAATAAGAGTGACGACGAACATGTTGACTATGAACCTTCGTCTCATTCCTTTGAAGAAGAGGACATGGAGAAAGAAGATGAGCCACCATCTAAAACTCAAATTGATATACTGAAGACTGCTGGTCAACATTCAGAGTTGACTCCGGAGCCGGAGAAACTTCTAGAAATAGAAGTCCATGTTCCGAGTACTTCTGAGGCGGGCAGCAGTGAAATAAATCCAGTATCAGAAAACACTCTGAACAGACTACGAGCTGGGCTGAATGATCCAAAAGAAACAGAATACGAACCAGCTTCAGGTAATATTTTATTCAGCAAAGTTTTGACTTTTCCTTGCTTTATTGTCTTTTAATTTTGATCATGCTTCTTTGATTCCAACAGTTGTAGGAACTGCACCGGCAATGAGCTCGACTCAAGCCCCACTTGTCCAGACTAATATGGGTGAGGGAAGCTCACATTTGCCTAGTTCCCCAAAAGCACCCACTTCAGCTCCCAGAATAGAGGCTACTCCTACTCCTTCCTTTACAGTTGCAGCAACTCCCGATTTTGAAACAGGGATAGCAAAGGTCATGGGGATGTATTCAGAGATTATTTATTCATATCTGGATACATTCTCAAGGCGACTTATGAAGGATGAAACTATGCCTTTTTCGAATCTTCGAGCGGCGATTAGTTTCCCACTTTTAGCTTTGAGACAGGCTGGTTATGAGACCCAGTGTGTCTTCTTTGAGCATCTCCTGGATGATTTAGAAGCAACCATCCACAAGTACTGGGAGATCAAAAAGGAGGATATTAAGTCTTTGACTGCAGCTGAGATTGCCCAATTAGTAAGTGAAGCTCAAGCTCAGCACACTGCTTTGAAAGAATTCCTCGCTCTGTCTTCTGAAGAGTTAATGGCGAAAGATGAAGAAATAATAACCACTCGTCAGAATATGGAGCGTTTGGAGAAAGATGAAGCATCAAAACTGAAGAGCTTAAGAAGTTGAAGGAGGAGCTGGCTCGTCTTCAGGAGCGAATTGCCTCCATGGAAAAGGAGCAATCGGAGATTGCCACTGCTCGTATATCTGAAGCTGAATGCTGTCAACTTTTACAGCAAGAGCGAGAACTGATGCAGGCTAATCAGATTGAAGAGACAAATCATCGTAGCTCTATTATCGTGGATTATGACCAACGAATGGTTGGAGTTGAAGCAGCAGAGCGAACCCATAAAGCTCATGAAGAAAAGATGAATAATATAATTGTTCGTATTCAGGAGATAATTGCTCCTCCTAAATAGATCTTTTACATTTTTCATGTGTTGAATTTTTGATTTTGACTTTGATTGAAGAAATGAATATCTTGACTTGATTTCAATTCTGTGGATGATATTTTTGTAGAAAATATGTTCAGAGGTAAATAATACATGACATATTTCAATAGAATGAAATATACAAATGAACTTTGTAATTTTATCAGATGATATTAAACCAAAGATAATTTTAGTTTAATACTGATTAGAGAAAATAGAATTCAGATATAAAGATATCTTTAGACTCTATTTTCCATGATCTTTGAACTCGGAAATCAAAAGACTAGATATTATTTTCATAGAATAGAAAATATGATACTGAGATAGAAAATTCAGAGGTAATATGGACGTGATTTTCTATACGAGATCTTTATTAAATCCACTGGGGATCTAATAAGACAGAATATCAAATTCTCTGGGAAGATGATACGTGGCAGAATGTCAGTTTCCGCTAGGGATAACGATATCGAGATAACTTTTGTAGGGAAGAATTAAATCTGATTTTATATTCACTGGAGAATAATGAAAATATTATATATTGATGAAATTTATACATAATATTTCTTTAAGAATTTGCCATTGATAGGCATCATCGTGACTTTACCATCCATAGAGGCAAGCTGATAGGCTCCATTAGAGAAGACTTTGTTTACTATGAATGGGCCTTCCCATTTCGCATCGAATTTGCCTTTGCTCATATGTGTCATAGTCATAGGACGTCTAACAGTAAGGACCAGTTCTCCCTTCTGATATGCTCTGACTTTTACTTTCCTGTTAAAAGCTTTTGAAATTCGGGCCTGATACAGTTCGATATTTTGTTGAGCATACAATCGCTTTTCATCTAGAGCTTCCAGCTCTTGAAGTCGAAGACGATCATTATTTTTTGTTGTAAGTTCATTGGAGATTGCGATTCTCAGAGAAGGAATCTGGATCTTAAGGAAAAGAACAGCTTCACACCCATATACCAAAGAGAAAGGCGTACATCAAGTCGTATTGCGAACTGTGGTGCGATAGGCCCATAAACATTCACCAAGCTTCTCGCTCCAGTTGCGTTTGTTGGAAGAAACGAACTTTTTCAAGAGTTTGATGATCGTTTTATTGAAAGCTTCTGCCAATCCATTAGCTGCTGGATTATATGCTGTAGAAGCTAAATTATTGATTCGATGGTCATTGCAGAATCGAGTAAATTTCTGACTGAAAACTGCGGTCCGTTATCATGAATAATACGCCGAGGAACACCAAATCGATAAATGACATGATGTTTGACGAAGTTGATGACATTAGAAGTTTTGACTTCAGATAACGGGATTGCTTCAGCCCATTTGGAAAAGTAATCGGTTATTGCTAGAATAAACCGATATCCTTTTGATGATGGTGGGTTGATAGGACCAATGACGTCCATGCCCCAAGCCTTAAAGAGCTATGATGCCGCTGTTGGATGTAAGAACTCTGATGGTTGATGGATAAAGTCTGCATGAATTTGACAGGCTTTACATTTTCGAGCATATTGAATGGCGTCAGCCACCATCGTGGGCCAATAATAACCCATGCGTCGAATACGATCTTGAAGTTTAGGACCTGGTTGATGGGCTCCGCAAACACCATCATGTGCCTCACGGATAATCTGTTGTGATTCTTCACCAGCGATGCATCGGAGGAGAAGACCGTCGTAGGCCCGACGATATAGTGTCTTCGTTGTATGATTATAATAGAATCTGAGAGATCGACGCCGGATAGATGCTGCTTCGCTCGGATTGTCGGAAAGTATGTCATACAATACAAAGTCTAAAAATGGACGTCTCCAGCCTTCAGTTATGGCTTCTGTTTTGTTAGAAAAGACATATTCCATAGTAGAATCGGAAGAAGATGAGGACACTCTGTCAAACCTTAATCCAGTGCTAAGGTTGGATGAAAATTCATCAAGGTTGAGAGAATTTTCGTCTGGATTATGGGGAAAACCCAAAGCCAAATTATTCTCAACATAGAATAGTTCTCGGTTATGAACCACTATCACTTGCTGACGTCTGATTGGTATGGCTAACACAGCGGTAAGATTAGCCAAAGCATCGGCTTCTGCATTACAAGCTCGTCCAACGTGTTCAATAACGAAACCTTCAAAGGAGGAGGCCATAGAGAGTGCTGCTCGATGATAAGGTATCAAATCTTGATGACGGACTTCATACGTTCCTCTGATCTGATTGATGATAAGCTTGGAGTCTCCATAAACTTCTAAATATTGAATATCCAGATGTTTAGCAAGTTGAAGACCGATGAGCAATGCATTATATTCGGCTACATTGTTTGAACATGATTGATCCAGAGAATAAGTCCTCTGAATAGTTAGTCCTTCTGGGGATACGAGAACAATCCCAACTCCGGCGACAATATTGCCATTAGGACCTATTCTAGATGCTCCATCAAAGAATAGACGCCAGGTAGGAGTTTCTTCAGAAAACAGATTCGAATCCAGAACTTTATCTGGAATCTCATCATATAATTTAGAATCTTCTGGAATTGCATGAGCCACCAGAAAATCAGCGAGAGCCTGTCCTTTAACTGACTTTTGAGGAATATAATGCATGTCGTATTAAGCTAACAAGATTCCCCAATTAGCTAGTCTAGAGTTGAGAATACCGGGTTTCTTCATCATAATCCTGATGGGATTCACTCTGGAAATGATGTGAATCGTTTGACCAATAATATAATGTCTCATCTTCTGAACGGCAAACGATAATGCTAGGCATTCTTTCTCGATTGGAGAATAACGCGGTTCAGCACCTGTCATTGTGTGACTGAGATAATAAATAGCCTGTTCATGGCCATCTTTATTTTTCTGGGCGAGTAACGCACCGAGAGAATGATCCATGGCTCGAATATATAGAAGGAATGGCATTCCCGAGATGGGAGGTACCAAAACCGGAGGGTTCATGAGATATTATTTGATATCGTCAAATGCTTTTTGACATTCTTCGTTCCAGACGAAAGATACACCTTTCTTCAGAAGTTTGTTGAATGGTCTGCAGCGTCCTGATAAGTTGGAAATGAATCTCCTGACATAAGCAATTCTTCCTTGAAATCTTCGTAGCTCCTTTAAGGTGCGTAGATGTAACACCCAGTTTTCTAAAATGAGAGTAATTTTGAAATTGTAATTATTATTTATTGATATTATTTCATATTATGATTTTTGGTAATTTTTAATTAATTTTAAACTATTTAAAAGTATGACTTGTGATTTGGTGTCTAGCTAGTGTAACCATAGAGATAGCTTGACCTAGAGCCTAGCCATGAGATTAGGGTGTTTCATTTATCATTTTAGCCTAGAGGGTATTTTTGTCACTTTTGAATTATTAGAATTTAATATAATTTATTAGGAATTTAAATGATTTATTGTGAATGGTTTGATTTAAATATTCTTTTAACTAATTTTTATGTGGTCTAGTTTAGCCTAACCTAGATTAGTCCTAGTTAGTCATGGTTAGACTAAGTTAGATTGAGATTGGTCATGGTTAGTCATGGCTAGTCATGATTTGTGATTGATTAGTTATTAGTCATATTGATTAGTTAAGACTAGTGATAGGCTACCTAGGTTTCATCTAGCCATTGAATTGTCTAGAATAATGGAGAACCCTTATATCAACCCTAGCCCTAGATTTTAGGGCAGCCACCTTGGGATTTTCCCCCTATTTAATCCCTCCCAAATCCTTGCCTCCTTGTTCATTCTCTCCCTCCTCGAGAACAAGGTGAGCTCAACTTCCTTTTTCCATAACTTCTCCATTCCTCATCCTTTTTCAACCAAACTTCTTGCATTGTGACCTAACTACCACCCTCTTGCTGTCCATAGAGGTAGAGTACTGATTTGGGGATCATATTGTGCTCGAGCTACAGTAACATGGACTGTACTTTAACAGTTTTTGGAGCTTGAGACAACCATTGGTAAATCCCTCTTCCCCATTTAAACTACTGATTTATCATCATGGCTGCATAGCCCTAGGTCCCCTCTAGCCTCGGGTAGGAGCTGACCCCAATTTGTGTCGGATACGTGTCCGTATCAGACACGTATCAATAGGATTACCTAGGTTTTCGACCTAATACCTCAATAGGTTTTCCTTTGCTATTTTTCGATTGTGTTTGAATAGATAATTGAGTTTTTGTGTCGCTTACACGATTCTTAAGTTCTGAGCATGTTTTGTGTCGTGTCGAGGTCGTACTGGACCCGCGGACACGCTCCCGCGCGCACGTGGTTGGCTGTCCTGCTACCCGTGTGTCCGTGCGGCTATTATAGGGCACGTGGACACGTGTGCTTGGACACAAAGTAAGGGGCAGTGTCTGTCATGACACCCCCGAAGTTTCGTGTCTAACGGATACGTGTCGGGTGCGGTTGGACACGCGCACTAGTCGCCCGACCTGTGACTGTTCCGTGCTCGAGTGCGTGTGATATTTTTGGATACGTTCGTGTCATGTTTTGCACACTATTTTGGATGTGCATCACGTGCACATATAGTAGGTTAAATACCAACTCTTATTTCAACATATAAATGTGTTTTCCATAATCGAATTTGAGTTTCCCATTTATCACTGATACATGTTTTAGTTCTGTTAACTTCACTGTGTTCTTTCCACTCTTAATTGTTTAAAATTAATGTTTAATTATCCTTTTAATCCTTAGACATGATTGTTAGTACCAGTTAGTTTGATTTTACTCATTAGATAGGTTTTGTATTGAGGAAAGGGAATTTCGAACATTGGAATGGCACTGTTTTGGTATCGACTGATACCTGTTATCAATTCCTATTTCCATGTGACTCATTTTATTTTAATCTAATTAACTGATGTTTTAAATGGTCCTGATTAATCCTACATGTTATTTAGCTTATGATTAGTTGATTTTTACAAGTTGAATTGGGTTTTATTGAGAGGATGGAATATTAGATATGTGGGTTGAACTCGATTGATACCACATTGAACTTTAAATTGTAGGGACTTAAATCCCTATTAAATCTGTTTTAAAATGATGTTTTAGTTATACTGATTGTAGCATATGTAACAGTATCTGTTAGATAGGTTTTACAAATTGATTAGGTTGTATGTACATATGGTGAGTTTCGAAATGTGACTGATACATTAGTATTGATTCACTGTTGTTCAAAATTAAACTGTCACTGGAATCCTAAACTGAGAATTCAAGTATTAGGAAAAATCTGGAATTGAGTTAACTGTTAAACTGATTTTGGGGTCCTCTTTTGAATTGTATATGTGGTTCTTCAATGTGTATTAACCTGGGTTGTGTGGAACTGTCAATGTGTTTTCGTATAAACTGTCATGGTTGGGTTTTCCTTAAATTGCATTCCAGATTTCAATCCCCTTAAACTGATTGTGGTGATTAATGTTAAGGATAGGCATTCAATATGTGTTAACTGAACTCTTTTCTTTCTTTTTCTGAATGATAATGTAGGACTGAACTGAGAATTAACTTCATTCCTTAATACCTGATATTGATGCATCCCCTTAAACTGATTTCGATTCAATATTCTTGTCAATATTTCTAATGCCTGAGCACACATGAGCACATGCCCACTGTAAGTGGTTCCTGGAACCTAAGTTTCCAACTGATATCTTTTGACCTGAGAATTGATGAAGGGTTTATCATCTCACCGTTTTTC
Organism: Iris pallida; assembly: GCA_029216955.1. NCBI lineage: Eukaryota > Viridiplantae > Streptophyta > Magnoliopsida > Asparagales > Iridaceae > Iris > Iris pallida. The sequence goes on along the minus strand of JANAVB010041618.1, from coordinate 4,364,052 downwards.
TTTAACTGAGAATAGTTTGTATATACCTGAGAGGGTATTCTTTCTAAATGAACTGATTATTTTCATGTACTGTCAGTCTTTTTCCCATGGCACTGAACATAGACACTGCCAACTGAATTTCAACTGAGAGTGTCACTTTGAACTCCTGAAAATCACTACTCTATTTTTCTATCTTGCTCTTATGTAACACACACACCCTTACACTATCCTACTTTATGTTAACTGGCCTATTAGCTAACTAAGCATACAACTGGACTGCATTGCATATATCTGAGTTGGGTTCACTGTTTTCTTTTTACTGATTTCAGATCAATACACACAGGTAATCCTCACCCCCACTGTTTCCAGTTTAAACTGTTTTAAAAACCTACTTGTCATGACTGAGTTCTCATGCTTTGATTTACTGATTTGATTCTAGAGATTAGCTGTCAATCAAATTGACAGGAATCCCAAAAAATTTGGAATTGGTTTACTGTCCTTCCCTTGACCTGTTTTCCTGATTTCCCTTCATTTATTTGCAATGATTGTTTTCTTAAAAACCTGGGACTATTCCTGATAACTGAGATTAAGTGATTATATTGGTTTGCTTGAGTTCATGTAACTGTCAATTGATTTCCCATCCTTTTATTAACTGTGTTGGTATCATGAGTTTGTTTCACTATTAGCAATAGGTTTCCTGTTTTCCTGAGATTGGTTGAAGGGTTAACTAGATTGGTTTTCCTATTTTTTAACTGAAATGGGATCCTATCCTTTACTGATTTCCTGTTTCCCTCATGTATAACACACATACACATTGATTCATTTTCCTGTTATACACCTATGCCTAAATCCTGGGAACACAACCTACCAACTGTTCTTCCTATCATAATGTTGGCTATAACACTTGACACCCTTGCACACGAGCCTAAAACTGAGATTAGTGCACACAAACTTTTGTCATGTACACATACACTTCTATTGATCCCTATCACATTACACACACACATTTTCTATTGACACACTCCTAAATAATCTGAACACTCTACTGTCCTTGGACAGAACATGTACACACTCACACATACATTATACATGGTTCACCCTTTTCACATTCTATATATAAGTGCATGTGGTTCTTCCCCTAACTCTATATATATTTTATATATATGTCTTGTATATATACTATCCATATATGAGTGATGTGATACAATGTATGTTGTGGGTATGAACACTTATTGTAGGTTCCTATGCCTATGAGTGATTTCACATATGAGTATATGCTATGAGTGGAATATATACATGCTTATATAGGAATTTGGATGTTTGTTGGCTTATATAGCCTTGTGATTGGTGTGTGATTGCTAGACTAGGCTTGGTTAGGCCTAATGAGACTTATTAGACTTGTTGGGCCAGGACTTGACCTAGTTGACCTAGTTTGACTAGCTTAGTTGACTGGAGTTGACCCTGTGTTGACTTTAGCCTAGTTTGACCTAGACAGCATGCAGATGCATTGTACATTTCATATATCACCCTCTGTATACATCTTGACTTGTGTTGCTCTAACTAGGAGTCAGGTACCTCATCTCGGACAGTACTGAAGAACAGTTTGGCAACTCTAGAGGGGGATGAATAGAGTTTATATAGAAAAATAGCCAATTAAAAATAACTCTTTCACCAACAATAAATAATCAGAGTAAAGTGCGGAAAATAAATGAAGAGCAGAAGAGCATACGCAAACACAGCGATTTTAACCTGGTTTCCCTCGTGGAGGACTAGTCCAGGCCTGAGAACTCTAGCTCAGGATTAAATCCACTATTTGTGAAATAGTAGCTTACAACCCGTGTCTTTTCTTCAGAAGAGCACGTCAACTTCTAACAGAGGATCGCAGTGGCGATTTGCTTGGAATTGTCCAAGCGACTTCTTCACTCTTGCACAAGAATCTTAACTGAGAGATGCTGAGCACTCGAGACTTAGGAGGCTTGTGGCTAGTAGATAGGAAGGGTATGGCTTATTGAGCTTGTAGGAGAGAAGAGAAGAGAAGATTGAGTGAATTGAAATGAGAGAATTCATGCCCTATTTATAGTGTTTTTAGAGGCAGAATTCGGCCAGAATTCGGGTAGGAAAATTCAAAAATTTGGCCGTTGGACAGCTAGCAACCAGCTAACCCTAAAATTAGGGTTCCTGATTTCTAGGGGACAGAGTTCGGCCCGAACTCTGTGTGGAGGCAGAGTTCGGCCCGAACTCTGTCTCCAGAGCACAGAGTGGTTCTAAGTGGGACTTGTGGGCAATATTTGTTTTGGTGGAGCTTGGAATTTTGGGTAGGCTTATAGACTAAGTTCCAAGAGCTCAGCATAACTCAGAGTACATACTTCTAGACTCAATAAAATGTAAAAGTACAGACTCGAAAATACACTGAGAGTCGGAAACTGAGCTGTTGTCTGTCCTGAACTGAATGCAGACGTCGTGTGTCGTATTGAATTTATACAGATATTATTTAGTCAATGTAGTCAATATTTGGTTGACTGTGACTTTGTGTCAACAATCTCCCCTATATTGATAATTGACAAAATAATAAATGTATATTTCAATATTCATACCTGGACACAGTTGGTTAAAACACAGCTCCCCCATAAACAATGCCGAGCTAGAATAAGATAGCTCCCCCGTAATCAGTGAACGGTGCCGAGCTAGAATCAATAGCTCTCCCCCGTAAATAATGCATAGAACCTGTGGCCTGATAAAAATATTTTCCCAAAAGCAAACACAAGCACAGACAGATAGACAGATATACATTTGAAATATACATATTTCTCCCCCTTTTGGCAGTTAGCAATATAAAGGATCATATAGACTGCATAAGGAAAAGCATGGAAATAGCAGTATAGATAATGAAAAGTAATCCAACCACACCAAGCAGAGAAAAAACAGTATAATACTAATAAAACAAGTCACTGACATAAAGTAAAACTACGAAAAATAGCATAAAATGTTATCCACTAACCAGCACATCATCAGGGTTTGAAGACATAAATCCAGTACATAAATCCATAACAAACTAAAATAACTAAAATCAAAAGGCAACTAAGACCATCAGCAGTGGCAGCAGCATATCAAGCCAATCTCCATCATGGAGCATGAGAAGGTCCTGGAACATCTGAAGGACCAGGGAATGAGCGACGAGGGTCCACAAAAGCATCATCAGGATCCATATACCTCATGACCCACGGATCGTCTATACGATGACCCGCGCGATCTGGATCCCGCTCAATAGGCACATGCAGATCAGGATGACGAGCAAGCGAATACCGCATATCATGCAGAGAGTTCCCAAGGGCACTGATCTGCAAGGTGGTACGGTAATCCTGCTGCGTCCAGCGATCATCCTCAATGGCAAAACGATCGCGAAGCATAGTCTGAAGAGACTCAAGAGTGGCAGGAGGAGGAGGTGCATCCTGACCAAAAGGAGGGGCGTCAGGCTCCTTATCAGCAGAATGCTCAGATGACTCAGAAGCAGCGACAGGCTGAAGGCGTCGTCCTTTGGATAGAAAGGCAGGTGCAGGCATGAACGGACAAGCATCAAGTGGTATATGAAAAGCACGAAAGATCAAAGGAAGATACAGAGGATAAACCAAAGCTCGTGGTTTCCTCCTACAGCGAATCATCCAGTCCATCATGGTACGTGGAAGATTGAAAGGAATTCCAAAATGAAGATGATAAAGAGCAGATATTTCAAGATAAGTGATGTCATCATGGGAACCTGTTTTGGGTAGAATGGTGTAAGAAATAATCCAATGAAGGTCAGAAAAATATGGGTTGAGATATTTAGCCGTGAGCTTGCGAGGACGTGTGTATGGAGTACACAAATCGTCCTTGAAGCTCTCAAGGGAAATTCCGTCGGGAAAACGGAACGAGCGAGCGTCAACTAGCTTTTCCCAAGAATTGGGCTCTTGAAGATCAAGATATTCGGCTAAGTTAAAGTCATCAAAAGATATATTGATACCTGCAACTCGTGAATAAATATGAAGGTCATCAAAGGTTAAGTTGCAGTAGAACATTTGAACGGCATGACGATAGATAGCAGAAGTTGTAGTAACTAGTTCATCAAGATAGAGGTCATGGAATAAAGAATCATATTGAGAGAATATGGAAAAATTAATAGGATGTCCTGTGAATACCTGACGATTCCGAAAGTCACTAAACCAGTTGTTTGATGCATCTAGTGAGACAAAAAGTCTGTTGTCATAGGTGGAAGGATTTTGAGGACGAGGTGGATTGAACAAAGGATGAGGTGGTTGAAGTTGTTCAATGATTTGTTCAATTGATGGAGGAGAATCCGAAGAGGAAATACTCTCAACTCGAATTCTCTTCCCACGATTGAACAAGCAAGGAGCCATTAAAAGATTTTAACTAGAAGATAGAAAATAGGAATGGTACCTCAAACAAGTAATAAACAATGGAAGAGAATGGAGAGAAACCCCTTTTTCTTGATTTTGAGAAGCAATGGAGCACTCTAGATCAAAAACTAGGGTTAGGGTTTCAAGGAAAGATTTTGTATAGGTGAGAAAGGTGGTAGTAGTGAAGGAGAGAGATGGAATCCCGACATAAAGTAGGGCTTTGTCTTTGGTCGGGTGAAATATTGACCATTGGATTAGAATTGATCCAACGGCAGAGCCAGATCCCGACTCTGGAACCTAAGAACCGAACTCGGCCCGAACTCTGATTGGGGCAGAGTTCTGCCCGAGTTCTGGATCAATGGTCCAGAACTGAAAACAAGCAAAGAACATGAAGAAAATGTTTAAGAGTTAAACAAAAGATAGTTGAGGACAACAAAGAGTGTTGAATTTAAAGAAATAGATAGAGAGGTACTCAGAAAACAGAATGAACTTTAGAAAATATCAATTAGGCAATATTAAATCGAAAACGAGCCATATAATAAATAAGGACATATACTGTGGTTAAATAGTCCAAATTTGCCATGGGTTAGCTGCAGGGGCCGGATCCCAGCTAGAGGTAGTCCTGAGGACTAGTGCACCGTGTCGCTTAGGCTTTTACGCCTTGTTGTCAGAAGGACCCTTTCGGCTTGTACCCATACCAAATTCTTTGTAAAAGAATCACAATATACTCGATATTTACGCAGGTGAGTTTCAATTTATAACTGCTTCATCTAAAATTCCAAGTTCACGACAAAGAAAATTGAAGCGCTCTTCGGATAGTGGCTTAGTAAAGAAATCTGCCAACTGATGATCAGTGTCAATAAATTCTAAGTTAATCGTGCCATTTTGCTGATGATCACGTAAAAAGTGGTGTCTGATTTCAATGTGTTTAGTACGTGAGTGGCAGACAGGGTTCTTAGTCAAATTGATTGCACTAGTATTGTCACAGAATATAGGAATATGCATGAAAGATAACTTATAGTCTTCAAGGGTTTGCTTCATCCACAGAATTTGTGCACAACAACGCCCAGCTGCTATGTATTCAGCTTCTGTTGTGGATAGTGCAACAGAGTTCTGCTTCTTGCTAAACCAGGAGACTAAAGCTTTTCCTAATAAATGACACGTACCGCTCGTACTTTTACGGTCGACCTTGCATCCAGCGAAGTCAGCATCGGAGTAACCAATAAGATCAAATGATGTTGACTTGGGATACCATAGGCCCACTGTAACCGTACCCTTAAGGTATCTAAAGATACGCTTAACCGCGGTCATGTGTGATTCCTTAGGATTAGCTTGATATCTAGCACATAGGCAAACACTGAACATGATATCGGGACGACTAGCAGTTAAATAAAGTAAGCTGCCTATCATACCTCGATACTTACGTTGATCAACAGGTTTGCCACTCTCATCTGGTTCGAGTTTGGTTGAAGTAGCCATTGGCGTGCTGATTGGTTTGATGTTGTCAAGATCGAACTTCTTCAGCATGTCCTTGGTGTACTTTGATTGGCAGATGAAAGTTCCATTAGCCAGTTGTTTTACTTGCAGACCAAGAAAATAGTTGAGCTCTCCCATCAAGCTCATCTCAAATTTCGTCTGCATACACTTGGCAAATTCTTGACAAAGAGTTTCATCAGTAGACCCAAAAATAATATCATCAACATAAATCTGAATTAATAGAATGGTGTCTTTGAAAGATTTGATAAACAGTGTAGTGTCAATTTTTCCTTTTGAAAAACCTTTCTCAAGCAAGAAACTGCTTAGCCTTTCATACCAAGCTCTGGGGGCTTGTTTAAGGCCATAAAGCGCTTTTTTCAGCTTGAACACGTGGTCGGGAAATTTGTGATTTTCAAAGCCAGGGGGTTGTTTGACATAAACTTCCTCCTTAATAAAGCCATTCAAGAAAGCACTTTTAACATCCATTTGAAATAATTTAAAGTTCTGATGATTGGCAAAAGCACAAAGCATTCGAATGGATTCTAGTCTAGCAACAGGAGCATATGTCTCATCGTAGTCGATACCTTCCTCTTGATTGTATCCTTGAGCTACTAGACGGGCTTTGTTACGAGTGACTGAACCATCTTCATTTACTTTGTTTCTAAACACCCATTTGGTACCAATTATTGAGTGATTAGCCGGTCTAGGAACTAGTTCCCATACTTGGCTCCTCTCAAATTGGTTGAGTTCTTCTTGCATAGCAGAAATCCAAAATTCATCATTAAAAGCTTCAGAAATATTTTTAGGCTCTACTTGTGAAATGAAGGCAGTGCTAGCAACGGAGTCTCTTAGTGATGATCTAGTAGTTACTCCACGTGAAACTTCTCCTATAACTAAATTTTCTGGATGAAAAGGTTTGAAAGAGAATTTCTTAGGCAAACCCTCCAGAGAATTAGTTTCAGTTGAAGTGTTCATTGGAGTAGAAATTGATGGCTCAACATCATCATCAAGAGCGCTTACTGCACTGTTATCTTCATCAAAAGTCACATTAGTTGACTCCTCCATAATAAGTGAGCGTTTGTTGAAAACTCTATATCCCTTACTCTTGGCGGCATAACCAAGAAAGATACCATCGTCAGCTTTGGCATCAAATTTGCCTAAGTTGTCTTTGGTGTTAAGGATAAAACATCTACAACCAAAAACTTTAAAATACGAAACATTGGGGGTTCTCCCAAACCAAAGCTCATAGGATGTTTTCTTCGTAATGGGACGAATGAGCACCCTATTCAAAATGTGGCATGCTGTACTTACAGCCTCTGCCCAAAAAATTTCGGAAGAGAAAATTTATTCAACATGACTCTAGCCATATCGCCAAGAGTCCTATTCTTCCGCTCCACAATACCATTTTGTTGAGGAGTTCTAGGACAAAAAAATTCATGATCAAAACCATTTGTATTACAAAAACTTTCAAAATCATAATTTACGAATTCGCCTCCATGATCACTTCGGATTCGAGTAATCATGTAGCCTTTTTCGTTTTGAACTTTCTTTACAAAAATTTTGAAAGCAGAAATAGCATCGCTCTTATTAGCGAGAAAGAAAACCCATGTAAATCTCGAAAAATCATCAACAATAACAAATACATAAAGTTTGCCTCCAAGGCTAGCTATTCTACTAGGACCAAATAAATCCATATGAAGTAGTTGCAAGGGTCTAGTAGTACTTACAGAGTTGATAGAATGAAATGAGGATTTAGTTGCCTTGTTTAGTTCACATTCGGCACATACCGTGTCCTTTTTGAACGTGATGTCAGGCAATCCTCTCACTAGCTTCTTGGTGGAAAGCCTGGATATAGCATCCATGTTGGCATGACCAAGACGCTGGTGCCAAAGTAGTCGTTCGTCTTTGTGGGCATATAGACATCTACCTGCATTGTTAGTATTTATAGAAAGATAGAAAATGTAGATGTTGTCCTCTCTTTTCCCTTCAAAAGTAATGTCTCCTGTTGACCTATCATAGATGTAGCAACTGTTTTGTCCAAAGTTAATATCATATCCATGATCAGCAAGATGACTAATGCTGAGCAGGTTATGCTTTAACTCGGTCACTAGGCAGACATCCTTTATTACAGGAGAAGGAGGATGACCAATGATACCATTACCTATAATGTGCCCTTTGAGATTGTTACCGAAGGATACGTATCCTTCTCTCTTCATCGATAGTGATGCAAAAAGATTTGCGTCTCCCGTCATATGTCGCGAGCATCCACTATCGAGAATCCACTTACTTTCAGTTGAGGAGGGAAGGTCCACCTACATCAAGAGTAGATGTGACCTTTGGTACCCGAGTTCTTGAGGGTCCTGAAAAGTTAGTCTTTGGGAACCAAGCATATATCCTTTTATCTACAAGTCTTCTAACTCTGCACTGTGGTGAGATGTGTCCATGTAATCCACAATAAGTACAGATAGCATTCTTATTTATACTAGGAGCATGAGAGTAATATCTATAATCAACAGGATGAGGATGGACATGATGTGAAGAGTTAGCATGGTGAAGATGATTATGCATGGAATAAGTGGCATGGTGATGGTGTCTATGAGGCATAGAATGATGGTATTGTCTATGATGTGTGACTTGCTGATATTGTCTAGATGGCATGGCATGATGATTTTGTCTATATGGTATATGAAGACCTTGTCTATATGGCATTGCATGATGATTTTGTCTATATGGCATGGCATGATGATTTTTATGTGTGGAGTGATGTTGATTGTGTCTTTGTGTATGATGAGTGTGTACTGAGTGAGAATTGTTCTTACGTGCACGTGGTTTGTGAAAGTTTGTGTATATAAATGCATGGTTATGTGCTGCATGAGAATGACGTGGTTGACTAGCAGGAGTGGTGTTGTGCCCATGTGATTGGGTTTGAGGTTGAACAACCTGTTTACCCAATTTGGTTTCTAATCTTTTAGAAACAACTTGCAGTTCATCAACCTTAATATTTAAGCCATAAATCTTAGTCATGGAAATCTTGTGTCTACTCTTTTCTTCAGCAAGCAACGTGTTGAGAGTAGTGATTTCTTGAGTTTGTTGCTCAATACGTGCTTCAGCATCATGTAAGCTTAATTTAAGCTTGGATACTTCATCAGTGTCATTAGTGGGTGATGTGTTTCTAATATTATCAAGAAGTAAAGAAATTCTTTGTATCTCATCTTCTAGACTTTTAATTTTGTCCTTGGCATATTTATATTTACCGATGACCTTTTTATGATCATCGAGTAAATCAGTGAAAGCATCGCCAAGTTCATCAAAAGAGAAGTCATCCAGAGTTTCGTTAGATACCTTGTTGGAAGTTGCCATCAGGCACACATTTGCTGTATCTTGAGGAGAGTCCTTTTCTTCCTCAGAGTCACTCGCTTCACTTTCATGCCAGATGCCTGTGTTGGCATATTTCTTTGATGAGTTCCTTTTGTATGGCTTCTCATAGCGGTTGCCCTTCTTCAGGAATGGGCAGTCTTTTCGGACATGTCCAGTTTTCTTGCAACCATAACAAGTTGGTTCCTCTTCATCGTCTTCTTGAGATTCCTTCTTCCTTCGATTGAAGCGAAGGAATTTCCTGAAGTTGCGAACCATGAGAGCTTGGTCTTCATCATCCGAGTTATCTTCTTCGGTCTCATCATGATTAGCTCTTCGTTGATGAGCTTTGAGTGCGATCTCCCTGGTCTTCGGAGCAGGCTCTTCGAAGTCCTTGAGGTCAAGCTCGTGAGTCATAAGCTTACCCATCAAGGTCTCCATTGACATTGTTGTGAGATCGTTTCCTTCTATGATGGCTGTCACCTTAGGGTTCCAAATCTTTGGTAGCCCTCTGAGCAGCTTACGAATCTTCTCGTGGTTTGAGTACTGCTTTCCAAGCGAAGATAGAGGATTGATGATATCGAGGAATCTTGTGATCATTTGAGTGATCGTCTCACTTGGCTTCATCTTGAAGGCTTCGTATTCTTGAGTGAGACGGCTTATTTTAGATTCCTTGACCTGTGTGGTTCCTTCATGCGTCACTTCTAGAAGTCTCCATACTTCATGAGCAGTGGTGCATGTAGAGACCCTGTTGAACTCATTCCTGTCTATAGCACAGAATAAAGCATTAATAGCCCTAGCATCTAGACTTGCCTGTTTCTTCTCCTCGACAGAATATTTGTCGTGTGGTTTCTCAATAAGGTCACCATCGACAACTATCCTGGCGGGCTTTTTGTAACCGTCAGTGACGACAGTCCACAGGTCAAAGTCTAGAGACTTAAGATAGAAGCTCATCCTTGTTTTCCAATATGTGTAGTTAGTTCCATCAAATAGGGGAGGCCTATGAGTGGACTGACCTTCACCATGATTGGAAATCAAGGATTGTGTGGTTGCCATGGATCAGCTCTTAGGATGTTAGTCCTTGTAAAGAGAACAGAGCTCTGATACCAATTGAAGAACAGTTTGGCAACTCTAGAGGGGGGTGAATAGAGTTTATATAGAAAAATAGCCAATTAAAAATAACTCTTTCACCAACAATAAATAATCAGAGTAAAGTGCGGAAAATAAATGAAGAGCAGAAGAGCATACGCAAACACAGCGATTTTAACCTGGTTTCCCTCGTGGAGGACTAGTCCAGGCCTGAGAACTCTAGCTCAGGATTAAATCCACTATTTGTGAAATAGTAGCTTACAACCCGTGCCTTTTCTTCAGAAGAGCACGTCAACTTCTAACAGAGGATCGCAGTGGCGATTTGCTTGGAATTGTCCAAGCGACTTCTTCACTCTTGCACAAGAATCCTAACTGAGAGATGCTGAGCACTCGAGACTTAGGAGGCTTGTGGCTAGTAGATAGGAAGGGTATGGCTTATTGAGCTTGTAGGAGAGAAGAGAAGAGAAGATTGAGTGAATTGAAATGAGAGAATTCATGCCCTATTTATAGTGTTTTTAGAGGCAGAATTCGGCCAGAATTCGGGTAGGAAAATTTAAAAATTTGGCCGTTGGACAGCTAGCAACCAGCTAACCCTAAAATTAGGGTTCCTGATTTCTAGGGGACAGAGTTCGGCCCGAACTCTGTGTGGAGGCAGAGTTCGGCCCGAACTCTGTCTCCAGAGCACAGAGTGGTTCTAAGTGGGACTTGTGGGCAATATTTGTTTTGGTGGAGCTTGGGATTTTGGGTAGGCTTATAGACTAAGTTCCAAGAGCTCAGCATAACTCAGAGTACATACTTCTAGACTCAATAAAATGTAAAAGTACAGACTCGAAAATACACTGAGAGTCGAAAACTGAGCTGTTGTCTGTCCTGAACTGAATGCAGACGTCGTGTGTCGTATTGAATTTATACAGATATTATTTAGTCAATGTAGTCAATATTTGGTTGACTGTGACTTTGTGTCAACAAGTACATTTACTTCAGACAGTCAGATACGAGGCGAGTACATTCTCTGATAGTTTCATACTTGTCACGATTTATATTCTCGCTCTAGATTACTTTTACTTGATGCTGTCACGTTATCATCACGAATTAGTACTATACGGATCTCTTCTTGGGATGTTATCCCCCTTAGCGGGCGCATAGGATACTTTATGACATGTGTTTCACGTGCATCATGTATTTCTTGCTTCTGCGTTATTCATGTATACTCATGTTCTCTCATGTTCTTACATGTACGTTCATGTACTCTCATGTTCTTTCATGTACGCTCATGTTTGCTCATGTGTCTCTTGTATAACCAAAACATCATGTCCATAACGTAACTGGAATAGATCCTTGTGTACTGATTGTGGGTAGGGGTGAGTATAAATGGTCATGTGATTTACCCATCATGTTCACTCTGTTACTTTTTATGTACAACACAGCCTTATTGGCTGATGTCCTACATGTTCACTCATGTACATCATGTACAACCTAAGCCAATTACATGCCATCTCGTACTCTAAATCACTAGTCACTTACAGTTCTTACTTATCATGTATATATTTCCAGTTATCAAATATCTCTCCTGTTTTCATGTACATCTTCTTACAGCGTTTCATGTATTTTATTCTATTGCCTGCTTTATATTTCCTGCCATGATATGAACTGCATGAGATGTACTGTGCTCGCTCCCGTCCTGACTGGACCTGTTGAAAATTTTACAGAGGATGATGAGGAACCCTGCACCCCCTTACTTGGAGCTTGCCTAGATGACACTCGCGACCTGGACCCCTAGCGAGGTTCAGGCAGCTGCTCAGGATGATACCTTGTATAGAGTAGATAGCTTAGACTATTCCCTTTCATGTTTAGCTTATGTCATTATTTCAGAGTTGTATATTGTGGAGATGTTGAGACTTGTATTTCATTTCTGTTGTACCTCAGTTGAGGATTTCCTTATCTATTTTATCGTACCATTTTCTATCTATAGATTGTGATTGAGTTATACCTCTGTGTTGGCCTCCTTATAGAGAGTATTCATATTATGTTAGTTATAGTTCATGGCCTAGAATAGCGTTCTACGCCGACACTGCGGCGTAGGCTGGGCGTTGTTACGTTCTCGTACCCTCACAGTGGGTGCGGGTCGTGACAGTAGAGGACGCATCTCTTGAATGGCTTTGATCTTCTCAGGATCCACGTGTATACCTTTAGCGGTAATGACGAAGCCGAGAAATTTGCCACTAGAGACGCCCAGGAAGGACTTAGTAGGATTCATTTTAAGTTGATGCTGATGCATTAAATCAAAGATAGTCTTCAAATCTTGGATATGATCCTCCTTTCGTCGACTTTTGACTGCAATATCATCAACATAGCATTCGACTATTTTTCGAAGATGTTCGCGGAATATAGTGCTCATTGCTCGCTGATATGTTGCTCCTGTATTTTTGAGACCAAACGGCATCACTGTATAACATTATGTACCAATCGGCGTTCTGAACGAAGTATGTCTCTTGTCATCTGGAAACATTTTGATTTTATTGTACCCCGAATACCCATCCATGAATGACATTCGTTCGAAACCACACGTGTTATCGATCATGACGTCGATAATTGGAAGAGAAAGTTCGTTTTTAGGACAAGCCGCATTGAGATCGCGAAAGTCTATACAGACTCGGATCTTGCCGATCTTTTTGAGGACATGAACGATGTTAGCCACCCATTCAAGATGTTGTTCCTCTCGAATAAATTCAGAAGCCATAAGCTTGTTGACTTCAGCTTCAATTGTATCCATAATGTCTGGACGAAATCGTCGTTGTTGTTGTTTGATCGGTTTAGCATTTGGCATGATATTAAGTTTGTACGTTGCGATCTTCGGATCTAGTCCTGGCATATCCTCGTAGCTCCAGGCGAAGACATCGATATAATCATGAATAAGCTTGATCATGTCTTGCTTATATGTTTCTGAAAGACTTTCGCTGATGAATATTGGTTTGGGGGACCCCTCTTCACCAATATCAATTTGGATCAATTTATCTTCAGTGGGAGGTTCTCTTTGCTCGAACCTGAATTCCCATTGGTTATCTAATCTTTGAGCCCATTGTTCTGATTCGGGTGATATTTCAAAATCATCCTCATCTTCATCATTTTCTTACGGGCCATCGGCAGAGACCATATTAATGGATAGAATAGAACGATGAAAATCGCCAATACTTGTGTCAGAATCCCAAGATAGGGAATCGGAAGACTCAGATCGTTCGTCTCCATCGGATTCTGAATCCTCATGGACTGCGTTAATAAAGGAGATAGGAGCAATGTAACCTAAACCATATTTTGTCCTTCCGTATGTTAATGGAGGAATTCGAACAGGCATTCTTCTTCCTTTTCCATTATTGAGGCTGGTTCTGAAGTCATAACCCATATTCTTGATGATATTTTTGGACAGATGACTGTAGCGACGTAGTTGTAACGTAGTTGTAACCTTCCAGTATCGTCGTTTTTGTCATCTTCGTCCAGGTCAGGAGGATTCTGGGGTCCTTTATAGAAGAATATTGGATTTTCTCCCAACATTCTAATAGGGACCACGAAGTATGATTTTTGTATAGACTCTAATGATACTTCTGTGTGAAGAGTTTGAACAACTTCTATAGTTAGTGGCTCTAAGCTATCTAGCAATTGTAAATAACTTTGTACATGATTACAGACATCAATATACTATAAAGGAGATGCTTCATTAATATTAGATGCTGTATTTACAGAAGAAGGCTGGGCCTTATCAGACTTAGTCAAATTAATGACTAAAGGGGGAGAAGAAGAGCGATCAGAAGTTTTGTTTCGATTAAGATCGATAACAAAAGGCTCAGAAGAGGTGAGCTCCCTTGAAGAAGATCGTGGATAAGTAGTACGTCCACTGACTGGAATGACTAGAGTATCTGGTCTAGCCTGAGAAGATGGAGGGGGAGTGGTACGTCCACTGACAGGAATTATCAGCAAACTTTGTGGGGCTTGGAAAGATAATACAGTAGTACGTCCACTGACAGGAATTATCAGTGAACCTTCTTCAGATGGTTTAAAAGACTGCGGATGAGTGATACGCCCTTTTACAGAAATAACAAAGGTGTCGACTTTTGATGTCTCATCGTCGTCATCCACAGCTTGCAAGACTTTTGAGTATTCATCTTTGTACATGCGAGAGTCACTGAAGTAAGCTTTGACTCCTCTGAATGGATAGAGATCTGCAACTTCCTTTTGAACCTCTCCATTATCATCAATATATTTGAAGCATTGATGAAGGGTCGAAGGAACAATATTATGTTCATGCAAGAATGGTCTCCCCAATAGAGCATTATATGAGCAACCATGATTATCGATGATGTAGAAAGTAACCTTAGTGCAAAGATTACCTATTTGAAATTTGAGGCGAATCTTGCCCAAAGGCTCACTTTTTCCTTGATTGAATCCCAGGATGGTAGTGATAGTACCGGAAAGACTATGCACGGGTATTTTCAGTGCATCTAGCATAGTTTTTGGCATAATACTGAGAGCGGATCCTGGATCAATCAATAGACGATCAACCTTCATAGAATCATCATATCCTGTATAATATAAAGGACGGTCATGTCGATTATCCTCTAGCAGCATATCGTCCTGCGTAAAGGTAATGTTTGGAATTAATTCCAATATATTATGGCAATGAAGACGAGAGACTGGTTATGTTCCCGACTTCTTGAGGAAAGTCAGGCAGATTTCTGCTTGCAACAGCGCTTCACTCAGAGTTTCTCGAGTCTCTTTAGAGAGGCGTAAGAGCTCGAAGATTGACAATTTAGCTGGTGAATTGGCTAGTTGAGCCAATATATCAAAATTATAAGGCCTTTCAAGTCCTGTAGGAGATGACTTCTTCAATGGTTTGTCGAAGCGGACTTGTTGTTTGCCTTTGTCAGCTGCTGTTGGTTTAGAAGGAACCGTCTCAACAAGAACATTTGAAGGTCCTTCGTTAGATATTGATGTTGGAGTTGTAACCGGAGGGACATCAGGAGTTTCTTCAAGAATTTCAGCATAATCTTTCAGATATATTTTTCCTGACCGAGTTCCGGCAAGAACTTCGATTTCAGGCTCAGGCTTAGTGTCTATCGAAACCATGTTGCAATTCTTCATCTTGCTCTTGGCTCTTTTGTGCTTGATGAGAGTTTCATTCCAGAAACCAAGGCCAACACGAGATTGATTATGTCTCATAGTGATGGCTAAAGGTGCTTGGAGTCCTTTGCCTGAGTTTAAACCAGGAGCAGTGACTAGATCATAACCCATCTTCGCCATTAATTCACGAGATTGTGAACTATATAGATGGAATGCAGGCTTATATCTATCTTCAAATTGAGGTACAGTTTTTACTTCCGTAGGGGGTGAATTTCCTGCCAAGATGAAAGTAGAGGTTAGAGAAAGATTGGGTGTGATACTAGAAGTGACATTGCACGACTTAGTCTTTCCAGGCTTCTTTTTAGACAAAGGAGTCTTCCGAGGAAAAGAGGAAGACGTCTTGAACTCCGTCATTAAATCCGGGTGAATCCACATGATCTCACCCTTTTTAGTTGTGACAGGAACAAGTCCTTCATTCTGTGCTGATGGGATGTTCACAACTTCAAGAGTTGCTTTGGGGATAGGAACAATCCTACTTTCTACCATTAACGGAGGGAAGTCATCGAACTACATTAAAATCATATTTGGTGTGACTGTCTTGTCTTTAGGTGTCAGTGTCACAGCTCCTGATTTAATCATTTCCTGGATCTTTCTTTTTAATACATAGCAAGACCGGATTGTATGACCCAGCATTCTATGATATGGACAGTATTTTGGATGATCCGTCTTGTTGGCTTCATCAGGCTTTTTGATTTCTGGCAATTATATCTTGTTACCTTTGAGCAAGCATTCAAAGATACCCTGAACATCATCATCGTCGAAAGAATACTCTTCCTTCGGCCGAGGAGTTCTCTGTTGTTGATTTGTTGGAGATGGGGTAGCTTGGGTAGTCATTATCTCTTGACTTTTGCTCTGGAGATTGACTTCAAGATCCTCTTTTCCTTTACGATTATTGGGTCGAGCACTATTACCAGTACTCTGATTTGATTCCTTGGGAGTCATTTGTACCCCCAGGCCTTTGAAGGTCTCAGCACTGACTTCGGCGGCTTTGGCACTGACGATGAAAGAAGGCCAATCTTGGAATTGAGTGGACCCTATCCACATGCTGATGATTGGTAAGAGATTCGACTTGCAAGTGTCAATAGTAACAGCATCGGAAGTTCCGAGAGGCATTTTGAG
The DNA here is from genome assembly GCA_029216955.1 of Iris pallida. NCBI lineage: Eukaryota > Viridiplantae > Streptophyta > Magnoliopsida > Asparagales > Iridaceae > Iris > Iris pallida. The sequence goes on along the minus strand of JANAVB010041618.1, from coordinate 4,347,472 downwards.
GGCTTCTCTTCTGAATCTTTCAATTAAGCTCTCTGTACTTTCATTATTGTTCTGTTTAATTCTTATGAGGGCCGACATGGTCATGTCGTTGACGCCTTCATAGAATCGTTCTAGAAACATCTGTTTGAATCCAGCAAATAAAGTAATACACCCATCAGGGAGACTTCGATACCATTCATAAGCGGTTCCTTTAAGACAACTGACGAATACCCGAGTGAGGAGGGCATCGCTTGGTTGCAACTGATCAGTCATTACTTTAAAGTGATTAATGAACTGACTTGGGGAGGTAGTCCCATCAAAGAAAGAGATGGTCGGAGGTTTATATTTTGGGGGATACGATACCTCCTTGCATTGTATGGGATAAGGCTGCTTGATACCCAATCTTTGTAAGCCATCTTTTTTGCTTGAATGCTTCAAACTGAGACCGAAGATTTTTTAACTCTTCAGTGACAGCTCCGAAAGATTGCGGTATTGTTGCTTGTTGAGTATAATTGGGAGGAGGGACTGACGTGGAGTGGGTTGTAAAGGAACATTAGATTGTACCCCCAGAATAGTAGAGGGTTCCGGGTTTGGGGCAACAGGAGTATTTAATACCACTGGCGGTACTGTTGTTTGAACTTGCTGAGTTCGTTGCTGAGCTTGTATAAGACTATGTATAGCAGTCAATGTATCTGCTATAGCTCGCAACTGTTGTTCCAAGGAAGAAATCCTCTGTTCATGAGCTTCAGTGCTAGTCGAAGGTTCTTGATTACCATCTACCATATAAGTGGTAATCGTTCGAGGAATAGACGATGAAACAGTCTGTTCTGAATCATCGCTGTGAGAATCAGTCTCTTTCTCGGGGCTATTTATGGGAGTCAATACCGGGAAGTTGGACTCTCCAAGGAAGTCCTCTGTGATCTCCGGATTATCACTTGGATGAGAAGAAGAAGAGACCCTGGTCGAGGCTCCGGTCCTGGATCGGGTGCCGAGGTAAACACCATCTTCAGAATCTGACATAGCATCAGATCGTATTCTACCTCCAATATTTCTAGAGGTCATGTTGACAGAAGCATAAATAGGTTCGTCTTCGTCCAGTATTGGTTCATGTTGAATCCGTTCGAAAACATATCGTCTTTTTGGAGAACAACAACACTGAATCACAACCCGAGGTTGGAAGTTACAACCATACTTTTCATGGAAAATATGAGCAATGTCATAGCCAGATGGAGTGTCGATTCTCCGTTTGTTTTGCAAATGTTCCAGGAGATCTGTAGGAACAGATTGGGAAGTACTTGAAGATAGTTTCTGTGTAGAAACTTGTCTTTTATTCTTCTGTCTTCTCGGTTCTTAAGTGTATAAAGACCGATTAATTTGAGCGATATAGTTCTTGGCATATTCTGTATCAGGGTCTAGTATACTTGTCTCAGTTTGATAAGGCTTCTTTATACCATAAGTAGAACCGAGATGATTCCGGTTAAGCTTGTTACGAAGATCCGTAGGAGATATGACTTTAGTATCAGTCTTGAATACTTGTAATTTGCCTTTCTCAGATCGAAAAATTTTGAGAGAAGGAAGATGGACATTATTCCGACTGGGAGTCGGTAATAATCCATCTTTAGAGGAAGTAGCCAAAAGACGTTTTCCTTTGTTTGTTCTAGTAAAAGTACTAGTCAAATTAACTCCAGAGGTAAAGACCTTAGGAGTAGAGGAGTTGACTAAAGAGTCTTTCTCCTTGGTTGGCACAAGATGTGCAAGTTGTAGGAGAATCATTTGTATGTTCTGTGGAAGAGAACCCCCAGCCTGATTTTGAGGAACAGTCAAAGGACTGTATTGGTTGGCATACGCTGACTTCAGTTTGGAATTCTGGTCATACGCTACCTTTTTACTAGCATACGCTGGCTTTGGCTTAGCGTACGCTGTCTGTTGTTAGCTTTTGTTGTACGCTGCCTTTGCCGTACGCTGCCCTTTGACTGCCATACGTACAGAGTCATTAATGGCTAAAGAGCCGACTGCTGTCGTAAGGGTAGAAGGAGAAGAGACTTTGACATGTCCAGAGATGGTTTTCCTTGGACACGCTGACTTGGTTAAAGAACCCACTTTGTCAGCGTGACTAGGAGAAGCCACTGTTGCCGTGTTCAGAGAAGCCAAGGCGTGCTTCGTTGAAGTTGGAGACGTGTTCTTGTTAGCGTGAGTGACAGAAGCGTCTCGGGCCATCGAAGAAGACTTAGGGACATAGACAGAGCGTCCCTTCTTCTTGGCAGCAAAAAGAACGGAGGAAGCAGTTCGGACCTCCTTCGCTTTGAGCATTTCTTCGTAAGCAGATTGGTCGAATTGTACAACCATCACTTTCTTCGTCGAGCCGATCGACGAAGTATCGCATTGAGTTGTTGCTATCTCGTTGGAGGAGACAGCTTTCCCCAGCAGAGTCGCCAATTTATTTTCCATAAATAAATTCACTTTATCTATTGTGTTTCTGGGAAAATTACAACTATAGGAATCTGATCTAGAAGACAATCACTTTATCCCTTGGACGATGCGATGAAGAAAACATGAACTTCGAAGAACTTGGACAGCAACTGGGCAATCTCTCTGTTCTCTCTGAATTGATTGTAATCTCTGATGAAGATGAAGAAACTCTCTTTTATAGAGTTCTGGATAACTGTTCTGAAGCATACGCTCAGTCAGTTACTTGACGTGTGCATAACTGCAGGGACGCGTGGCAAATTCTGATGGAGACACATTAGAGTGGGGTTGAAAGTAGTAGAATTTATCTAGGAGAGATTGATGGCATGGATGCCACGTTGCATAACTTCTGAATAAGTGGGTAACTGAGTACAGGACACGTGAGAACGTGTGTTGACTGTATGTTTTAAAGTCATTCTGAATGCATTTGCTGTGATACGTTGTCTTTGTTGAAGAGGAGTCATACGCTATCTTTTGAAGACATATGTCTTGCATATGCTGACTTGGATAGTATACAGTCATATAAAGCTGATACGCTCAACAAGGACTCGTATGGAGTCCATACGCTCACTTGATTGATAAGGAGTCGTATGGAGTCCATACGCTCACTTGATTGACAAGGAGTCGTATGGAGTCTATACGCTCACTTGGTTGACAAGGAGTCGTATGAAGTCCATACGCTCACTTGATTGACAATGAGTCGTATGGAGTCCATACGCTCACTTGATTGACAAGGAGTCGTATGGAGTACATACGCTCACTTGGTTGACAAGGAGTCGTATGAAGTCCATACGCTCACTTGATTGACAAGGAGTCGTATGGAGTCCATACGCTCACTTGGTTGGCAAGGAGTCGTAAGCATTGAGGGAGTAGACACGTGGCTGTCCTCAATCTTCTCAAATACGCCATATCTTCTAATAACTGACAAATATCTCTCGAGCGTCGTGTTGCAGATATGATGGCTGACAGACTGTCAAAAATGATAATAATGATGGCTGTGCATTTATGATGGCTGATGAGCTGTCCTCGTAAGAGACAAAATCAATTCTCGAAAACCCATACGACAGTTAATCTTCATAGGGCAGCTGTCTTTGCACGAAAGACGAAGTGTCAGATTCATCCTCCATTAAACGTATGCTGTGCTGTCATTCAAGAAATAATAAAATATTCACTGAGTGTACGGCTTTGGCTAAGCGTATGGCCTTGAGCGTATGGCTTTGGCTGAGCGTATGGCCTTGAGCGTATGGCTTTGACTGAGTCTTATGTCAGCGTGTCATAATTTTTCACACCCTATACTGACGAAACAACAACGCTCCTTTTGGTGGGGTCATGATACATCTACTAAGAAGCTCCATTTCTTGAAATGGGACACGTTTACGCAACCAAAGGAAGCCGGGGGACAGGGCATTCGACAATTAGAGCTGGTCAACAAATCATTGATAGGGAAGCTATTATGGAGGTTTCTTAATTAACCAGATCAGCTATGGGCACGAGTGCTAAAGGGCAGATACTTACAAAATCAATCTATCTGGATTGTAAACAAGCCTAAGAGAGTCTCTGCGACATGGGCAAGCATGTTACACTTGAGAAAGCACATATCCGACAACATATACTGGAGAATCCGAGGAGGATGGGTTAAAATATTTGAGGATCCATGGATTCCCATTTTACCAAGCTTCCGAATTTCAGAAAGCAAAGGGACATCACATAGCCCCATGCTTGTTAGGGAACTAATAGACCCTGACACGAGAATATGGAATATGTCACTGATCCAGAGCTGGTTTACTGTAAGAGAAGCAGCGACCATCACAAACATTTCACTAAGGGAAGGAGACGGGAATGACAAGCTTATATGGACTAAAACGAGGCACGGCCAATTCTCCTCTAAATCACTATATGAAGACTTGCGTAGGCAACATCCGAGCTGCTCATCTAGCGTTAATGATAGAGAAAAATGGAAACATTTGTGGAAAATTCAGTCCCTGTCTCCACGAGTGCAAATGTTTATTTGGAGACTCCTTCACAAAGCTCTCCCTCTCTTTGATAACTTAGGCAAGCATCTCCAAGGCCTGAACCGGTTATGTCCATTTTGTCTCGATCAAGTGGAGGATACCAATCACTTATTCCTTTATTGCAATATTTCTACAGCAACTTGGTTTGCCAGCAACAATAGGCTACAAGTAGATTCCAAAATGAATATTTTCAGGCTTATTGAAGAATGGATGATGGATAAACAGGCCGAGGAGGTCTTTCGCAAGGGAGCAACGCTATTATGGAGCATATGGAAAGCACGGTGTGACTGTATATTTCGTCGAGTCCCTCCAAATGTGCATAAGATAGTGCAACAAGCACAATATATATACAGATCATACGCAGGAGGCCAAAGTGAAAAAACGGAGCATATCGAATCTGCGCGAAGAAATCTGGAAGCTTTTGTCTAGAAACCACCACCATTGGGACACATCAAGATCAACGTAGACGGAGCGGTGTCTTTCCACTCAAGCGCAGCGGCTGCAGTTACGAGAGATCATGAAGGAAGATTTGCCGCAGCTAAAGCATGGAGTGCAACTCTTGATTATGGCTTCATTGATGACCGAAAATTGGCAGCAGAGCTTCAGGCCATTCGACTTGGGACACATCTAGCGAACCTCCTCGACCTTCGGATGATTCTTATCGAAGGAGACTCACGTACTGCTTATCGAATACTCAAGGGGGAGACGACATTAATTCCTTGGAGGCTATATGATACTCCCCAAGAAATCCAGATGGAGGCTCGATCTTCAGGCAAAGATATGGAATATAAATTTATCCGGAGAGAGAGGAATACGGTAGCTCATTTACTGGCCAACCATTCTTTACATAATGCTATTAAGGACACATTCTTTAGTCCTCCTAGATTCATTGTCCAGCAGCTTGAGAAAGATGTTGCTTGTTTTGCATCCTCTGGTACTTGAATTGAATAAAGATAGTTAAGCTTTGACTCAAAAAAAAGAATGATAATATCAGGGTATATGTGACCAAAGAGTGTATGTTAGAGTAGAAAGATCTAAGTTAGAATAGACGATCATCTTTATACATGGTAATACTAGCTTTGAAATGACCTATAGATGGCTAGGATGAGAAGATTGACCAATAGGTTTATGTATCTGACTAGCTCAACCTCGATCTTTACCTGCAGGTAGGTGTAAAATGGATTAGTACCCTTGTAAGAATTATATATATTACTTATAGGTAGAAGGGGTGGGTCGCTAACCGAACAACTAAAGAAGTTTGTTATATAACTTATAGGAATATAGTATAGAGTTTAAGGATTGACAAAGCTGACGGAGTAGTTGTGATTTTTCTGTCTTCGTGGACTAGTCATAGATAAAGATGTGACAGACAAGTTATAAGCCTTACCTTAGCTAGACTAGTAACTTCTCAACGATGAAGTTTAGTTAGAAATTCTAGAAAAATTGTAAATAGAATAATTGTGTTTGGATTAAGGTTTACATAGCGATATATTTTTAGAAGTCTGACACCATTATGTTGGGAGCGACATTTAAGAAAAATCAAGTGTTATAGGATCGAGGGACTAGAGAAGATAAGGTAGGATATAAGAATTTTAAGGAGATCTAAGTTAGATTCTTGCTTTTATGATTAGTTAATCATATTTTTAAGAAATCATTATCATTTTAGGAAATCTGAATTGATTGGATAATCATAAGCCTCATTGATGATGAACTATTCCTTCTGTTGGTAGACAAGGGATATGGATTGCCATAGTGTATGGTCCACCTCTTGTCTATGTAAGGTTGGGTTACTGTGCTGTGTTAGCATATTAACCGAAGTGGCATCACAAAGGTCCTTTGGCCTGATCATGGTTATAGGATATATTTTATCTCGGTCAATATGACACATCTTGTCCTTGTTCGATGTAATAGTGTCATCTTGCCTCGATAATAGGATATATACTTATGATTATGACTTTGGGTGTAGACTCAGTTTAGACCATGTTGCTATCCTTTTATTTTGTGATTCACGAGTGATTTCCTCATCCCATTATGGGATTGGTATGTACGCTATATTATCTATTATTATTTGTTGTTATATTATAGTATTTAATTTTGAGGAACCATTTTTCTAGGGAGGTAGGTTGTAAGCCCTCTGAATTTTAGAAAGTTATTTTTGATATTTAATAGAATTAATTATTGTTATAAATACTTTAACTTTCAATTTTGACCATTAAGTATCCTTTTCTGTAGCTTGGATTTTATGAGCACAACATTAGTCAATTTTTCCAAACAAATTTCATATGCATGATCTGGATGAGTCCACCTTAATTTAGACATATCATGTCCCATTCAAACATACCTTCTTGTACTCTAATTTTTTTATTGTGCAACATTTGTGTCAATAGTTTCAATTCTACACCTACCGTATTACCGTGTCCTTTTATATTAAAAATTAGAGACCCAATCTCGAGTGGAATCTTTCAACCCAATATATGATTTTGATTAAATCGGAGTCCACAACACACATGCTACTTGTGTGTCACTCAATTGAGTTTTCATGTGCTACTTATAAACAAAAGTCCCACAAGACGTATTTTGGGCCGACCCAAAACTAACCAATCTAAGAGTGGTAGGGCCTAACCTAGATTGGCCTAGCCTGATGTGAATACTTTAGATCGATTTTATTCATTTTTTAAAAAATCAATATATGTTTAATTCAAAGATTACAACATCCATATAAACCATTCCTAATTTCGACTTCTTAAATCTTCTAAAAGATTAAGTCAATATTTCTTTTGACTGAGGGACCAAAAAAATCACCAAACCACTTGCAAGCAAATCTCATATAAACACTAAACTTTCCTCTAACTAAAATTATATACATAACTAAATGGCTGGCCATAAACCCTAAACCTAGCTAAACCCGACCCCTATCTACAACAGGCTACCGTCGTCCCTTCTATATGCAGTAGTAAACCGCCCCCTTCCCGACTCTTTTTAGACGAACCACCACCTTCAAGGTGGCCCCAAGATGTCCCTCTTCGACCCTACTAAGTTATTGAGTCTCCATGGCAAGTTATTTGGTAGGTACAAGGACAAAATCGAGCACGAAACACAGCCGACTTTCGAAATCTAAACAATAGGTCTGCTGACTTCTAGCCCTTGTTTCTCCATTTTTTTGTCGACAAAACCTCCACCAAACTAACTCTAAAATGTATCCCTATGTGTCCTCTATCATCTCCAATTGCCCCAGCATGTGGATCGCAACAGTTTGTTTGGGACAAGCATTTTATGAAAGTTCGTCCAGGCTAAACCAATTTTCGTGCGTCGTTATTTATGCTGCCTTGTGATGCACCATGATAGCAAATAATTCCTTGGAAATGATCCTAACACATCCCTTTATTATCTCAATATGCTATAATTTGATCTTGTTAAGTTTTATGAATGTTTGTACAATATCATGTTTTCAGGACAACCCTTCTATCATCGAAAAACTTAGGATTCAACTTGTAACTTTATCATGTGATACCACCACCTCGACCTATTAATTTTCAATGATATAAATCATGTTTCCTATGTTAGATACCTCTAAAATTTACCTTTTTCATATTTTTAGAATATAAAATTATGTTTGTATGTCCCGATTTGTTCCAACATACCGACTACAGGACATGTTATGCAATTAATCGACCATAGCAAATAGTTACTATAGTTCATGCCATAAAGATGACTATTGTATATATTTATGTTAGATTAATGTAGTTTAATACCATGTAAAGTTGAGCCTAAAACTAGACTAGTTGTCGTGTGACCTAGTTTCGACCATAAATGACTACGAAATAATTATTGTGTAGCGTACCTTAATATGTTAGCTGACCGATAGTATCATATGTTCGTAGGAGTTCGTGATGATACGACTAGGATTGCTGAAACAAGACTTTTGTGCACTCACTTGGAAGATTCAGGCAAGTGTACCATGCCAAAATTTTAGTAAAATTATTATTTTCTTTTATTATTGTTTACCTATTCTTAGTTCTAGATGTTCTGGACGTCGGATATAGTTGATACTTAGCGTCTGAATCGTATTTAGGTGCCGATGTTAGTTCTAGATGTTTTGGATGGCGATGCATTTCATTCATGTTCATGGACATGATAAACCACATGACACGGAAATGATCATGCTACGGAGTTTGACGTAAGATATTCATGGTTATAGACTCTGTGATAGGATAGTAGACTTGTTACTTGTATTTGAGACTTATTTGACTAGACATGACTTGACTGGATAGAACTAAAACATGGGTTGGGGAGAACATTACCGCAATATCAAGCTATCTAGACTCGGTTGGGCTCGTTTCCATATTTGGGACTTGGTTGTTATTCTACCAGTTTGTCGTTGTCTTTATAGTAAAGCTCTGATGTTATTTACATGTATGCTCTTGGTCCCATGATACGGTGCCTTGGGTATTAGCCTGCTGAGGTACTTTTGAGCCTAGTGGCTGAAGCCTGATATCCAGAAAGGGTTTATAAGTGCATTTCCTAATATCCGAAAAGGGTTCATACATGCATTTACTACAAAAAAAATGACGATTCTTGACGTTTTATTTCTCGACGGTCAAGAAAAACCGTCAACAAAATGGGTTATCTTGACAGATTTGGACTTACGTCAAGAAAGGACACATTTTATGTTATTTTAGCAATTTTATAGCATAATAGTTGACAATTTTTGAGGATCCGTCAAGACACATCATTTTATTTATTGACTGTTTGATGATAACCGTCAACTAATGTATATGCAAAAAAACTTTACGGGTTTTTTTCAACAGCCATTTTGGTAAAAATTTTGAAAACCAAATTATTGCATTTTTATGTTGACGGTTGTCCTTCAATCCCATTCTATTTATTTCCCGATCCTTTCCTCTCCACTCTATTTCTCCCTCGATGTTGTTATTGATGGAGAATCAGAGCCAAAACCAAAAATCTTCCTCTTCATCCTCTCTATCTCCCTTCTCCTCTTCCTCCTTTCTCAACCCCAAAAGCCTAACCCAAATCCATCCTATGTCGTCCCCAAACCCTAACCCCAGGCTATTTGCGGTCGAGAGAAGAGATCCCTAGGCTATACGTGGTCATCGTCATCGCCTCCTCCGTCGTCGTTGCCTGCAACTATGCCGTCGTCGTCCTCAACCGCCATCCCAAGCCCTTCTGCGACACCGACGAGCTCTTGTCGTTCCCTCCCTCCAGTCAAAACCCTAACTCTCTCCCTTCCTCCACACAAATTAGGGTTTCCTAAGTTAAATTAGGGTTTGTGTTTCGATGACAATTATAGGGCTTTGGATTTACTATGTACAAAAAGAAATAAATGTACGAACACGAATGCGACACGGACACGGCTTCGATTTTGCTTTAGAAAAACATTATTTTTTACAACAATTTGTATGCAGCTTTTTTACTTTTCTACATTATTAATGCAAGTTACTTGTCATTCCAAGAAAATAAATATATTTTTGGAAATGTGCAGAATTTGCATGAATAACTAATGATTATTAACTAAACTATACATATTTATATGTGAAACATGTTTTCATGCATTACCATTTAAATCATCTATGTTGACCATCCTTTCTCTTTTATGCCACCTTTGTTAAATATCTGTGTGGTGCCCGGTGCTTGTAGCATTTACTATGGCTTTTTGTGCAATTTTTTTTCCATGTTACACATGGTGCAATTCAGTTTACCGTCTATGACGAACTTCGTAAGCTTGCTGTTAGGGGGCATTTGGTTCAAGTTTTTGAGGGTTGGGAATGGGTTTTGAATTCCTTTCCCATGTTTGGTATGTCTAGGATTGGGAATGATGAGGGAATAGGAGGGGCTAAATATTCCCATTGATGTGAGAAAGCTATTCCCAAGTCCCTCCTTGGGAATAGTTTTTCTTTTCTAGGAATGTTATTTGGTATTTGTTTGGACGGTAATAACCTCTTTATTTCCAACTTTTCAACTTCTATCCCAAACATGTGAATCATCATAAAATTAATGAAAGAGTATTTAAGGAAAACTAAATAAATTAAGATTGTGTGTAACCAAACATGGGTATGGGAATGTTGAATTCCTTTCCCATGGGAAAGGAGTTGAAAATCTATTCCTAGGAATACAAAAACTTAAACCAAACGAGCCCTAAAGTTAAAGAAGAAAGGACGAACCACAAAGACGATGATAAACTATTGGTATTGCCTAATTAAATATCAGTTCAACTAGTTGTTGTGTGCCAAATATTAATTGTTCCAAGTCTGTTATCTAATTCAACTAAGCTGATCTGACAAGCTGCTTATGTCTCAACGGTATCATACAAATATCTTGAGACAAACCTAATTCATAATGTTATTAGGGTAATATTTTTGAATTGTGATTTATAAGCAAATTTGACAACTGTCCTTTTTCTACACCTTATCCTATCTGTAAACTAGCTTAGTATGCTTTGTAGATAAAAGGGTGCCAAGTGCCGCAAGGCTCCTGCTGACATTCTGGGAAGGGTCAAGATATACGTTCTTACACCCAATATATGGAGAGGTAGATTCTAGGACTCAAGCACCAAGTCTTACTTGTTGCACAAAATTTAGGCTTAAGGGTATTTATAACGTACAGTGCCAAGCTGCTATGGAAGTGACTGCATTGTGGCCCTAAAGATCGACCCACAGTTAAGGATGAATGACCTAAGAAATATCTAATGATTCTCATATATAGATCACAATTTAGTCATCACTTTGAAAATTGCCTTGAACCTATTATTGGTACTTTTAGAAAGGTTTTGGGTCAATGAATGGGGTCAATTGTGGTTCAACTTTGGTTACTAGGTAAACTTACGGATCGATGTAGTAAAAGATGGAAAATTGTGAAGCTAAGCCTTGATTTCATTAAGCTAATGTATTACTAAGTATTAGTATCATCATTGGTCTTTGATAAATTGCTTATGTTTTTGCAGGATAAATTTGGCAATCAAATCTAGCTACTTGTTGATTGTTGTTAATAAAGTTCAGAAATACTGACCGAAACTGATTTGACCATTTCTTGTGGCTTTACTTTTCCCAATAAATTTTATTAGTTCAGATTGATTTGCAATATGCAATAAATTTTAATTTGCAATATGCAATAAATTGTATTTGTTCAAATTTGTGATATGCAATAAATTTGTGATATACAATATGCATACTGTCCATTGCAATATGCAATAAATTGTATTAGTTCAAATTTGTGATATGCAATATGCAATATGCAATATGCATACTGTCCATTGATTTGCAATATGCAATAAATTGTATTAGTTCAAATTTGTGACTCCTGTGTTGACATTGGATTCTGTGAAGTCTGTACTTGAGCAAGTTTTAGTTAAGATTTTAATTTTCTCTAATTTATCAAAGTTGCTGTTAGCGTATCTATTTACTTACACACCATTTTTTTCTTATTAATTTATAGGGCTTGCTCAAAAATATATGGAACGGAAATGCAACTTATAGTTTTACACAAAGGAACTGTTTACTCAATTCAATCTATATAAAGTTCACATGTGAGAACTATCATTTATCTTTTTGTCGTGGACAAAACTTGGGTATGTTGGCAATTCTGGAATATATGCAAATCAATGGACAGTATGCGTTCCCATTCCACACAGTTTTCTTTCCCTTGCTAGCTTAGCATTCTTAGTGCCCACAATGGTTAAAGGGTGCCTACTATATTATCCTGATGCACATTAGATTGTGACACCTCCATACTTGTTAGGATCTGAGTTTTCACATCCCATTCTCCCATACAACAAGAATCTTAATATAAGTTTGGACTAAAGATTGATTCGCACTGTTTTTCTTTTCTTAAATACATGATTGGATGTCTTGTTTGTTTAAAAGAAGAGGTGTAAGTATGATTTATCAAAGGACTTTGCCAAGGAACTAAACATACTTAAGAATTGCTAGTGTCTTTATAGCGCAATTCAGATGCAACCCTTGTTGAATAGAGAGAGACAATGAAAATACACAATGAAGCAGTTAAGTTTTGCCCTAGCTGTGACTCTAGCAATGAAAGGATGTTACATATTTTCATTAATTTGATGACTAAGTAAAAAGACTGCTGCTTTTGCTAATTAATGAGAAGTAGTTGTAGTTGCACAATGTTCACATCCCTCTATGTTACTTAGCAGAGAGCATTTTGGTTCAAGCCAAGAGCATAGGGCCTATGTTGGGTCTACGGTCTGTATCTGATTATTTTCCTATTTCTTCATTAATAACAATCATCATGGTTAGTAATGTTTATCTGTTTGTTAATAGGATACTCTTATCGGCACATCTATACAAACAGAGACCATATGATATGGGATAGGTGATTCAGGTGAATCAAGGAAGCTGCTGCTAACAGTACTCTCCACTGCCTTTGCTATATAAAGTAGGAATATAGGTAACTCCATAAGCTTTACATTGGCATTTGTTTATTTACAAATTTTATCTTCCTTACTTTAGATCTTTGAATGGTTGTGCTTTGAAACATTTAGCATCCTCTCATTTGATGCATGTTATCTTTTGGTCACATCACATGGCCATATATATATAAGCAGCTAGCCCCAAAGATGCTTGTGTAAGGCTTCATTAAAATGACAGAAACTTTTTAGCAGATAATGCCACATAATGCTTTTATTGTTGCTTTGCGAGAGGGTGCTTTACTTTGAGACATACACTGAAATGAAAGGGTTGGATTGGGGACACAAAAAGATTGGAAGTTACAAAATTCTACATTTGCCATTCTTTAGAATGCTTTGCCTTGCCTGTCCAAAATATTCAAGTGGTTGGTAACAGTTGAGAATGGGACAGAAGGAGGCAGTGGTACTACAAACCATTTTCTTGAAATATTTGAAACTTTGGACTCAATTATTTCCATTTTCTTGGCCAGACTTGCACCTCAGAACATCATGTATGTTTATATCAATGATAGAAGCTTGAATTTTTTAGTTTAGTAGAGTATATGGCCAAAGATATAAGACTTGCTACTACCTCCTATGCTCTATACTGAGCCATTGATAAATGTAGGTTCTTATCGCTGGAAAATGAAGGTTTTGATTTCCTTAAGTTCTGCTTCTTCTACTATTGATGTACAAAACTGGAGTTTTCTGTTCGTAGGTTTGAAAAAGGCATGAAACTATTTGCTTTGGAACCATTTCATTCTTACTTAAGTTCTCATCACTCATCAAGTTCAAGTTTTATAAATTTTGGTTTGTAATACTTTTGGAACCAAAGTTGGCATTTATAACCATTTCATACATACCAATGTTCTGTTATTTATAACCATTTGTTTTTCTGAACGGTTTAGGACCAGAGTTGACTCATGTGCCTTGATCACTAGATTTCCTTCAATGTATAGACTTCAATGTATAAAAGCAGGTTACAACTGGTTATAACTCTGATACTCAAGCTTTAGCTTAAAATTCTGATATTATGTACATTGCAGTGTGCATAGCCTCTAGCCTTGTAACGCTCCAGTCCCAAAATACGTAGGACCAAGTACGTAGACATGCTAGCTGTATTCATACGAAGTACGTAGGTCTCGTATGAATACATAAGCTATAAAATGCAGTAGAACCATACTAATCTCATCCACACAAAAATATATGAATAAATGATATCATATAATCAACCATGAAATTGTCATTTGGTACATGTAGTTGGGCGGAGACAAATCCACTACCAACGATGAAAAGAAATACATAACAAAAGAAATATTTTGGCGAGCGAAGCGAAGACGATCCAAGTGCAATCATCCTCGAGAAATAGCAATAAACACGGCTAGAGCTAAAGCACCTGCGAAAAATAATAGCACACACCTGGCAAAACAACCAGGTCCTCAGAGGGACGTAACAAGACTCATAATATCATGCCAATAACTGAATAATAGAAGCTCAACATAAAAGTATACATATGACTGAACAAATAAAGGTCCTTAACCATTCTATGTGTTAATACGTTTTTGAAGACAACGTTCCACACAAGGGCTCCCAAAGCTAGAAACACGGCACGTTAGCGTTTCAACCAAGGCACTAATGGCGTCTAGAGAAAAGTAAATGCACGGCCCATTAGCACTCGAGCGAGAACTAAGGAGTATCCAGAGAAAAATAAATGCACGGCCACTAGCTCTTGGGTGAGTCACTAACGGCATCTAGAGAAAAGTAAATGCACGGCACATTTGTGTTTCAACCGAGGCACTAGTGGCATCTAGAGAAAAGTAAATAAATGCACGGCCACTAGTCTCTCGACTGAGTCACAAATGGCATCCAGAGAAAAGTAAATGTGTGAAAGCCCCTGCGCCTAATAACTGTCTTCACCCTCCCCATGCACTACTCGTGCTGAATCCACATCACGACATTCCTAATAACTGCTAAGTCGCTAAGTCTTCTAGACAACCATAACTATTTAGCAGTTATTGCCTATCGCACGGCATGTGCGCACCGATGGCCAGTCGATACGTACGTCCGAGATCTATATGAGACTCGTGACTCGTGATACACAAGTGTCGGGCCAATGAATGTGACACAAACATAGGTGGTCCCTTAACTCTAAGCCATATGCAACTAAAATATAATAATTTGCAAGTACAATTTATATTTTCTAGAATAAGTAAAAACATGCATGATATTGAGCAAGGAATTAAACAGTAAAGGCAAGGTGTCTTGCCTGGTAGGACGCCTGGTGTGCTGCGAATATCACGGTGGCACGCACTGCAACTTCGGTGCAATCAACTATGCAAGATGACCTCTGATGGTGGCACGGCCAGTTCCATTGGGTCCAGAAGGGTCAAGTTAGTTAGGTTTGACAAAAGGTAGTCTCGAATTGGCAAGAGAATTTGAATGATGGGATTAGGCACGGACAGGAAGATAATCGAAGAAATTTAGATAAATAATATATATGTTTTTAGGAAATTCTTTATAATAAATGAGAACTTATATTTTTGCAAAAAAATAGTGTTTAGATAAATATTAAATATAAAAGAAAATGTGTTCACGGAAAACTCTTAAAGTTGTACAATTTAGGTAGAAAACTATCTTTTAAAATATATTTTAGATAATAATTGGAAAATAGTACTAAATCGTTTTGACCAAAACTTGTCAAATATATATATACACCTAATCAAGAATAATATTTTAAGATTTGCTTGAGATTAGCTAGACAATATTTGTACTACTTATAAAATAATAATTATGCAATTTGCAAAACAGCAAATAATAGTGGTAATAATATATAAATAATACAACAAATTTACACACTAAAATTACGTATAGAAAATCATAATAATAAGAGTAATAAAGAAATAAAATATTAACTATGGTGTATACATATACTTTGATGCTAAAATTTTTACTAACAATAAAGTAAAAAATCATATTATAAAAATAACAATAATAATAATAATAATAATAATAATAATAATAATAATAATAATAATAATAATAATAATAATAATCATAATAATGATAATGATAATAACAATAATGATAATGATAATAATAATAATTATAATAATACAAATGATAGAAATAATAATAATAGTAATAATAATAATAATAATAATAATGATAATGAGTAAAGAAAAATTACTGTACTATTCTCTCCTTTCGAGAGAAAGGAACAGTGTTTATTATAAAAAATTAATAAACAAAAAATAAAAAAAACTTTTTAAAACAGAAGTTACATTCCTCAGAAGAGGAAAGTTTATTGGAAGAGAAAAGAAGAAAAAAAAAATTTAAAGGAGCTGACGAAGGAGGAGAGTGAGGGAAGGAGGGAAGATGGAGCAGCGGAGAGAGTGGAAGAAGAGGGGAGCTCGGAGGGGGAGCAAGCGGCGGCGGTGGTTTTTGATCGGACGGCGCATGTGAAGGGTGTAGGCGGCGGCTCGTCGGGGGAGGACCGTGTTTGGGGGTCCAGTGGCCAAGGTCTTGCCGGCGATCGTGCGGAGGAGGCGGACGCGACGGAGGTGTGGTTGGAGAAGCACGGGCAGAGATGGGTCGGGCGGTCGCGCGAAAGTAGGCGGAGGAGAGGGTTAGAGCGGGAGAGGAGGTGCGGAGCTGCGGCGGCACGTGCTAGGCACGGGGAGCTCGGCGCTCTGGTCTGCGCGGCGCGGCGCGACGGCCTGTCCGCCGCTTGGCCACGGTGGGTGGCACTGGCACAGAAGCTTGACGGACACCGGGTCGGGGTGCAGCGGTCGGAACGGCGGTGCAGTTTGGGCTGTGAAGGTAAGGGCTGCTCGTTTATTTTTAGGGGTTTATTTTTGGGGTTTTCTTTGGGCAGACGGTGGTGATAATCGTGGCGGTGGTCGGAGATGGTGTCGAGGATGGTGATGGGATTCTGGAGATGACAGGGGTGGTGGTTTGGGAGGCTGGCTTGGCCGGTGTGGGTAGCCGGTTGTGATGATACGGGTCGGCAGCGTGGTGTTCGTGGCTGGTTGGCCATGGTACGGAGGTCAGGTTGGTGGTGTGGGGATGAGGGTGGTGACGGTGATGGTCGAGAAGATGGTGGCCGGGGCAGCAGTGGTCAGGGACCGGGTGCAGGAGATGAGTCACCGCAGGTGGCCGGGCACTATGGTGGAATTGGTGGTGGTGAGGAAGAAGTGTTGGCTTCGATTCGGCTGTCGGTGAAGGCAGGGTCGGACAGCAGAAGAGTGGCTGCGGCAGATAGTGCTAGGGTTAGGGATAGAAATTTTGATGGTGTCGGGGTTGTCAACACGAATGAGATTATAATGTATGTGTACAAAAAAAATAATAGAAGGAAAAGAAAGATGGACACGGACACGGACACGGACACGATGCACTCACTTTAGTTGTGGTGGAGGATTTTTGGATGAAAATATTGGAGGAGTACCTGCCTATTTATAGGATGTGGGAATTTCCAATTGGATATGAATTAGGATTTTTAAAACCCAAAATAGATAATTCATAATTAATTTAAAATCAATCAAATTCAAATTCAAAATCTAATTTAAATCTAATTAATTTTTTAGTTCAAAATCAAATGAGATAAATCAAATTTCATATGTTAACTATTTAAATAATTCCATAAATTCAAAGCAAGATTTAAATTGCCACAATAAATTCAAAGCAAGATTTAAATTGCCACAATAAATTCAAAATATGCCTTCCAAAAATACTAATAATATTAATTTCGAAAATACACTATTATTTAAATAACTAATAAACAATTACTAAATATATATGTAGGTACAAAATGATGTTCTCATATTTATGTTTTTCTAGCATACAATAAAAATTATTTATTATTAATAATTATGAGAAATGAAAGACTATATAAATAAAATAACAAACTTGAAAATTTTGGAACGATAACAAAATAATTATTATGTATATTATTTTGAAACTTTAAAAATAGAAAAATAATATTTTCAAAAATATGTACGCTCGTACATAATCGCACTCGTAGAGCAATTTCAAAAAATAAAATTTCGTGCGCGACGTAAAATACGACTACTGGACGTACAATACAAAATTTTAAATCAGTACTAAAAATAAAAAAAATAGTAGAAATTTAGGGGTTTTACATCCTACCCAACTTACAAGAATTTTGTCCTCGAAATTAAAAATAAGTAGGGGTGTTGAGAGGGTACAAGGGTATATCAATGAGGAACAATCAAATCACGACGTTCAAAACATGTATTAGAAATTCGTGACTTCGATAACTACGGAAATAAATCACGAATTTAATTTAGGGAGTGAATGATGGTCGTGGCAATGAGTCTAGGGTCAAGGAAAAGGACAAGTAACTCGAGATGGGGATATAGCCCCATTGGTTGGTCGGTGGCTAACTATTTTGGCAATAGTTGGGGGAATAACTAAAGGTGATACCTTGGGTCTATCTATTAGGTACGAGTCTCCGCTAAACAAGTGAAAGATGAGAAGCAATATGAGTCCAAAGAAGTTGTTTTCAAATATCAATATGTGGTTCGAAGGCGAGGAAGTAATTCAAAAAGAATTGCCAAGGCTGTCACGAATGGGACCCTAGAGGACAAGTTTAACTATGTCCCCATCCACGTATAACGATAGATAAAAGTGAACCAAAGTGTATTAGGTTGATCAGACCATCATGCGCCGGTTCTGATTAGACAATATGTTAGTGGGTGCGCACCCAATAAAATATGTCATGATCAAGCTCGATAAGGGAATAAGCTTGCGAAACTTAAGCTAAACTAGCAGCATAGGATAGTCAAAAATAGTAAAAACATAGGCACGATTAATATTGAAAGATGTGGAACTAGTTTAAACTTCTTAAGAACCTAGTAATGTCTTATGTTGGCGCCTATACAGTCGTTCTATTGTCTACTTGCTTAAGACTTGGTTACGGTTACACGGATGATTAGGTCGTAAGGCATTCTACCCAACTTACAAGAGTTAAACTAGTAGGGTGATAAGACAACGGGTCATGTTCACATAGTATGGGTTACCTTATTAATCTCTATCAAGCACGAAAGAGGGTACGAATTACGATAGAAAGGATCAAGCAAGATGCAACTCGAGGAGTCAATCGAGAAGGCGGTCAAGTATGTCGATGAGATCCTAAACTCTAATCCTATACGCAGGCTTGCTTGGTACGGTAAAGTAACCAAGCAATTTATCTTGACCTGCATGGGCCACCACAAAAACATGTAACGCTCCAGTCCCAAAATACGTAGGACCAAGTACGTAGACATTCCAGCAGTATTCATACGAAGTACGTAGGTCTCGAATGAATACATAAGCAGTAAAATGCAGTAGAACTATACTAATCTCATCCACACAAAAATATATGAATAAATGATATCATATAATCAACCATAAAATTGTCATTTGGTACATTTAGTTGGGCGGAGACAAATCCACTACCAACGATGAAAAGAAATACATAACAAAAGAAATATTTTGGCGAGCGAAGCGAAGACGATCCAAGTGCAATCATCCTCGAGAAATAGCAATGAACACGGCTAGAGCTAAAGCACCTACAAAAAATAATAGCACACACCTGGCAAGACAACCAGGTCCTCAGAGGGACGTAACAAGACACATAATATCATGCCAATAACTGAATAATAGAAGCTCAACATAAAAGTATACATATGACTGAACAAATAAAGGTCCTTAACCATTCTATGTGTTAATGCGTTTTTGAAGACAACGTTCCACACAAGGGCTCCCGAAGCTAGAAACACGGCACGTTAGCGTTTCAACCAAGGCACTAGTGGCGTCTAGAGAAAAGTAAATGCACGGCCCATTAGCACTCGAACGAGAACTAAGGGGCATCCAGAGAAAAATAAATGCACGGCCACTAGCTCTTGGGTGAGTCACTAACGGCATCTAGAGAAAAGTAAATGTACGGCACATTTGTGTTTCAACCGAGGCACTAGTGGCATCTAGAGAAAAGTAAATAAATGCACGGCCACTAGTCTCTCGAATGAGTCACAAATGGCATCCAGAGAAAAGTAAAGGTGTGAAAGCCCCTGCGCCTAATAACTGTCTTCACCCTCCCCATACACTACTCGTGCTGAATCCACATCACGACATTCCTAATAACTGCTAAGTCGCTAAGTCTTCTAGACAACCATAACTATTTAGCAGTTATTACCTATCGTACGACATGTGC
This sequence comes from Iris pallida, assembly GCA_029216955.1. Classification (NCBI taxonomy): domain Eukaryota; kingdom Viridiplantae; phylum Streptophyta; class Magnoliopsida; order Asparagales; family Iridaceae; genus Iris; species Iris pallida. The sequence continues at coordinate 4,327,386 of JANAVB010041618.1, read as the reverse complement.
GCACCGATGGCCAATCGATACGTACGTCCGAGATCTATATGAGACTCGTGACTCGTGATACACAAGTGTCGGGCCAATGAATGCGACACAAACATTGGTGGTCCCTTAACTCTAAGCCATATGCAACTAAAATATAATAATTTGCAAGTACAATTTATATTTTCTAGAATAAGTAAAAACATGCATGATATTGAGCAAGGAATTAAACAGTAAAGGCAAGGTGTCTTGCCTGGTAGGACGTCTGGTGTGCTGCAAATATCACGATGGCACGCACTGCAACTTCGGTACAATCAACTATGCAAGATGACCTCTGATGGTGGCACGGCCGGTTCTATTGGGTCCAGAAGGGTCAAGTTAGTTGGGTTTGACATAAGGTAGTCTCGAATTGGCAAGAGAATGTGAATGATGGGATTAGGCACGGACAGGAAGATAATCGAAGAAATTTAGATAAATAATATATATGCTTTTAGGAAATTCTTTATAATAAATGAGAACTTATATTTTTGCAAAAAAATAGTGTTTAGATAAATACTAAATATAAAAGAAACTGTGTTCACGGAAAACTCTTAAGGTTGTACAATTTAGGTAGAAAACTATCTTTTAAAATATATTTTAGATAATAATTGGAAAATAGTACAAAATCGTTTTGACCAAAACTTGTCAAATATATATATACACCTAGTCAAGAATAATATTTTAAGATTTGCTTGAGATTAGCTAGACAATATTTGTACCACTTATAAAATAATAATTATGCAATTTGCAAAACAGCAAATAATAGTGGTAATAATATATAAATAATACAACAAATTTACACACTAAAATTACGTATAAAAAATCATAATAATAAGAGCAATAAAGAAATAAAATATTAACTATGGTGTATACATATACTTTGATGCTAAAATTTTTACTAACAATAAAGTAAAAAATCATATTATAAAAATAACAATAATAGTAATAATAATAATAATAATAATAATAATAATAATAATAATAATAATAATAATAATAATAATGATAATAATGTTAATGATAATAAAAATAATGATAATGATAATAATAATTATAATAATACAAATGATAGAAATAATAATAAAAGTAATAATAATAATAATAATAATGAGTAAAGAAAAATTACTGTACTATTCTCTCCTTTCGAGAGAAAGGAACAGTGTTTATTATAAAAAATTAATAAACAAAAAAAAACTTTTTTAAAACAGAAGTTACATTCCTCAGAAGAGGAAAGTTCATTGGAAGAGGAAAGAAGAAAAAAAAATTTAAAGGAGCTGACGAAGGAGGAGAGTGAGGGAAGGAGGGAAGATGGAACGGCGGAGAGAGTGGAAGAAGAGGGGAGCTCGGAGGGGGAGCAGGCAGCGGCGGTGGTTTTTGATCGGGCGGCGGAGGTGAAGGGTGTAGGCGGCGGCTCGTCGGGGGAGGACTGAGTTTGGGGGTCCGGTGGCCAAGGTCTTGTCGGCGATCGCACGGAGGAGGCGGACGCGGCGGAGGTGTGGTCGGAGAAGCACGGGCGGAGATGGGTCGGACGGTCGCACGAAAGTAGACGGAGGAGAGGGTTAGAGCGGGAGAGGAGCTACGGAGGTGCGGCGGCGCATGCTAGACGCGGGGAGCTCGGCGCTCTGGTCTGCGCGGCGCAACGCGACGGCCTGTCCTTCGCTTGGCCACGGTGGGTGGCACTGGCACGGAAGCTTGACGGACACCGGGTCGGGGTGCAGCGGTCGGAACGGCGGCACAGTTTCGGCGGTGAAGGTAAGGGCTGCTCGTTTATTTTTAGGGGTTTATTTTTTGGGTTTTCTTTGGGCAAACGGTGGTGATAATCGTGGCGGTGGTCGGAGATGGTGCCGAGGATGGTGATGGGATTCTGGAGATGACAGGGGTGGTGGTTTGGGAGGCTGGCTTGGCCGGTGTGGGTAGCCGGTTGTGACGATACGGGTCGGCAGCGTGGTGTTCGTGGCTGGTTGGCCATGGTACGGAGGTCAGGTTGGTGGTGTGGGGATGAGGGTGGTGACGGTGATGGTCGAGAAGATGGTGGCCGGTGTAGCAGTGGTCAGGGACCGGGTGCAGGAGAGGAGTCACCGCGGGTGGCCGGGCACTGTGGTGGAATTGGTGGTGGTGAGGAAGAAGTGTTGGCTTCGATTCGGCTGTCGGTGAAGGCAGGGTCGGACAGCAGAAGAGTGGCTGCGGCAGATAGTGCTAGGGTTAGGGATAGAAATTTTGATGGTGTCGGGGTTGTCGACACGAAGGAGATTATAATGTATGTGTACAAAAAAAAATAATAGAAGGAAAAGAAAGATGGACACGGACACGGACACGATGCACTCACTTTAGTTGTGGTGGAGGATTTGTGGATGAAAATATTGAAGGAGTACCTGCCTATTTATAGGATGTTGGAATTCCCAATTGGATATAAATTAGGATTTTTAAAACCCAAAATAGATAATTCATAATTAATTTAAAATCAATCAAATTCAAATTCAAAATCTAATTTAAATCTAATTAATTTTTTAGTTCAAAATCAAATGAGATAAATCAAATTTCATATATTAACTATTTAAATAATTCCATAAATTCAAAGCAAGATTTAAATTGCCACAATAAATTCAAAATATGCCTTCCAAAAATACTAATAATATTAATTTCAAAAATACACTATTATTTAAAATAACTAATAAACAATTACTAAATATATATGTAGGTACAAAATGATGTTCTCATATTTATGTTTTTCAAGCATACAATAAAAATTATTTATTATTAATAATTGTGAGAAATGAAAGACTATATAAATAAAATAACAAACTTGAAAATTTTGGAACGATAACAAAATAATTATTATGTATATTATTTTGAAACTTTAAAAATAGAAAAATAATATTTTCAAAAATATGTATGCTCGCACATAATCGCACTCGTAGAGCAATTTCGAAAAATAAAATTTCGTGCGCGACGTAAAATACGACTACTGGACGTACAATACAAAATTTTAAATCAGTACTAAAAATAAAAAAAATAGTAGAAATTTAGGGGTTTTACAAGCCTGCTGCTTTTTGCTTCATTATACTACCTTGTACTTCTCTACACTACTTTAGTTATTATTATTGTTATTGTTATTATTCTATGTCCAATTTGATACATGTTTGTATCTAGACATTTTCAGTATACCTGTATGCATCTTTACCCATATTCATTTTCCGTACAGCAAACTGAACCGATATCTAATCATCAACGAGAAAATTTACATAATTGATAACTTAGCTAGCCTTCAGATTCTTTACATAATTGATACCTGTTTGTTATAGTTTCAGTATGGCTAGCCTTTAGATTCTTGTCAAGTGATTCAAATTGTCTCGAGTTCTTGTATGTGCAATAATAAAATCAATCTGTATTGATAATTCTGTAATAGTGAGTTCAATTTCTATATAAGAACTGTATATTGATAATTTGTGTTCTTGCTCTCTCAGGAACTTGCCAAAAAAAGAAGGTGCATGCATGTTGTGAATAGGGAAATGTTATAGATCTGGAGGGATGTGCTTCGATCTGGTTTGCCACTTTTTTGGTTTCATTTTGTATTATTGGATTATGATTTGTGGTGACATGTGATAGATGATTTTGGTTTGGATATTCAAGTGGTATGGAAACAACGGATGTAGGATATGTGTACTTTATGGTTGGATTATATTATGGTTGGACAAGTAAAGAATACATGTGGTGGGATATGTATTGGAAGTTTTTGTTGTATGAACAATAGAGTTTGTTAATATAAAAATTGGGTTTTATAGTAATTTGATGTGTATAGCTTTTAGATTGATATTATGTGTGTTTGATTAATATTATATAATTCTTAACAGAATTTTGGCAAGCTTCTCTTGTACTTTGGATAGCTTCTCTTGACGGTTGTCAAACGTCAATTTTAATTCAAATCAAGCTGCATAATAGCCGTAAATTACTGCTTTTCTTGACGGATTTTGTCTTTCAAAATAAATGCTTTTCTTAACGGCTAAAGGTTGTCATCTAGACTGGAGTCAAGAAAAGTTTTTGCCTACATTGATAGTTTCTAAAAATATTATCTTGACGGCTAAAAATAGTCAAGAAAATTACTTCATATGATGGCAAAAAACTGTCAAGAAAAGCCCTGCCAGTGACCGTCAAGAAAAGGGGGGACTTTTCTTGACTCTGGCCTACTTGACGGATCTACAACCGTCAAGATACCCATTTCTTGACGGGGAAAACCCGTCAAGAAATCCCTTTTTTCTTGTAGTGATTTCACATAGATGGTTATTATAGTTATCCTTTTGTTTTCTGTAGTTTATTTACTGTTACTTTGGCATGTTATTTTGTATTTATTACGTCCCTCTGAGGACCTTGTGATCTCTCTAGGTAGTTGATATGTGCAGAGTTAGTTCGCTGATCATGACAGCATTGCTATATCTGATTAAGGTATATTTTGCGATTACATACTTATCTCTATTACTTGCATTCTGCTTGTTAGCCTAGTATTTGTAGACTCATATTACTTCTTTCGAGTCTATTCGGATACGGGTAGTATAGGGTGTACACCATGATATAAATTGCCTATTCTTACATTATATATTACTTTGGTTGAGATTAGAAATATTATTGACATACATAGATAGTTGGTTATTACTGTACAACTTATAAATGTTAGAGCTGGGATGGAGTCGACTTGATACGTAGTTAGCATATTTACGTATCCTGGTCCAACATATTTTGGGACTGGAGCGTAATAGGGTTACGATATATTTCTATGTAGACGATTTATTAATCATGTGCATGGATCTAGACAAAGTTACAAACACCAAGAAGTTCATTTTATCCAAGTTTAGTATAAAGGGCTTGGGAGATACTTATGTTATCATCAAAATAAAGATCATTCTGACAGAATCCGGGCTTGCTCTGTCACAAGCTAACTACGTCGAGAGGATGATCCTATGTTAAGATCTTTTAGAAATACTCCATATAGGTATGACTAGAAGTTGAAGCCAAACATAGGAAAGACTATCAAACATATAGACTATTCATGCATCATTGGAAGTTTGATGTACGTAATAAGTTGTACTAGACCTGATATTATTTTTGATGTGGGGATGCTAAATTGGTTCACGAGCAATTTGTGTGTGGAGTACTAAAAAAATATGGAAAAGAGTTATGAGATATCTCAAGAGAATTCAAAAGTATGCTTTATACTACAATGATTATTCGAATGTGGTTGAAAGTTTTGCGATACTAGATCGTGCTTAGGAAAGAAGAGAGATCCACATGAAGGTTTGACTTCTCCATGGGTTGATCTTCTATATCGTGAAAGTTAAAGAAGCAGACTTTTCTCTCTTACTCAACTATGAAGTATGATTTCTATGCACTGGTTACAACATCAGATAAAGCAGAATAGATTTAGGAGCTCATGTTTAACCGTACTCTGGTTTGTGCATAGATATCGGCTATACCGATGTAATGCGATAATCAGACAACTACATCAGTAACATCTATTGCTCTCTTCAATGGGAAGAAAAGGACTATGATACTTCGTCATACACAATTGAATAATTGCATCTCAGGTGGCATCACTAAATTTATTGATGTTCAAAGTCAGGAGAATCTAGTAGATCCTTTCACCAAAGTCTCAAGTGTTAGCTTGTCGTGGACACAAAAAAGAAAATACGGTTAAAGAAATTCTTATGTAATATCTTTTGTACTATACCATAAAATATTTTGCTATTAGTTCAAATAGAAATCTATTAGGCATCCTACTTTTGGTTCAAAGAAAAATCGTTCGTTAGATTATATCAGGTACAGAGGTTTGTCCATGGGGACATTATTGGGATTGGATCCCGGAACCTCTTTCTGTTATTTTCTCTACATAAATAGCAAGTCTTGTTGGAGGTTGGTTTTAACTCTTAATGAGTTCTTGAATATTTAGAAGTCTTGGTGTACTTTACAGGAAGCATGGGTAGTTCAACACTATATAAGAACTAATATCCCATGCTTCAGTGGCGTGACACCACATAAGATGAGAACTCGAATTCGAGTGATGTTACAACGACATAATACTATGTAGATGCAGGTGGCCTCAAGCTGAAAGATAAAGGTTAGTAGTACAACATTACAAAGAGGCATAGTCCCTCATGCTATAGTGATATGACCCCATAAGAGGTGGGACCTCGACTTCAAGCTATCTCTTAATGGCATAGCACCACAAAGTGGTATGTAGTCCTAAGTTGGATTGTAGAGAAACATTATAAAGAGATTAGTAACGCATTGTACAATGGGAGACACCATATGAAGTAGTAAAACCTTGACTTCAGGCCATGTCACAGCGACGTAGCATTGCAAGGAGGCAGGTGGGTCATATTGAGTTTAACATGCAACCAGATGCATAGTTGATATAATTATCTGAGTGGAAAGAATTGTAGATATAATGTTAAATTCAATGCTTAGTCCATTATGTATCATACTATTGTTAGACCTCCGCAGAAAGATTCATGCCGTAAGCGATCTAGACGATATACAGTCAATGTAGGGAACGCTCAGTTCACATAATGAAATATGTGTGAAATTGTTGGAGTTTATATGAATTGGGCACCAGTGATCCGGTCCTATCACTCCATGATGAGGCAAACCTCAAATGTATGTATTTTAATATTTCAATTACATTTATTGCCTTGTACACATGCTGGGTGTTACTTCAAGTGGGTGATGGGTGTAGTTTTTTCCTAGTAGCAAGGTTCAAATCTCATAACAGACATTTATTTTTTATTACCATTTCTTGGAAGGATTTTTGGAGCTAGGCTCCAGCTCAGACTCAGATTTAGGCATAGACGTAGACGACTAAGTGGCATTTCACAGAATTCGTGGCATTTTACGTCTATGGTTCTGCGATGTCCGTGGCTCCATGATTCCACAAGCTTTGTCAGCTTCATGCTTCCATGACACTCCAATTTGGCGAACCCTTTGAATTTTTGCCACAGTTTTGCTCCTACTGGGATGATTCAGTTCTATAACTGTCCTACTTATAGGGAGTTACAGATGGTAACCACCCACTTATTGGAGATTAACTCTTTGATTTTTCGTCCATGTTGTTAGTTTACGAGGCTGGCTCCCCTATATATAAGTATGTGCTTTTGTACTTGTGCATTCAAAAGACACAAGAGGAAAGAAAGAAGCACCAACAACAACTGAGTGCCTTCTCCATGCACTAGCTATCTAATGTCTAGCAACGTGACATTGTTAAGCACTCTAGAAGTTCTTGCGAACTTCGATCGTTATTGGGAATAAAAAAGGAGAATGGTTTGTTGGTGCTTTCATTACAGGGAGAGAGCTTGCTCTCAACATGCCTTGTAAAAGTTTAGTCCCACATCGAAAATGCACCATGAGTTATCTCAACATATATACTTGGTTGTGTTGTTGAGAGATGCACATGGGGTGGTGACCCTAAGGAGGGAACCATGTGGGTGATTTTACTAGGAGGTAAGAATAAGGCTCCAAGGATTAAGCATTAATGCTTTTGTCATTCTCTTGGATTAATTCCATTTGGAGCTAAGCCCCAAAGGGGCTTAGCGACTCAGACTAGGACTCGGACTCGGATTCGAAATTGGACTCGGACTCGGGCTCGGGCTCGGACTCGGGCTCATGGGCTCATGAGGCATAATGTGGCATTTTGTTGGCGCACTTTGCACTTAGCACGTCAGCAGTCATGCGGCTCATATGCGGTCTTATGCGGCATGCGGCTCATATGCAGCCACATGCGGCCTCATGCGGTCTCATGCGGCCAGGCTACTGCTGCTGCTGCCGCATGGCGGGCTCCACTGACTGTGCAGACTACAAATCAGTTATGGAAAGACTGATTCAATGCAATTAATTCAGATCCACTTTTTGTGAGATTTGATTCAATCTTTCCATAAGATTTGAATTAACTTCGTTGCTATCTTTGTGGTATTTGAATTAATTTCGTTGCTATCTTTATGGAATTTGATTCAATCATTCCATAAGATTTGAATTAATTTCGTTGGTATCTTTGAGGGATTTGATTCAATCTTTTCATAACTGAAGAGGCGTCTAAGGTTTCCACCCTCTCTCTATATATACTCTCTTCTGGCCTCCTTTGTGAGGGACTACGAATTTTATAAGTCAGAAAAAAGAGAGAGAGAGAGAGAGGGAGCTGCTGCCGCCATTGTAAGTCCATCCGAGGAGTCAGAACAGAGGTGATTTCGAGCGTTCCACAAGTTCTTCAACTTGCTGGTTCCTGGAAGCAATTCGTGTGGGGCAAATCTTGCTTTGAGCAACGGTGTTTTGACACCCCAGCAACTTTCTTCATCTCATCTTTCTCTAGATTATTGTAACTCGTTATGTCCCAATTGTAACACGTTTGCAAGGAAGAACGAGAGATCTTCTCTTCTCTATTTCCCTCCTTCATATTGTAATCTGGCTATTTGTATCATCGTAGATCTTGAGTTTGATCATTGCAAAGTTTTGTGTGACTCTCAGATCTCGATTGTATCAGTTTTTCATCTTTAATCAAGCCCCGGGACTAACATGGTTGAATCTTCATTATCCCTGCAGTAGCGGTAGCAATCTTCAAGCAGTTCTTTACTGCAGTCAAGAGCCTGCCTCTATATTCAGCAACTTGATTATTATTTAAGAGCTTTGCTTTATTTTTCTAGCAACTTTGTTGCTTTGCTTTCTAGCCGTTTTATTTGAGCAAGATCACTTGCTATGCAACCACATCTATGGTCTCAGTTTAAGACTTAGTATGGAATTTTCCTTAAAATTCAACAAATACTAATATATGTGTTTCTAGGAACTAGGATCCATTGTGCCTTGGCCAAGAACTAACTCCTTTCCTATATATTAACTGACAAAGTTCCACTAAAGGAACTAGTCAAGGTTCTATTAATGATTCTAAAATTTTGACTTAAACCCTAGAAGTATGCACAGTGTCAATACAGATGAGCATATATTTGTGGCATGTGTTCTGAATGCAATGAGCATATATATAGGCACGAAAGTATAATGAAATCATCAGAAAAATATGCTCTGTTGATGAATAATTTTATCAAATTTATAGGCATCAAATCTGTAGATTATTGTAACTCGTTCTGTCCCAATTGTAACACGTTTGCAAGGAAGAACGAGAGATCATCTCTTCTCTATTTCTCTCTTTCATATTGTAATCTGGCTATTTGGTTTTTTGTATAATCGTAGATCTTGAGTTTGATGACTACAAAGTTTTGTGTGACTCTCAGATCTCGATTGCATCAGTTTTCATCTTTGATCAAGCCCCGGGACTAATAATCTTAAAGCAAGATCCTTGTAGATGGAAAACATTAATGCTTCGCTCGTCCAATCGGACTACTGCAAGTTGGAAAAGTTCGATGGAGAGCATTATCAAGTCTGGAAGAAGAAGGTTTATCTAACTCTTCAACTCAAAGACGTTGATCATGTACTGTTGGAGGAAGAACCTTATATTCCTGATACTGGATCTACAGCCGCAATCAATACGGCTACCAAACTCCAGGCCAAATGGAGAAGGGAAAATAGCATCTACAGGCTTCTCATCCTGAATGCTATGGAGGATTCCCTGGCAGAATCCTACTCGAAGAAGGAATTTGCCAGAGACATATGGGAGTCTGTGGAAAAACTGTATGAAGAAGACAGGAACAGGAGCAAGATGTTTGTGGTTCAAAAATATCACAAATTGCTCTTTGAGGACGAGAAGTCCGTGTTGCCACAGGTAAAGGAATTTTTGAAGCTGCGTCAGAAACTGGAAGACGAAGAGATGCCCCTTTCCGACAAGTTTGTCGTTGGAGGGATCATCTCAAAACTTTCTGCTGGATGGAGTACCTTCTATGCAAGGATGCTCAGAAAGAAGTTAGACATTATCTTGGGAGATCTACTTCAAGAGATCCATATTGAGGACGAGATACGTTTCCAACAGAAGATGGACACTTTGTCCAAACAGGTGGCTAAGGCCAATCTAGTACAGACAAGAGATCCCAAGGGGAAGCAAGCGGCTTCTCATCACAAGAAGAAGGACTTCACTAATCTAAAAGTGAAGGGTCCTTCATTCAAGCAACAGAAGTCCAAGTCCCACGTGACTTATTTCAATTGTGGCAAGAAAGGCCACTACCAGAGTTAATGCAAATCCAAGCCTAAACAATTAGAGAAAGGTGAGCCAAGTAAGGTTTCATTGGTTTCTAACATTGTTGCTATGATCGCACAGGTCACAACTGTGGGGGTTGACTCAGACTGGTGGATAGACACTGGTACGAATTGCCATGTCTGTTTTGGCAAGGAATGGTTCGTCACGTACCAGCCAATATCTGAGAAGGTTGTCATGGCAAACTAGGCCCAAGCTGAAGTTCTGGGGATCGGGACTTTGGAGCTGAAACTCACTTCTGGGAACACTCTGATGCTTCAAGGTGTGAAGCATGTTCCGGTGATTACCAAGAACCTGATCTCTAGGCGCCTGCTCTGCAACGCAGGCTTGAGGATGGACATCAATGTTGGTCAGATGGTGATGTCCAAGAAGGAAACATACTTCGGGAAGGCTTATCAAACCGAAGGAATGTTTAAAATTTAGCTTGTCAACCAGTTTAATGACATTAATGCAGTTGCATTTTCTAATTATTCTCTTGAGTTGTGGCATAATAGACTAGGACATGTTCATTGTAAAAGAATTGACAAAATATCTAGTCTAGGACTTATCTCCAAATATGGGGGTAAGGTGGAGAAGTGTGAAGTGTGTGCTCAGACGAAGATCACAAGGAAACCCTTTCATCGGGTCAATCGAAGCACAGATGTTCTGGAGTTGGTACACTCCGATATCTGTGACTTCAAACATTTCTCCACGAAGGGCGGGATGAAGTATTTCATATCCTTCATCGACGACTTCTCAAAATACGCGTTCGTCTACTTGCTCAAGACTAAATACGAAGCTTTCGAGAAGTTCAGAGAGTTCAGGGCTGAAGCTGAACGGCAGACTGGACAACAACTCAAGAGGTTGAGAAGTGATCGAGGTAAGGAGTACATGTCTCATGACTTCGCATTGTTCTGCAAAGAACATTGAATCCTATGCGAGACTACTGCTCCATATTCTTCTCAATCCAACGGAGTACCAGAGAGGAAGAACCGAACATTAACAAAAATGATAAATTTAATGTTGCTTACTGCAGGTCTTCCAAAATGCTACTGGGAAGAAGCTGCATTAACGGCCACTTTCATTCTGAATAGAGTGCCATATGCAACTTCGGACGTAACTTCTCATAAACTCTGGTTCAAAGTCAGACCAAACTTGAATGTTATTCGAGTGTGGGGATGTCTGGCGTATGTGAAGCTCCCAGATCTGAAGATTCAGAAGCTGGGGACAAGGACTACGAAGGCAATCTTCTTGGGGTATGCCAAGAAGAGTGATGCTCAGAGATTTTTTGATATTGAGTCAAATCATATCATCGAATCTCGCGATACTGAATACTTTGAAGACAAGTTTGCAAAAGACAAAAACATTATTCTTTCGGACATTCCGAAAAATGATATAGGTGCAAATGAGACTGAAATCTCATATGGGCCAGTAGTCCAAGAAGAAGCTGTTGTTGATGAAACAACTCTTGTACCAGAACTCACAGAGCCGCCAGCAAAGCGAGCGAGGAGACCTAAAGACTTTGGAGATGACTTTGTCCCCTATCATGTGGAAGCAGATCTGCTTACCTATGATGAGGCGATGAAGACCAGAGATGCTATCTTCTGGAAGGAGGCAGTGAACGACGAGTTTGACTCTATCACCTCTAATAACACATGGGTGTTGGTAGATCTACCTGAAGGAGAAAAGCCCATCGGATGCAAATGGATCTTCAAGAAGAAGATGAAGGCAAATGGAACTATTGACAAGTTCAAGGCCAGGCTGGTAGCCAAGGGATTTTCTCAGAAACAGGGGATAGACTACTTTGATACGTATGCTCCAGTAGCTCGGATGACCACCATCAGGATGTTAATCGCTCTAGCAGCCATACATAAGTTGGTGATACATCAGATGGATGTAAAGACAGTATTCCTGAATGGGGAGCTAACCGAAGAGATTTATATGGAACAACCAGATGGATTTGTCATCAAAGGTTTTGAAGACAAAGTCTACAAGTTGGTGAAATCATTGTATGGTTTGTAGCAAGCTCCCAAGATGTGGCATGAGAAGTTTGACAAAGTTATTAGGTCAAACGGCTACAGAGTCAGCGAGATGGACAAATGTATTTACACAAAGTTCGCTGATGGAAGAAGAGTCATCGTTTGTCTGTACGTGGATGACATGCTAATCCTAGGGACAGATATAGACAGTGTCACAGAGACAAAGAAGTTCCTCTTAACCAAGTTCAGTATGAAGTACTTGGGGGATACAGATGTCATCTTAGGCATAAAAATCCGGACAGACACTGGAGTAGCGCTGTCACAATCTCACTACATTGAGAAGATGCTCACATGCTATGGGTATAAGGATCTTCCATGGATCGATACGCCATACAGGTGTGATCAGAAGCTGAAGCCAAACTCGAGGAAAAGCGTCAGGCAGCTGGAGTATTCTAGCATTATCGGAAGTTTGATGTACGCAACCACTGCTACAAGGCCTGACATAGCTTTCACCGTGGGAATGCTGAGTCGATTCACAAGCAACCCAGGGGTTGAGCACTGGAAAGCTGTGAAGCGGGTGATGAGATATCTCAAGAAGACTCAGATATATGCACTGCACTACAACGGGTATCCGACAGTAGTGGAAGGCTTCAGTAATGCTAGCTGGTGTTCAGTGGTGGAAAGCGAGAGATCCACAGGTGGATATGTCTTTTTCTTGGATGGAGCTGCTATATCGTGGAAGTCGAAGAAGCAGACTATACTCTCTCGTTCCTCCATGGAATCTGAATTCTATACACTTGAAACTGCAGCAGATAAAGCAAAATGGCTTCGGAAGCTCATATATGATCTTCCAGTAGTTGGAGCTCAGATACCGGTGATACCGATATACTGTGACAACCAGGCGACTACGACGGTGGCATCAAATGACCTCTTCAACGGAAAGAAGAGGACTGTGCGGTTGAAGCACAGGGCAGTACACGATCTTATCAAAAGAGGTATAATTACAGTGATTGATGTTCGGAGTCAGGAGAACCAGGCAGATCCGTTCACAAAAGGCCTCAAGTGCCAGTTGGTCGATGACACAGCTTGTAAAATGGGCTTGAAGGCATTCTGATAGTGTGTCTTTGTAATCCTACCATAAAGTTTTATGCTATTAGTTCAAAGAGAAATCTACTAGGCATCTAACTTTTGGTTCAAAGGAGGATCACTGACTGGAAAACTACCGGGTAATAGTGGGTACTTGTTCTCTGGTACATGGAAGGGATACGGACCCATAACCACTGTTGTCTACTTTGTATTTTTTGCGAAAAAAATAGATCCTGTGGAAGGTTGGCTTAAACGCCTTAATGAGTTCTCAGGCAGAGTGAATGCCTGGTGTGCTTTACAGAAAGCAAGGTAGAGCAGCACAACAAGGAGTGAAACTCCATGCTACAGTGGGGTGACTCCACCAAGAGGTTTCCATGTCTGGGGTAATACCTCGGCTTTGCAAGCCAAGTCATAGCGGCGTAGCACCGCAAATAGGCAGGTAGCCTAATGATGTATGACATAATTAAAGAGTTGTAGACAGCACTACAAAGGGGAGGATGGCCCCATGTTACAGTGGCACGACACCACGATGAGGTACCCAGGTAGGGGTAATGTAGTGTCCCGCTCCGCGAAGGCACTAGATAGACAGAAAGACCGGATTGTTAGCTCTGCAACAGAAGACGATTAATCTAGGTGAGTGGACGAAGTCTTATTTGCTGATTGGCTTACGCCTTAAGAATCTGAGTTTTTGATTGAATACTATTGTTAATAACAAGATGGTAAATCATTAAGTATGCTTTAAGAGAATTCACATGTTGTCTCGCTAAGTTATGAATGTTGTCTTGATAAAGAGAACCTTGTCATGCTAATAACAAGGCGGTAACCATTATGTATGCTTATAAGAGATTTCACATGTTGCCATGCTATGAACAAGAAAAGAAATAATCTGCATGCTAATAAGTAGACTCGTCGCCTGCTAATAAGAACTGAATTGAATGCTTGATCATCGCTTGTTGCTAAGTATGCTTGAGAATTATAGACATGTACAGACGGACTTGTACATGTTGACCTGAATAAAAGAAAGGTACGAATTGAACGTGTAGTATATCTGCAAAGGCCTGAAAAGAACATGTCGTACATCTGATCACAAATCTGTCTCATCTGATAGAATCCTGCTAGAGCATGCATGTGGTCTAGGACAACTTGTTAACAAGGAAAATTTGTCTCTCGGGTGGATCTGGGGGCGCCTGGACCATTCGACCTAGGAGAGATTAGGGCCTCCATGTGAAAATGGGAGTCGATCTGAGTCCTTAGCGACGAGCTGAACCCAAGAGAGTCACAGCGGCTAATCATGGATTTCCCATGGACCACCATATAGATAGGTGTTGGTTGGTGCAGAGCTGAACCGGAGAGTCACAGCTGCCAATCCGTCTGTATGTGTCTATCATATGTTTTGCTAAGAGCTAACGATGCAGAGACGAACAGGGAATGACAATGTAGGTTTATAATGTTTATGCTAATCCTTGTCTTGTGCAGGGATGGACGGTCGGCTATGGTAAGAATCACTGAAAAGTGATATACATGTATTGCTTGAGTTTGCTATATGAATTGCTTGAAAAGATTAATCTGTTACCAAGAAGCGCTATGTTCCACTAAAGAAAAGATGTAATATCATGCTTGTAATCTGACCCGTAGAATGTCTTGAATCAAAGAAAAGATATGATATCATGCTTATACTTGTCCGTAAGAATTGCTTGATCAAAGAAATGAATATGCTCATGAAACACGCTGCGCACTGCACATGAAATAAATAGTCATCGTGCTAGAATTGAATAGTCCCTTGTATGCTTGAAATGATATGAACTATGGCTTTTCAAAGATGTTTTCAAAAAGAAATGTAAACTGGCTCTGTATGCATGGAATGAACATAGGTAAAAAGTAGCAAGATCGTATCATAAGAAATGTTTTCTCACTAATTGAACAGTGATCGTTTCAGACAAATGTAGCTCTTTGTTCACAAATCACCAGTATGCTGATATACTGACCCACCATCAGTCTGCATGCAGGTGCACTATGCATCGAGAAGGATAGTCCGAAGCGATAGCCTGAGCCTCATTTTCAGGAGCCAGAAATCAGAAGAGATGCCAAGAGATGACATCTGTTGCAAGAGTTGGTTTTGTATATAAAGGGATATAATGTATGGGAACGGGATCATTGTAATCTGTATTGTTTCTGAGAGAATGTAATTGTATCAGAGAGAATCGAGAGCTTGTAATCTGTTCAAAAAAATCAATAAAGAGAATTGTTTCTTGTTACCATTGTGTTCAATATATGTATTCTGAAATATGTTCGCTGCTGCTTCAATTATCTGTGATACGTTCCGCCACATATTGTCAACCTTGTCTATCTTGTCTTGTTCCAGGTCTTGGTCTTGTGCAAGCACAACTTAGGCTTGCACGGCATCACGCCTTAGCGAGGACGAACGGTCCCAAAGAGTCCAAAGCGAGGATGAAAGGACTCTGCGGGATCGGGGCATGACAGAATGGTATCAAAGCAACACGATCCTCTGGCCAATTTTGATTCAATTGAATTCAAAAATGTTCTCCTTATCAAAATATCCTTGCCTGCTTGATATCATCAATGAGATGAACGTTCCATACAATAAGTCCGTAAATATTTTTATGATGTCGGCATATGTTTTATCGATTTGATTGAATGAGATTTGAAATGATTGATTGAACAAGAATTTTGATATTACCTGAATTATGATTTCATGGATTGATGATGGCGAAGGATGAAGACTATCGCTGCTAAGGATATCGTAAGTTTCTCCTTAAGTTTCGAGGACAAAACTTCTTTTCGGTGGGTAAATATGTAGTGCCCCGCTCCGCGAAGGCACTAGATAGACAGAAAGATCAGATTGTTGGCTCTGCAACAGAAGACAATTAATCTGGGTGAGTGGACGAAGTCTTATTTGCTGATTCACTTACACCTTAAGAATCTGAGTTTTTGATTGAATACTATTGTTAATAACAAGATGGTAAATCATTGAGTATGCTTTAAGAGAATTCACATGTTGCCTCGCTAAGTTATGAATGTTGTCTTGATAAAGAGAACCTTGTCATGCTAATAACAAGGCGGTAACCACTATGGATGCTTATAAGAGATTTCACATGTTGCCATGCTAAGAACAAAAAAAGAAATAATCTGCATGATAATAAGTAGACTCGTCGCCTGCTAATAAGAACTGAATTGAATGCTTGATCATCGCTTGTTGCTAAGTATGCTTGAGAATTATAGACATGTACAGACGGACTTGTACATGTTGACCTGAATAAAAGAAAGGCACGAATTAAACATGTCGTATATCTGCAAAGGCATGAAAAGAACATGTCGTACATCTGATCACAAATCTGTCTCATCTGATAGAATCCTGCTAGAGCATGCATGTGATCTAGGACAACTTGTTAGCAAGGAAAATTTGTCTCTCGGGTGGAACTGGGGGCGCCTGGACCATTCGGCCTAGGAGAGATTAGGGCCTCCATGTGAAAATAGGAGTCGATCTGAGTCTTTAGCGATGAGCTGAACCCAAGAGAGTCACAGCGGCTAATCATGGATTTCCTATAGACCACCATATAGATAGGTGTTGGTTGGTGCAGAGCTGAACCAGAGAGTCACAGCTGCCAATCGGTCTGCATGTGTCTATCATATGTTTTGCTAAGAGCTAACGATTCAGAGACGAACAGGGAATGACAATGTGGGTTTTATAATGTTTATGCTAATCCTTGTCTTGTGCAGGGATGGACGGTCGGCTATGGTAAGAATCACTGAAAAGTGATATACATGTATTGCTTGAGTTTGCTATATGAATTGCTTGAAAAGATTAATCTGTTACCAAGAAGCGCTATGTTCCACTAAAGAAAAGATGTAATATCATGCTTGTAATCTGACCCTTAGAATGTCTTGAATCAAAGAAAAGATATGATATCGTGCTTATACTTGTCCGTATGAATTGCTTGATCAAAGAAATGAATATGCTCATGAAACACGCTGCGCACTGCATATGAAATGAATAGTCATCGTGATAGAATTGAATAGTCCCTTGTATGCTTGAAATGATATGAACTGTGGCTTTTCAAAGATGTTTTCAAAAAGAAATGTAAACTGGCCCTGCATGCATGGAATGAACATAGGTAAGAAGTAGCAAGATCGCATCATAAGAAATGTTTTCTCACTAATTGAACAGTGATCGTTTCAGACAAATGTAGCTCTTTGTTCACAAATCACCAGTATGCTGATATATTGACCCACCATCAGTCTGCATGTAGGTACACTATGCATCGAGAAGGATAGTCCGAAGCGATAGCCCGAGCCTCATTCTCAGGAGCTAGAAATCAGAAGAGATGCCAAGAGATGACATCTGTTGCAAGAGCTGGTTTTGTATATAAAGGGATGTAATATATGGGAACGGGATCATTGTAATATGTATTATTTCTGAGAGAATGTAACATTGTATCAGAGAGAATCGAGAGCTTGTAATCTGTTCAAATGAAATCAATAAAAAGAATTGTTTCTTGTTACCATTGTATTCAATGCATGTATTCTGAAATATGTCCGCTGCTGCTTCAATTATCTGCGATACGTTCTACTGCATATTGTCAACCTTGTCTATCTTGTCTTGTTCCAGGTCTTGGCCTTGTGCAAGCGCAACTTACGCTTGCACGGCATCACGCCTTAGCGAGGACGAACGGTCCCAAAGAGTCCAAAGCGAGGACGAAAGGACTCTGCGGGATTGGGACGTGACAGAATGGTATTAAAGCAACACGATCCTCTGGCCAATTTTGATTCAATTGAATTCGAAAATGTTCTCCTTATCGAAATATCCTTGCCTGCTTGATATCATCAATGAGATGAACATTTCATACAATAAGTCCGTAAATATTTTTATGATGCCGGCATATGTTTTATCGATTTGATTGATTGAGATTTGAAATGATTGATTGAACAAGAGTTTTGATATGGCCTGAATTGTGATTTCAAGGATTGATGATGGCGAAGGATGAGGACTATCGTTGCTAAAGATATCGTAAGTTTCTTCTTAAGTTTCGAGGACGAAACTTCTTTTCGGTGGGTAAATATGTAGTATCCCGCTCCGCGAAGGCCCTAGATAGACAGAAAGATCGGATAGTTGGCTCTGCAACAGAAGACGATTAATCTGGGTGAGTGGATGAAGTCTCATTTGCTGATTCGCTTACGCCTTAAGAATCTGAGTTTTTGATTGAATACTATTGTTAATAACAAGATGGTAAATCATTGAGTATGCTTTAAGAGAATTCACGTGTTGCCTCGCTAAGTTATGAATGTTGTCTTGATAAAGAGAACCTTGTCATGCTAATAACAAGGCGGTAACCACTATGTATGCTTATAAGAGATTTCATATGTTGCCATGCTAAGAACAAGAAAAGAAATAATCTGCATGCTAATAAGTAGACTCGTCGCCTGCTAATAAGAACTGAATTGAATGCTTGATCATCGCTTGTTGCTAAGTATGCTTGAGAATTATAGACATGTACAGACGGACTTGTACATGTTGACCTGAATAAAAAAAAGACACGAATTGAACGTGTCGTATATCTGCAAAGGTATGAAAAGAACATGTCGTACATATGATCACAAATCTGTCTTATCTGATAGAATCCTGCTAGAGCATGCATGTGGTCTAGGACAACTTGTTAAAAAGGAAAATTTGTCTCTCGGGTAGATCTGGGGGCGCCTGGACCATTCGGCCTATGGGAGATTAGGGCCTCCATATGAAAATGGGAGTCGATCTGAGTCCTTAGCGACGAGCTGAACCCAAGAGAGTCACAACGGCTAATCATGGGTTTTCCATGGACCACCATATAGATAGGTATTGGTTGGTGCAGAGCTGAACCGGAGAGTCACAGCTGCCAATCGGTCTACATGTGTCTATCATATGTTTTGCTAAGAGCTAACGATGCAGAGACGAACAGGGAATGACAATGTGGGTTTTATAATGTTTATGCTAATCCTTGTCTTGTGCAGGGATGGACGGTCGGCTATGGTAAGATCCCTGAAAAGTGATACACATGTATTGCTTGAGTTTGCTATATGAATTGCTTGAAAAGATTAATCTGTTACCAAGAAGCGCTATGTTCCGCTAAAGAAAAGATGTAATATCATGCTTGTAATATGACCCTTAGAATGTCTTGAATCAAAGAAAAGATATGATATCGTGCTTATACTTGTCCGTAAGAATTGCTTGATCAAAGAAATGAATATGCTCATGAAACACGCTACACACTGCACATGAAATGAATAGTCATCGTGCTAGAATTGAATAGTCCCTTGTATGCTTGAAATGATATGAACTGTGGCTTTTCAAAGATGTTTTCAAAAAGAAATGTAAACTGGCTCTGTATGCATGGAATGAACATAGGTAAAAAGTAGCAAGATCGTATCATAAGAAATATTTTCTCACTAATTGAACAGTGATCGTTTCAGACAAATGTAGCTCTTTGTTCACAAATCACCAGTATGCTGATATACTGACCCACCATCAGTCTGCATGCAGGTGCACTATACATTGAGAAGGATAGTCCGAAGCGATAGCCCGAGCCTCATTCTCAGGAGCCAGAAATTAGAAGAGATGCCAAGAGATGACATCTGTTGCAAGAGTTGGTTTTGTATATAAAGGGATATAATGTATGGGAACATGATCATTGTAATCTGTATTATTTCTGAGAGAATGTAGCATTGTATCAGAGAGAATCGAGAGCTTGTAATCTGTTCAAATAAAATCAATAAAGAGAATTGTTTCTTGTTACCACTGTGTTCAATGCATGTATTCTGAAATATGTCCGTTGCTGCTTCAATTATCTGCGATACGTTTCGCTGCGTATTGTCAACCTTGTCTATATTGTATTATTCCAGGTCTTGGCCTTGTGCAAGCACAACTTAGGCTTGCACGGTATCATGCCTTAGCGAGGACGAACGGTCCCAAAGAGTTCGAAGCGAGGACGAAAGGATTCTGCGGGATCGGGGTGTGACAGGTAAAGTCTCGGCCTTGCAAGCCATGTCGTTGCGGCGTAACACCGCAAGGAAGCCTTAGGCTTCATGCTGAGTAGATTGGTACTACAAAAGAGGCTGAGACCTCATGCTACAGTAGTATGACACTACGATGCGGTTCCTAGGTAGGGGTAATGCCTCGGCTTCAGGCCATGTCATAGCCGCGTAGCACCGCAAGGAAGCGCAAGGCTTCATGCCATATCTCTTTAATAAAGAACTGACATATAGTGTATGGAAAGAGATATCAGGCCGTCTCTTGAGGGTAAACTTGTAGACGTCCAAAATTATACACTGAAAACAGGCTAGCATAGGACCTTTAATGTGCAGCCAGAAGCACACGTAACTACACTTTGTGAGTGGAAAGAATTATAATTGTGGTGCAGAATTCAAGGCGTAGTCCATTCTTGTATCATATTATTATTTAATCCATACGGGAAGATTCAAGTCGTCAGCGACATCTATCCTAATGCAAAATAGACAGTTACTGTGGGGAACGCTCAACCCTGGACACATATATATGTTGTGATATGTGGGGGATTGTTGGTGCTTTCTTTACATGGAGAGAGCTTGCTCTCAACATGCCTTGTAAAAGTTTAGTCTCACATCGAAAATGCACCATGAGTTATCTCAACATATATACTTGGTTGTGTTGTTGAGAGATGCACATGGGGTGGTGACCCTAAGGAGGGAACCATGTGGGTGATTTTACTAGGAGGTAAGAATAAGGCTCTAAGGATTAAGCATTAATGCTTTTGTCATTCTATTGGATTAATTCCATTTGGAGCTAAGCCCCAAAGGGGCTTAGCGACTCGGACTCGGACTCGGGCTCATTGGCTCATGAGGCGTAATGTGGCATTTTGTTGGCATAATTTGCACTTAGCACGTCAGCAGTTATGCGGCTCATATACGGTCATGCGGTCTTATGCGGCATGCGGCTCATATGCGGCCACATGCGGCCTCATGCGGTCTCATGCGGTCCATGCGGCTCATACGGTCCATACGGTACTTGCGGCCATGAGGCCATGCGGCCAAGCTGCTGCTGCCGCATGGAGGGCTCCGCTGACTGTGCAGACTATAAGTCAGTTATGGAAAGACCGATTCAATGCAATTAATCCAGATCCACTTTTTGTGAGATTTGATTCAATCTTTCCATAAGATTTGAATTAACTTCGTTGCTATCTTTGTGGGATTTGATTCAATCTTTCCATAAGATTTGAATTAATTTCGTTGCTATCTTTGTGGGATTTGATTCAATCTTTCCATAACTGAAGAGGCGGCTAGGGTTTCCACTCTCTCTATATATACTCTCTTCTGGCCTCCTTTGTGAGGGACTACGAATTTTATAAGTCAGAAAAGAGAGAGAGAGGAAGCTGCTGCCGCCATTGCAAGTCCATCCGAGGAGTCAGAACAGAGGTGATTTCGAGCATTCCACAAGTTCTTCAACTTGCTGGTTCCTGGAAGAAATTCGTGTTGGGCGAATGTTGCTTTGAGCAACGGTGTTTTGATACCCCAGCAACTTTACTTCATCTCATCTTTCTCTAGATTATTGTAACTCGTTCTGTCCTAATTGCAACACGTTTGCAAGGAAGAACGAGAGATCTTCTCTTCTCTATTTCCCTCCTTCATATTGTAATCTGGCTATTTGGTTTTTTGTATCATCGTAGATCTTGAGTTTGATCACTGCAAAGTTTTGTGTGATTCTCAGATCTCGATTGTATCAGTTTTTCATCTTTGATCAAGCCCCGGGACTAACATGGTTGAATCTTCATTATCCCTGCAGTGGCGGTAGCAATCTTCAAGCAGTTCTTTACTGCACTCAAGAGCCTTCCTCTACATTCAGCAACTTGATTGTTATTTAAGAACTTTGCTCTATTTTTTTAGCAACTTTGTTGCTTTGCTTTCTAGCGGTTTTATTTGAGCAAGATCACTTGCTATGCAACCACATCTATGTCTCAGTTCAAGACTTAGTATGGAATTTTCCTTAAAATTCAACAAATACTAATATATGTGTTTCCAGGAACTAGGATCCATTGTGCCTTGGCCAAGAACTAACTCCTTCCCTATATATTAACTGACAAAGTTCCACTAAAGGAATTAGTCAAGGTTCTATTAATGATTCTAAAATTTTGACTTAAACCCTAGAGGTATGCATGGTGTCAATACAGATGAGCATATATTTGTGGCATGTGTTCTGAATGCAATGAGCATATATATAGGCACGAAAGTATAATGAAGTCATCAGAAAAATATGCTCTGTTGATGAACAATTTTATCAAATTTATAGGCATCAAATCTGTAGTACCGGTGTCACACAGACTAACATTCCTCCCATTTACGCAGTCACTAGGTTCACAGATCCACAAATACTCCCAACTTCTGTGTCCGATCCCACCTGGTCGGTCAATTGGTAGCTTTAACTTTGCAAACACTTGCTTACATGATCATAGATTTCAGCAGAGCAGTTGAAGTATAAATAATGCGACTTTGATGTGTTGGAATTATTCAATAATTAAGGGGCTACACATGTACGATTAATTGTGTTTGGTCTATCTAAATAATTAAACCAAATTAAAGTGGTTTATTTGGAAATTGACTTAAGGGTATAATTGTCATGGAATTAATGTGTAGATACCGGAGATAATTCTAATTTGATGAGGTTCCAAATTAGAAATATCACAACACACACACACACACACACACACACACACACACACACACACACACACACACACACACACACACACACACACACACACATATATATATATATATATATATATATATTTTTTTTTTTTTTTTTTTTTTTTTTATATATATATATATATATATATATATATATATATTCATTAGGGTTATGGTCCCCAACTTATACGGCCACCAAAGAGAAGGTTCTCTCTTTTTCTCTTCTGCATCCCTATCAACAGAAAGAGAGGGACAAAGTATTCAGATTCTTCTTTGTCATTAAGGGTCGTAACAAGTTGGAAGATCGAACCCAATAAAGAGACGATCGCTTCAACATCCACATCAAGTCAAGCAATGGATTCAGGTACGCTTCCGCAAATCAATTTAATTTATGTTCTTCATCTCATGAATCGACAGGGTACAATAAATTATAACAAGTGATATCAGAGCCTTTCCTGTTTGATATATGAGATCAAAATTTCATAATTAGTTTTTGTTATTTAGGAACCCTAAATTTTTCGATCTAATTTAATTTAGGGTTTATGATAACGATGGGTCCAAGTAATATATTTTGGTCAATCTTTAGTTGTTCGCCATTGCGATGCTTCTGTTACCCACCGACATGTATTAGATTATATATATGGATTCAATTTTCACAGACGAAGAAGATCCCTAATTCATTAATTTAGTTCACATGTTCTCTATTGATTTATTTGCTTCTTCAATAAGGGCCTATTAAACAACGACCAGTAAGCACCTAAAAGCAGCCGAGTAGTACTCAAACTACTTTGACAATTTTTGTTGTTATTGTATTATTTGATTAACTAGATCACCTTTTTATGTCTTTAGCGGCTTGTGCTTCTGTTGTTTAAAAGCCAACAGTACCAAATTAATGTTTTGTTAAATAAAATAAAGTGCACGGATTATGTTAAATAAAGTTTTGTAAATATTTCTGCAAGCATTGTACATGTTGTTGCAAGCAGAATGCCAATTTTTTTTAAAGCACTCGTTAATTTGGCCGAGTCCTGCATATTCATTAATTTAGCCAACTTTTACAAATGGGTCCTCCACATGATTGGAAATTCATTTCATGTTATTTATTAGCTTTAAGCAACATGTAGTAACAATAAGTTTGATGTTTATGATAACGGTGAATAATATTTTGCCATGATCTATTGTTTTATATTGTATAAAACATATTTAGCATTTTATTTATGGTATTGTTATTGATTTGGATTCAGAAATATAGTTTTCGATAAATTCATGCAAAAACAAATTCACATGCATATGATTAAAGGAGATATCTTTAAGTTATATGATTGTTTTTCAAATTAAAATTAGGATTTTGTCTTCGGTAGATTATTTTATTTAAAATAATCCTTATAGATTATTTGATATTATCTTTGGATGCATATCCTCCGTAGATTATTTCATGAATTTTGTTATAGTGATAATATCCAATTTTGTCAAATTTAAATTCATGATTATGCTTTTGATTACTTTATTTGAGTAATAATCTTATGAATATGCATGTATATAAAGTTTTGGTCATGATTCAGTTTTGTAAAATTTAGTCAACATTCAATTTTTTTGGTGCCTTTTATGACTAGCAATAGTTGTCCAATATTCTAAGTATACTCATTGAAACAAGATGTCGCAAAAGTGACCTCTTTTGCGTAGATAGTCTACGCGGGATGTCGGATGTTTGTGTGTGCATATTCATGCGGGTATTAGCCGGCCCAAAGTAAGGTTAATACTTGGCCGAATTGCACACATACTTGTGGTGATAAATGTGTGAAAATTATACGGTTTACATGTGAATAATAACCCGATCAAAAGATAGGCTTACTACTTGACATGACTTATTATCAACATTTGATCACTACACCAAGAGTACCACTTACAGTTAATTTTACTGTCCAAAAACTTGATATTAATGATGCAATAGGTATCTTGAGATGAGGTTCACCATTATTTGAATTTGTTTGACTATCTTTTATTCTTTGGTTATTAATTAGAGCATATTTATTTATTTATTTTTTGTTCATTTTCAGCTAGTGTTGTTACAATATCTGCTAATCTGAACTCAATTCCAATGCTTAACGGGACAAACTTCAAGGACTGGAAAGAGAACATATATATTGTTCTCGGCTACATGGATCTAGACCTTGCACTTAGGATTGAGCGTCCCACTAATCCTAAGGATGACAGTTCATCTGGTGACAGAGCGAACTTCGAGAAGTGGGAACGCTCAAACCATATGAGTCTAATGATCATAAAGCACGGTATTCCAGAGGCACTCAGGGGTGCAATATCTGATGAGGTTAATAATGCCAAACAATTCCTTGCTAAAATCAAGAAGCGATTTGCAAAGAATGATAAGGCAGAAACAAGCACACTTTTGTTGTGCTTGATTACCATGAAGTATAAAGGCAAAGGTAACATAAGGGAGTACATCATGGAGATGTCTCACATCGCTTCAAAACTTAAGTCACTTAAGCTCGACTTGTCAGATGACTTGCTCGTTTATTTGGTATTGCTCACACTTCCAACACAGTACAATCAGTTCAAAGGTCAGTTACAACTGTCAAAAGGAAAAATGGACTCTAAATGAGCTCATTTTGTACTGTGTACAAGAAGAAGAGAGATTGAAGCAAGATAAAACTGAAAGTGCTAATTTGGCTACCAACCCTAAAGACAAGTATAAGGGCACTAAGGGAAAGAATACAGAAGCTACTAAGGATCCAGTACAAATGAAACAACAAACTGAGGCTAATGGTTGTTTCTTTTGTGGCAAGCTGGGACACGTAAAGAAGGAATGTACAAAGTACCACGCATGGCGTGTAAAAAAAGGTACATTTATTAATTTGGTATGACGTTAATTTAGCTTCAGTATCAAAAAACGCATGGTGATTATATTTTGGTGCAACTACTCACATCAGTGTTTCTATGCAGGGTTGCCAGATCTACTGAAAGACAATTGATGGTGAAAGACACATCTATATTGGAGACGACAAGTCGGTAGAAGTGGATGCAATAGGACAATTTTGGATATTAGCTATTATTGGATTTGATAGACAATTTTATCTAAAGCTTTTATTGTACCGTCTTTTAGACGAAATTTAGTTTCAGTTTTCTTGTTTGACAATCTTATTTATCATTGTTCATTTGGGAACAATAAAGTTTGAGCTATCTTTAAATTCAAAATAATGTTGGTATTCTTTTTAAATGTTCGTGAGATGCTATTATCACTTGAAACTATTGCGTCCTATAAAAAAACCTTGCATATGGAACCACGTGGTACTAAACACAAAAATAAAGAATTTTTTTAGACGAGAAGTATAATGTTTTTTGAGGATATTGAGTTTGGGAGAGAAATAAAGTCAGGATCATTGTCTTTGAGAAGAAATCAATTACGATTTCTACTATCACTTTTAACGATGTGCGGGATTCTATACATGTCATGATCAAGAAGTAAATTCGGAGCCTCAATAAGACAATGTCGAATTACCTCTATAAGTCGGTGTTGAGCTACCTCAACAAGACAATATAAAGGCACCCCCCATTCGAGATAAGGTAATTGTTTCTGAGGAACAAACTCAACAACCTCAAGAGAAGAGGAAGGGATTGTTTTTTAAAGATACTTTCTCTTCGATTTCTTTGAAAGACTCTTTTAAACCAATCATAGTACTTGTTGTACATTTTAATATTGAGTTACATCAAATGGATGTCAAAATGGTATTTTTCAATGGTAACATCGACAAAATAATTTATATGGTGCAACCAGAAAACTTTGTATTAGAAGACCCAAAGAATATGGTTCGCAAACTGTAGAATCTATTTATGGACTCAAGCTGGCTTTTCGTCAAAGACACTTTGAGTTTTAACAAGTGACTATCTCGTTTGGTTTTGAGATGAACACTGTTGAAGATTGTGTGTATCACAAGTTCAGCGGGAGTAGAAATATAATCTTCTGGTTTTGTATATCGATTAAAGTATTTAATGCAAGTTATGGTGAAACATGTCGCTAAAGGAGACAAATTTAGTCTCAATCAAGTGCCCTAAGGTTAGCCTTAAAATTAAGAAAATACAATAGATTTTTTTCTTCATGATCAGTTGTAGGGAGTCTGATGTATGCTCAAGTATGTACGCTTCAGGATATTGCGTACATATTAGAATGTTAGGCATATGTTTAAGAAAATATGGATGGATCATTGGATAGCAGCCAAACTACTTAAGTAATTAATAGAGAACAAGGAATTATATGCTCTTTGTAGGAGATGGAATAATTATGGAGATCATAAGGTATTCCGACTCTGATTTTGTTGGATGCCAACACAACAGGAGATCCACATCAGGTTATGCTGACTAATGGAGATATATTTTGGATGAGTGTCAAACATGCACTCATAATTTTTTCTACCATGACAGCAAGGTTTATAGCATGTTGTGAGGCATCTATTCATGGAATATAGTTGCAAAATCTTGTCATAAGGCTGCGCCTACAGGAAAGGGTATTGAAAGACCACTCAAATTACGGTGTGACAATGAATCAGCAATACTGTATTCCAATAACAACAGAAACTTGAATAAGTCAAAGGATATTGACATAAAGTTTCTAGTTGTGAAGGAAAGAATTCAGAATGGTTTAAGTGTCCATATAGCACATTAGGACAAACTCCATGATTAGTGGATCCGCTCACAAAAGTATTATCACCCAGGATCTTTCATGAGCATACTGCTCATACGGGTGTTATCTTAATTAAGAATATGGCAATACAGTGGGAGTTTGTATTTTATGTATTTGGGTGATATTTGGTTTTGGACACATTTGTAT
Source organism: Iris pallida (assembly GCA_029216955.1). Classification (NCBI taxonomy): domain Eukaryota; kingdom Viridiplantae; phylum Streptophyta; class Magnoliopsida; order Asparagales; family Iridaceae; genus Iris; species Iris pallida. The sequence continues at coordinate 4,299,608 of JANAVB010041618.1, read as the reverse complement.
ATTAAAGTATTTTGGATATTTATCTGATCAGATATATGGAAATTTAGTTCATTATGTTAAAGTATTGATCTCACTAAAGTTATGGAGGACCAGTTGGAAATATACATGTATTGATCACAATGCATGTAATTTTCATGCTACGCATCCATGATTGATCTATGTCATATAGCTATATTGGTATATATGGCCATTGATGGTTTAGTTACGCTATATGTGACGAATGTCGCTTTGATCCTATGTTGATATGGTAATGGACGAGATTGTCCGGATATACCCTAAGGATTAAGATAGTAATTTATGAGCTCACTAAGGTTAACACAATTATAAGGTTACATATGTGGCCCAGTGGGAGACTGTTGGAATTATTCAATAATTAAGGGGCCACACATGTAAAATTAATTGTGTTTGGGCTATCTAAATAATTAAGCCAAATTAAAGTGGTCTATTTGGAAATTGGTTTAAGGGTATAATTGTTATGGAATTACTATGTAGATACTGGAGATAATTCTAATTTGATGATGGGCCAAATTAGAAATATCACAACACACACACACACACACACACACACACACACACACACACACACACACACACACACACACACACACATATATATACGGCCACCAAAGAGAAGGTTCTCTCTTTTTCTCTTCTGCATCCCCATCAACAGAAAGAGAGGGACAAAGGATTCAGATTCTTCTTTGTCATTAAGGGTCATAGCAAGTTGGAAGATCAAACCCAATAAAAAGACGATCGCTTCAACATCCATCAAGTCAAGCAATAGATTCAGGTACGCTTCTGCAAATCAATTTAATTTATGTTCTTTATCTCATGAATCGACAGGGTACAATAAATTATAACATGATGTATATGTTCAATCATTGAGACAGGTTAGTTTGATCCATTCTAGTCCTAGTGTAATTATTTTATTTGCGTAAGTTATGATCTTGATGGGAGTTCCATAACTTGACCTATCAAAAGAAATTTGGCAGTTCCTCTGTTGCTAAAGTTATTGCCCTCCTATATCGAAATCTTGAATTATTGGTGTAACGTAGACATTTTGAATTACCTGTAGTTAAGATTATACAAACAATACAGGGGCCTCTTTGACTTTCTTGTCTAAATTTTTGAATAAAATCACAGTAAATGAGAACTTCACTTGCAAATACTTTCAAAAAAAACTAATATGTCACATGAAAGATAGGGTACCTTCTAGGAGTTTTAGTATTGTAATTTTGTTGTGTATAATAATTAATGTTCATCACATTAATCCATAAGGCCATGCATTCAATTCTTTTAAGATTATTGTAATTCACAACATAAAATATGGCATTGTTAGGTTTGGATTTCCTTCATATGTAGAGAATATAATATAGTAGGATGAGCATCACCAATGTCTTGTTGAAGCTCGAGAAGTTGAAGGTGATGGACAGAGTTTAATTTGGAATCTGTATCAAAGTTTTTGAAACGTATCAAAGCTAGCGACATATAGCCGATATGACACAAAGAAAAGTGTCAAATGAATTTAAATCAAGTTTCGGTACTCATTTGGCATACTATCGGTAACACCATGGGGAGTGGGCTAAGCAAAATTTGGGTTGTGATCGTATGGTTTAAACAAATCCAACAATCCGGATTATCTTAGGATTTGGAAGGGATATATATTTCTATTTTTCCTTGCCTAATTTTGTATGCAGAGGATAGCATATAGTAGTTGAGTGAGAATTTCACAAAGGAGATTGCATAACTTTCAAGAAGAAGAAGAAGGAGATTGGGAGTCCGTGATTAATTTGACAATATATTCATTCCAAAAGATTTGCATCGATTCGTCTTCCTATTCTCGAATTAGATAACTTATCATTTTCTCCGTTGTAATTTAATTTTGTTCTTTTAGTGGTTGTGGTGATCCATTATTGATCGGTGGAAGAATGATGGGAGAATTTTAAGGAGTAAGTGTATTCCTTTATTCTAGTAGCGGAGCTTTTAGGTTGGTTTGTGTTTTTTTTTCTTTTTTGATATCCCACGTAAAGATCATGTTCGAAATGTGTTATTTGTGCTTTGATATTGTGTGTTAACAGGGTTCTACGATTTAGGTCAGCCCATACAGGTTTTGTATTAGTCAGAAAAGGTGACATTATATTTTGTTTTGTGCTCCATGCTTAAGTGGTATCAAAGGGTAAGGTTGGAGGGTGGTAGTTGTTTGTATGGTTAACCTCAACAGTAAAAATTATCATTAATTGTTGAAGAAGTAAGATAAAGTATCTTCTTTCCATCACAAAATTGCATATATCGATGTTTACTTATGAGAACACCAACAATAAATTCAAAAAGTACCAGTTGTTCGAGCATGAACAGGTTTGTGGTTATATCAAACATTTCGTAGATAGGAACTTCACAATCATATTGCAAATATTAACACTTCCAAGACGTTATGGTAAAGGTTGTGTCCTTGTATGCTAAGAAGGTCAACATCAACATGTTGTTCCTGATCCATAGATGATGGGTCTAAGCTACAAGGAAGGGACTGTGGTTCGTAGGTGTAATACCCCGTCCCGCTCAGTTCAACCGGAGAGATCGAAACGCAATAGTATTTGGACGTAGCCATGCAACAGCTTGCTCGAATCCCGCTCGGTAGAGGCAACTCCTTGCTTAGGTAGGTGGCTACGGTAAACTTGCCTCTGCTTGGCCTCCACATTAATAAACTAGATGTTTTGAATACACTGAGTAAATTTATTAACAAAAGAGACGTAACTACATACCTAAGGGAATAATCTTACTCTGATTCAGATTGCATACAACATGGAAAGTACAGTTAATGCTTAGATAAGCACATCACGTTGGGTTTTCAAATTGGCACTTGATCTTCTGATCCCATGACTTAGGCAAAAGTAGCATTCTGATGCTGACACAAAGATTATCAATTTGCTTAACTTCGTAGACACGGCCCTACAATTTCATTGCCACGATTTCACGGTTTCAAGGGCTTGTCATATAGAGCATGACTTGATTTGTGGCACGACACGAAACACGGTTGGTTCAAGTTGAATATGCAGGATGCTCACAAATAGTCATTCCTGAGTGAGTTACAGATATGGTAACATGGATTAAAAGTTCTTAGAATTGTAGCACACCAAGACTCCCTGAAACAATAGGCAAACGTCGAGGCAATCCCTGAAATAATGGGCATTGTGGAAAGGAAAGAAAAGTATGGAAACATGTTGATTGAGTAATGACTATGTAGGACGATAACTTAGTTGAGTCTTGCATGGTCATTGGACAACTTGTGCACAAGGAACGGCTCCTCAAACAGTTCCTGGAGATGGTACTGACTTCGATCCTATACGAAACAAAAGGAAAATAATTGTGTTGGCATACAACACTTAGATGGGTTATTCGGAAACTTTCAGTAGGGTTTGCTACATGCACTGAAAGGGTCGCTGTCTAAGCCTGACTATTGTCCAAGATTGCTTGTAATACTAGTGACCATTTCATACAGATAAGTCGGCATATTATCGACGATCCACGTGTATGTCTTAGATTGAGCCAAAAAGTACATGTACGACACAAATAAGTCAATGAGTATATGTATGCAAGTAAGTCAAAAAATATGCACATGATATGTAACATAATGTTTGATCCTATGATTAGGCTTTAACATTAACACGTTCTTAGGCACGAGACGCAATGTCGCAAATTGAGTCATTGATACTACGTTCACGAGTTTCGACTAAGCCATTTTCGGAGATGAAATAGGTAAAAAGGACATAAAGATCACGAGTATATGACTAAGCCATTTTCGGAGACGAAATGGGTAAAAGGACACTATGTTCACAAGTTTATGATCAAGCCATTTTCGGAGACGAAATGTGAGTCTATAATTAAGCCATTTCCGGAAAAGAAATGGGGAAAGGCTATAGGGCAAGTATTGAGTAAGGATACACTATATTGTGAGGCACGACCTCAATGATAATAAAAGAATGGACATTATGGCACGACCACAATATTGGCACAACGAGTTTGGTAGTATGGTTATAAGATTTTGGAACACGACCACGATATTGTAAAACAAATAGGCCAAGAGTCTAAGTTATTAAAATTGATCCTAAGACAAGAATAGAAAGACAATCAAAGGAATAATTACATATACTAAATGAATATGTTGGTTTGTATGTGTGGGCGAGTAGCTCAAACCACCAGTACGGTTGTGTACTGACCACCTAACAGTTTTTATTCGCAGGTTACATGTACATGCTCATTGGGGTGGAGCTTACTTCGACGAGCAAAGGCATGGAGTTTCTTAGCGTTTCAAGACGTACGGCCGCATTGAAGACTTCAGCTATATGGGACATAATATATGGACATCGCCTTCTGAAGCACCCGTAAAATTATAAGACTTTGGGCATGAGCGACTGTAATTGAGAGAAGAGAGAGAGATGGGTGTTTTTATTCATAGAGAAAGCATGATTGAATGACTTGTAATCTTGGATTCGCGTCCTTGTAATCTTATATTTAATATCAGTAAAAGTTTATGATTTTTTGTAGTATTCCGTCCCTATATCGTGCCCCATTTTTTGTCCACGATGTATGTAATAAAGGAACGTTGTCGCTATCGATTTGGTCGAAGCCAATAGATCAAGATCGATTGAATCGATTGAACGAGACCGATTGAATTAAGATCCTTTCTTCGTTATGGAGTGGCTTCTTCGGAATCAAGTCCCATACTAAGCGGGTTATGCCTCAAGGATGGACTCGGCGGCTAAATCAGAAGAGGCGTTCCGTTGCTCTACTTTTCATGTCTCACTTGTCACTCCCCGACCCGAGAAATCGCTCGTCCTCGCTAGATTTTACCCGAATCATCGTCCTCGCTGGGGCGTGATGCCGCACGAGCTTGGAGTTGCGCTCGTGCAAGCCAAGATAACAGGTTCACACAGAATTATCTCAATTTGATAACATAAGCAGCGAAAGGAAAACAGAGTATACAACAAAAATCTCTTTTATTAATATCGAACTGAAGGTTACAAAGGCTCTAAATAGCCAATTGGCTACAACGCTCATGATCTCTCTAGCTCACAAAGGATTACATTATTCTATACATTATGCCTCTTTATAGCCGCCAAGTAGTCTTCGGCCGAACATCTCCATGTCTCAAGTCCGAACACTTATGCGGAAGCTCCTCTTGAACGCCAAGGACTCCATGCCTCGACACGTCCAAGCCAAACTCTGCCCCGAGCCGATCATAACCTGAGCCTGCACATAAACTAGTAGGGGATTAGTGCTTTCGTCCTCGCTTCGTACTGATCAAGACCCGTGTAGGAGCGTAAAAAGTGCTTCAAAGAAAGAGTCATCTCATTCATAAATGATCTGCTTTATGCCTAGAGAAATGGGTAATTCCTTTACGCCCAAGATCAGGCTAATCGCTTTATGACTAAGCAAGTTGATCATTTTACGCTCGGGGTTACACCCATGGTTTTACGCCAAGGACAGAGCAGTCTACTTCACGCTGGACAAAGCTGTCGAATCTAGCATTTAATGCAAATTCTGACATGAAGATATTAATGATGGCATTTACCACAGAATTCAATGGGATTTGTCTTATACAAAAACCATTGTTATCGTTTATGGAGATCGAGCTACTTTACGCTCATTGAACGGTTTCTTTTACGCACGAAGTTTTACATGAGTTCTTACGCTCACAAAACAATGTGTGCGTAAAGTCTATTTGAGCCATTTTACGCTCAAGGTTACTCAATAACCACTTTACGCAGGGAACCTATGACAGAGCTATTTTACGCTCATCTCTCTGTTTTACGCTCAGAGGATGTTGGAGCTGTTTTTTACGCCCTATTCTTTCTGGCCAGTATGGAACGTGGTCTGCTTACATGGCCTTCATGCCATATATTTCGAAGAATGTGTGTACATGCATCCTATTCTCACTGAAATGATGGGACGCGTGTCAACATATACAAAGGATGACTCTGATCATGGGTGGCAGTTGTTAGCGTAAAGACAGATTTTGGTGTCTTTTTACGCACAGAAGCCCCAGTCTATAAATAGACTCATTTTTCTCAAACACGACGGACAGAGAGAGAACAGGAGAGAATACAGAGATCAAGACTTTGAGATTTTGATTCTCCAGAGCATTTTTCTTTAATTTTTCTTCCAGAACAGAGTGAAGCAAAGCAGGAAAGCATTCGGCCTCGCCATCAGTGCCTAAGTGCGTCGATACCTTTCTGGTGACTTAGTTCTTCCAAGTTATTCTACTTCAAGCAGTGATCTTCTTCATCATCATATGGTCCAAGGAAAGTGATCATTTACGAATCAGACTTCCATAGCAATACTTTTCCATAATCAAATTTGTACTTCTTATACTTTTTCTCGTTTTATTTTCAAAATCCAACACTTTTGTTTGGCAATTTTGTTAAGTGAAACAAAATGGCGACTCTGCTGGGGACGACTTTCTCCTCCGACGAGGAAGTGATTACTCAATATGATGATGTTTCAGTCGGTTCGACTAAGAAGACTCTGGTTGTACACTTCGACCAGACTGCCTATGAAGAAATGCTCCGAACTGGGGGTGGTTCTCACCACTCCAATGTTCAAAAGTCTCGCAAAGCACGAAAAGTTTGGGTTCCAAAATCCAAAGTGGTTTCTGATCTCTCTGTGACTTCTGGTGAAAAGAGAATTCTTCCCACTCCTGTCGTAGGGGCTCCCGTTCGTAACGAGGCAGTCCTTACTTCAGAGTTACACTCAAAGTGTGATAATTTATCTCCCGTTTGTAATGGAGAAGATAATCAGGTTTCACGTCCACTGCGTAAGAATCCAGTTTTACGCTCAGTGGGTAAGAACCAAATTTTACGCTCAAGGCATAAGAATGAGGCTCCCATTTGTAATGTGGCAGATTCTAATGTTTCTGAGTGTATGAATCCATCTCCCGTCGGTGACGTGGTAGATTCACACAAATTACGCTCCTCGCGTAAAACAAAATCTCCCATCTGTGATGTGGTAGATAATCAATTTTTACGTGTTACGCGTAAAGGTAAGTCTCCTGTCTGTGACAGTGTAGATAAAATTCACAACGATGTTTGCACATCTAATGTGAATATACCTAAACGCATACAGCGTAAAAATGATGTTGGTAAAACTTCTGTCCTACACCAACAACCTTCTTATACTGCTTTACGCAAAGTACCAAACTTGCAAATCACACGCCATGAAAATGGAGTCCTTCGTGCTAAATCTCAGGATTTACGCACACAACTCCAAACGCGTAAAAATGTACAGTTTGGTTCTGCGAATGAAGCCAGTAATCTTCTTTATACACAGGGGACTAAACATTTTTCTACCCCAAATGTAATAAAGAAGAATCTTTCCTCCACTTCTTTTGACTTACGTGAATTGCTAATACAAAAGCGTAAGAATTCACAATCTTCGGCGATGCTCCCCCAAGAAAGACATCAATGTGGATTTCATCAAGTTGTGATCAATTATTGTTGTCCAGCTTCAAAACGGTCAGTTTTTGATCGACTGAATTTTTTACTTCAACATCAAGCTGAAGACCAAAAAGATGAGTTGTCATATGCATCAGTCAACATGGCATCTCATACTAACAGAGGACGACGTCCAAGACGAAATACGTCCCAAACCCCAGGTCAGCAACAGTTCAACAGACTTCTTGATTCCTTTGAAGGAGTATATCAGAATACTCTATCAAGAAGACAAGGACAATTACAGAATTCTAATTCAGAAGCTGGGGGTACTCAATCTGTTGAGTCTGATACCGATAGTGTGGATTCATATTTTTATACTAATCCCTCTATATCTTCAAGAGAAGTTGAATCCTACGCTGTTGGAGATGAACCAGAGACGTCATCTGCTAATGCGGAACAACGTCTCACTGCCGTGGAGCAATCATTGAAAGACATGCTCAACATGGTGCAAAGCATGCATCAAATAATTTTGAATCAGCAAACTGCTCAGCCTTCAGTAATAACTCTGGTACCAGCAGCAGCACAAACTCAAGATAGTCAAGGGGCTGATATACCTTTAAATATTCAAGGACCTGCTGTTAATCAAAATTTTGCATCTCCAGATCCCATCATTCCGGAAGATGTACCACCTCCAGTAGGGGTTACGGTACACCCAACGACTATTCAATCAAATGTGCTTCCTCAAACCAGTGAAGCTATTCAAGCAATGCGTGAACTCAAAGCACAGTTTGAGGTTTTGAGGCACAAAGATCAGCTCCAGAGGTTAGGGATTAAGCAACCCTATCCTCCTCATTGGAATGATGTACCCTTTCCACCGAAGTTCAAGCCACAATCTATGGTTTTATTCGATGGAAAAGCATCTCCCAGTCAATATATCAATTACTTTGATATTATGACTGTACACTTGCAGAAAAATGATGCTCTTCTCACTCGAGTGTTCATTGGGTGTTTGACGTGTTCGGCTTATGACTGGTATCGTAGCTTACCCGATAACTCTATTTTGTCTTTTGACGAATTCAAGGTAATGTTTCTCTCCCGCTTCTATAAAGGAGGTATGGACATGAACATGTCCTCCTTAATAGAAATAAAATAAAAAGAGAAAGAAGATACTCGGACGTTCATTGAACGTTTCCGACAGGCTACTCTAAAGATGCCTCCTGGTATGCCAGATTCAGCGTTGATCGATACATGCAAGATGAATCTGCGACCATCCATTGCTGTCTTCACAGGTTTCCAATTCTCAGATTGGGCTTCATTTATTATAGCAGCAGTTTCTGCCGAAACCAATGGTAGGTTGGCTCGGGAACATGGGATGATTTTCGCTTCAGAGGATAAAGGAAAGAAGTGTAATCCTGGTAATAATCCTGGCAATCGTAATGTGAAAGGAAAAGATACTTTTATGGTCAATCTTTCTAAGAATAAAATGACGTCAGGTAATCAGAAATCCTCCAGGTCAAAGGAAGAATACTCTTTTGACGAAAGTAATATTCCAGGGATATTTCAGTGTCTGGTAAAAAGTGGCAAACTTCAGATTCCAGAGCCAAAAAGACCTAATGAGGTGAATCTGACTGACAATCCCAAATATTGTATCTATCATAGATACATTAATCATCCTACCAGTGCTTGCTACATCTTGAAAAAGAAGATTCAAGAACTGATAAATGGTGGTGCTATCGCTTTAACCAATGATGACCATACGGTTACGACCAATATGGTTTCTCTTCAGTTCGGGGATTTTCCTCCACAGTAAGTCCCAGATGGAATTATTCCAATTCCGAAGGCGACAATGAAGATCGTGAATATCCCGCCTGCCAGAGAAGAAAATACAGGATTGCTGCCACTCACATTAAAGAATGGTAAAATTATGTGGGTACATCCTGACTTAGTGCCTGAATTGGAAAATGAAGGTAAAACTTCAAAATCCAAGAAGGGCAAGAAAGTCAAAACCTGCAACATGATTTCTCATGTAATTCCAGATTCTGATAACTTGGATCATCTATGGGATGACCTTCCTTTAGAAGATTGACTGAAAGGACTGAGCATCTGTCCTCCAAGTCTAGCTCCCCCTACCAAGCTCAAGCTTACCCATCAGCAGTGGCTAGCCATGAATAGTATTCCCTTATATCGAGTGCAACAAGTCTTCGCTGCTTATGAAAAAGCTCCGACAGGGATTTTTCCTAATCCTTCTCCTCCTGTAAATACAGAGACTTCTACTCTTCATTCTCCTAAGGTTACAGAAGGTTTTGCTTCTTCCTCTTCCTCTGTTGAAACACCTGTCAAAAGTTCGCTACCCACTCACTTGTATAGTCAGCAATCTGTTCTTTTCATGAGGAAGATGGGTTACGACTTTCAAAAGGCAGAAGGTTTGAATTATGATAAAGGAATACGTCTTCCTTTACAAATTCAAAATCAGAATTCCACTGCTGGATTGGGTTCTGAAGTTCCTCGTAACAACCCTCACAAGAAGAAGGCTAAGGGAAGAAAGACTAAATCATGTAATATGGTACTTCCTTCTTCTGAGTCTGAAAAAGAATCTTTTGCTGGTACAAGATCTGGAAAAAAGTACTACAAAGACTATGAGGGATCCTCCAAAGAAGCAGAAGAGGTAGTGGAGACTCTACCAGTTCAACCTTCTCCTGTCCCTGTTAAACCGTCTGTGGTTGAAAAGGGGAAACAGAAGGCAGTACACTTTGATATCCCATTGAAGCCTGTTTCCAATCAGGGGGTGGTGATGAAGCCTTACAAATTTGACATTCTAGCTCAGTTAGCCAATACTCCGGCTAGACTTTCTATATTTGAACTGCTTCACCTTTCCAGAGAAAGCAGAGAGACTTTGACCGAAGCTTTACTTCAAGCAGATTCATGCTTGGCACAACTCAAGACTCCTGATAATATACCAGTGTCATGTCTGCAATGTCATAGTGTGATGGAAGCAATTCCCAACATCACATTTACACAAGAGGATATGCTATTGAAATACAACAAGCATGATAGGCCTCTGTGTTACACTGGATATATTGGATCCACTGAAATTGATAGGATCTACATCGATCCTGGGTCTTCAATTAGTATAATTCTTCAGAGTATGCTAAGACCCCCGAGGATTTCTACTAGTGAGCTGACTTACACTAGTACTACGATAGTCGGTTTTAACTCTGGCAAGAGCAAACCACTGGGGAAGATTCGTCTGCAGATTCAGATTGGTGATCTTCGAACTATGGTAACTTTCTATGTTATCAACTCAGACGTATCCTACAATATTCTTCTTGGAAGACCGTGGATTCATGAGCACAATATTGTGCCTTCAACTCTTCACCAATGTTTCAAATATGTGGACTCCCAAGGAGTTGTGAAAACTTAGTTTGCTGATATTAATCCGTTCAAGGGTGTTGAAGCCTACTTCTCTGATTCAAGACTTTATAAACAAGAACATGTGAAAGATATATCAGACATAGCTGAAGATCAATCACCCTCTGAGGATCACTCTATTAATGAAGATCCGCCAGAAGCGCAACCTTTGAAGACCATAGTCAAGGGACGAATCCAATCCCAACCTGTCAATGATCAACCTTTAATGATCAAGGTTAAAGGAAGAACTCAAACTTTATCTGAGGAATCAATAAATGTTCCTGCTAAGAGTCAAGTTCAACCTTTGATGATTAAGGTCAAAGGACGTGCTTCTTGCACGAATGATCCAGAACTACCGTTGATTGTCAATCGTGGCAAATCTACGCAGAAGACGGATAATGGTCCACTGTTGATTAATCCGAAGCGTAGCAATCAGACTGTAAATGATGTAAATATTGATCATTCTGTACTTTTTGAAATCAATGAAGATTTTATGTTCGAGTATATGGCTGTCAAGTTTATTGAAAGAATGACTTTATCTTCTGATAGTCAAAGTCATCAATATAAAGATAACATAGAACCGGAAGAAATTCTATTCATCGAATCCGATATTTCTCATTTCTCATATTGTGAATCTGGGCAAGTACTCTCAGTCAATATGGTTCAATCCGATGATGAATCAGAGCCATTTGAAAATGATCCTTGGGCTCAACAAATGGATACTCAATGGGAACTTCGTTTTGAACAACGACAGCCACCTACAAGAGATGAGGTTATCCAGATTGATGTCAGAGATGGAGATACGTCCAAGCCAATATTTATCAGTAAGAATCTTTCTGAAGATGAAAAAGAAGAGCTAACAAAACTTATAAAAGATTACATTAATATCTTTGCATGGAGTTATGAAGATATGCCAGGCCTAGATCCTACAGTTGCTACCCATAAACTCAACATTCTGCCTAATGTCAAGCCTGTAAAACAACAGCAACGACGCTTTAGACCAGATATGATGGATGCAATTGAGGCAGAAGTCAAAAAGTTGATTACGTGTGGCTCTGTTCGTGAAGAACAACACCCAGATTGGGTGGCTAATATTGTTCCTTTTATGAAAAAGAGGAAAAGTACAAGTTTGTATAGATTACCGAGATCTTAATACGGCTTGTCCAAAAGATGAATTTCCACTTCCAATTACTGATATTATGATAGACAATACATGTGGTTTTGAACGCATGTCTTTCATGAACGGATTCTCATGATACAATCAGATCAAGATGCATCCAGAAGATGAGAAGCACACTGCTTTTCGTACACCTCTTGGGGTCTACTGCTATACAGTTATGCCGTTTGGTCTTAAAAATGCCGGTGCCACATATCAATGGGCTATGAGCAATATCTTTTAAGAACATCTACAAAAAATAGTAGAATGCTATGTAGATGACAATGCTGTTAAAAGTCGATCGAAGGATGATCACATTCAGGACTTGAGAACAGTATTTGAACTGATGCGTCAGCATCAATTGAAAATGAACCCTACTAAGTCTTTCTTAGGAGTCTCCAGTGGCAAGTTTCTAGGATTTGTCATTACCTCTCAAGGTATCCATGTTGATCCTGACAAGGTTAAAGCAATTCTTGAAATGCGACCTCCTCGTAATCTGAAAGAACTCCGTGGCTTTCAGGGCCGTATTGCCTATATCAGAAGATTTATATCTAATCTTTCTGGGAGATGTCAACCTTTCTCCCGTCTATTAAAGAAAGGAGTATCTTTCGTCTGGGATAAAGCATGTCAAAAAGCCTTCAATGACATTAAGCAATATCTTACAAATCCACCTGTTCTGGTACCTCCGGTGGTAGGGAGACCATTTTTGCTATATGTTCGAGCTTTAGATCATTCACTTTGCGCTCTTCTAGCACAAAAAAGTGATATGGGTCATGAACAAACAATATATTATCTGAGCAGAATGATGGTCAGAGCCGAACACAGATATACTCCTGTGGAAAAGGAATGTCTAGCTTTGGTTTTTGCCGTCCAAAAGACAAGACATTACGTCACCGGACAGACTATTCATGTCATCTCTAGAATAAATTCTATTCGGGTATTGATGAGAAAACCTAGCATTCTTAACTCCAGGTTGGCCACCTGGGCGATGTTGCTTACTCCTTATGATATGGTTTATGTACCTCAGAAATCAGTGAAAGGCCAAGCGTTAGCTGATTTCTTAGCTGCTCACCCTATACCGGAAACTTCGAAGTTATATGAAGACATTCCAGACGAAGTAGTGGATTGTAATATGACTTCGAAGAATGATATATGGCAATTATATTTTGATGGGGCATCACGAGTAGGACCTAAAGGCAATATTGTCTCTCGAGTAGGAGTCGTCTTGGTTTCTCCTGACAAAATGGTCATATACCGTGCCTATTCTCTCAATGAGCCATGTTCCAACAATGTAGCTGAATATAATGCTTTATAGATTGGTCTCCAAGTAGCAAAACAATTGGATATTGAATTCCTAGAAGCTTATGAAGATTCTCAATTGATTGTTAATCAAGTTAGAGGAACTTATGAAGTCAGAAATCCTGATCTCGTCCCCTATCATCAAGTGGTAGTCGAGTTGGTCCTTTCATTCAAAGGATTCTTCATTGAATTTGTACCACGTTCTCAGAATGTGGAGGCTGATGCTCTTGCCAGCTTAGCTGCAGATTTGGCTGTCCCAATCCGAAGGCAAAATATAATTACTTTGTTAGACCGAGACTTGTTCTGTGTGAAGAATAATCTACATATTGAACAAAGTTATACTACAGAGTCAAGTTTCCAACAGAAAGATTGAAGAACTCCATTCATTGATTATGCAGTTCATGGAATTTTGCCTGAAGATCCTAAAGAAGCTGCATCAATTAAGAGACGATCATTTCGATTCTATTATAATTCGTCTTTACATATGCTATATCGTCGTTCATATGACGGACTCCTGTTGCGCTGTCTCTCAGAAAGTGAAGCCAAACAAACACTGCGTGAGGCTCATGATGGTGTATGTGGTGCTCATCAACCGGGTCCAAAGTTGCAAGACCGCATTCGGAGAATGGGGTATTATTGGCCTTCTATGATAACAGATGCTGTAGACTATGCCAGAAGATGTAAAGCATGTCAGATTCATGCTGATTTTATTCATCAACCGTCTGAATTTCTACATCCTACAGCAGCCTCTTGGCCCTTCGAAGCTTGGGGTATGGATGTTATTGGCCCTATTAACCCTCCTTCTGTCAAAGGACATCGGTTTATACTAGCTATAACCGATTACTTTTCGAAGTGGGCAGAAGCAGTCCCCCTTGCGGAAGTGAAAACATCTAATGTGATCAGTTTTATCAAGCACCATGTCATTTATCGTTTCGGGATTCCTCGACGGATAATTCATGACAATGGTCCACAATTTGCCAGTCAAGCATTTTATCGATTCTGCGACAAGAATCGAATTCAGAATTTGGCTTCTATGGCTTATAATCCAGCTGCTAATGGTTTAGCTGAAGCTTTCAATAAGACGATCATCAAACTTCTCAAAAAGTTTGTCTCTTCTAATAAACATGATTGCAATGAGAAACTTGGAGAATGTTTATGGGCTTATCGAGCAACAGTCCGGACTCCTACTGGTTTTACACCATTCTCATTAGTTTACGGGTGTGAAGCTGTTCTTCCATTGAAAATTCAGATCCCTTCTCTACGAATAGCCATCGCTAATGAGCTAACCACAGAGAATAATGATCGCTTACGACTCCAAGAACTTGAAGGATTGGATGAGAAGCGTCTTCAAGCACAACAACACATTGAACTATATCAAGCCCGTATATCTCGAACTTTCAATCGTAAAGTTAAGGAGAGGGCATTCAAAGTTGGTGAGCTTGTATTAACTGTTCGGAGACCGATGGTAATGACTCATAAAAGTAAAGGGAAATTCCAAGCAAAATGGGAAGGCCCTTATGTAATTGAGTCTGTGTTTTTCAATAGTGCCTATCGGTTGTCAAAGCCCAATGGAGATCTACTCATGCTACCGATCAATGGCAAATTTCTGAAGAAATACTATACATAAAAAAAAGAAGACAAAAAAAAACTTCTTTTATTATTTTTGTTCAAAATAAAAGATTAAGGACGAGGGCCGCTCCCTTCCTTATTGAATATATAGTCGGCCAATGCATAGAAGGCATCGTTGCCTGAACACATGAGAAATTTATAGGCAGCCATCCTCGACGCTTCTTCTTCAGGAGTTTTCCCTGCTCTACTAAAAAAGTAAGAATGTCTTCGGGTGGCTTGGGCGCAGAAGAGTTTCCACCTATTTTGATTGAGCCTGATGAGCCTGATGCAGGAGGATCAACAGGGAACGTCTCAATGATACCCTCGACTTCTGGAAGACTTCGTTCTTTCGATGGGCATCCTCGGAAGACATTTTCAAACAGAGGAGGAGAAATAAGAATGAAGGGTTACAAGCAATCCTCACCTATTTATGGAGGATGATTACTAACGACTTTTTCTGAAAAGGCTCGTCCATTCATGTTACCAGGTTCATCCATTTAATTATGGAATTTGAATCGTTCTTTCTGTTCCCAAAAAACATGCTGATTCATCCTCTGTTTCCAAGAAACACGCTGAAACATCCACCACCTTGACATTTACGCTCATAACACCCGTCTTCCTAATCCCTAGCTACCAAGGTTTGGTGAAGCTGACTCCTCATTTCCAGGGAAAGGATTTTACATCTTCTATTTTATCAATTGATTAGAAAGTGGGATTCATTATTTCTCATGTTTTTATGACCTCTGAATAAATATTAAATCTACTTTCTTTTTCTATCTATCACCTCTATTCGACCTCTGCATAGATATTAATCTAATTTTCTTTTGAGTTCATATATGCTATTATGTCCATATTACCTCTGATAGTATCATATGCTCTAAAACAGAAAATAAGATTTTATTTATCTATCATGTCCATATTACATCCAGATAGATACAAATCATTGATCATAGAAGAGTCATCATTTCCATTCCCATATTATCAAAAAAGTCTATTATATTTCTTAGACTTTCTTACAAGTTATAATGAAAATCTTTTACATTCTTGGATTTTCATTCTATACACCAGCAAATAACCTAATAGAGATCTATTTCTTCTTTGATCTTCTTTGGCGGGTTCGTTGTTGGTGGCAGTTCCTGACTGTCTGAGCCCCAGTGGTAACCAGAACTGCAGGAATCAAACTCTGGTCTTATCTCTCAGACGAGAGAAGAACCCTAGAGTATGGCAGCCCGAAGGCGTGTTGCTGCCAATACAACAGGTGGATTAGTGGCGGCACCTCAAAGGAGATAGGAATGTATCCAGCATTGGGATACGATTTCTAGTTCTGCCGTGAAAGGAACTCTACTACCCGATTTCTCGGGATAGAGTTGACTCCACCATCCAACTCTCCGTGTATAAAGGCTCTTCCTACCAACAGAGGAAGACCCTTCTATCTCACGAAGAGTTCTGAGTTGTCTGATTTGCGCGTCAAAAGCGCATGAGCTTCCTGATGTTGGTGTCAGAAGAACGCTCTTCACAACGTCAAAATCGCCAATGCCAGTTCTGAAAAAGCTGCTCAACCAAACTTCTGCAGAAACAACAAGGAAGAAGTATTTTTCAGAAGTATTATCGGATGCGCTAACTAAAAATAGATCAGCAAGGTTTTTTTTTATGCCGGTGAATCAATAAAGCTTTTACGCCAGTTATCAACAAGGCTTTTACACCGATGATTTAACAGGGCTTTTACGCCGATGATTCACAAAAGCTTTTACGCCAATGATATGATAAGGCTTTTTACGCCAGTGCTTCAGCAAGGCTTTACATTCGTAAAATAGCTGTTTTCAAACAAGAAATTCGAAGACAGATATTTGCTTACGATTGGACTTACCACTTGGGTCGAATGGTTTGTCTCTAATGATGGTTGAATCTGCGTCTAAAGACTGGGCGTACAAAAGAACACTGTGGGAAAACTCCGCCATCCTCATTTGTTGGAGAACAACATTACAGAAAGTTATATTCAGAGGAATGAGTACGAGAATATGTAAAACATTCTCGGCTATTTATAGAGACTGAAGAAACTATTAAGATGAGTCTATTTCGGGGGAAGATCTTATTTAAAGGATCTTGCAATCACAAGATAGACGCCACGTGTTGGTTTGTTTCTCGGTAATTAACAATCACAGAAGCAGTCAATAGAGGTGCATAAACAAATGCACGTCAACAGATGAGGTTAAAACATCAAAGATTTTATTTATAAAGGTTGGAAGCGGATCCCTACATATAAAAGAGTCGCAATACATAGAATATATTATTCTCTTTCGTTGGGTGGACGAAGGGATGCACCCAACTCACTCATATTGCGAATCCCAGAGTGACGCATCGGACGAAGGAATGCTTCTGCGTCACCCGGTCCCTCGTATGCAGTTGAAGGACCACCATCAATACGACTGAAGACCGCTGGGGTCAGTCCAAAGCGCTCTAGCAGATTTTGTGCTCGCTCGTTCTCTATCTCGAGGTTAAGTCTGGCGATTGAAGCCCCCTCCACGATTGGTCCTTTCTTTGGCGCCATATCAACTATGAGGATGAATGTCAAGAGTAAAGAGTTTGTCCTTATTTATACAAATCAAAGCAACTCTTTACATTCCTCATTGGAAACCGCTCACTCGGGAAGATGAAGAAACATTTGAAAGTTACGAAGAAGAAATTTATTGTAACGGTTAAGTATTGACCAACATTGTTCTTGAACTTTACGCCGACTGTTGGACATCCCCGCTTTTACGCATATGGCTGTTGCGTATCCCAAATTTTACGCTGGCAGGTCAAATATCAACTTTTACGCTTCTGTTTAAAGTATTTCAAATATTGGAGATATTTGAAAACTTTGAAGGGGGTCTTGTAGGAGCGTAAAAAGTGCTTCAAAGAAAGAGTCATCTCATTCATAAATGATCTGCTTTACGCCTAGAGGAATGGGTAATCCCTTTACGCCCAAGATTAGGCTAATCGCTTTATGACTAAGCAAGTTGATCATTTTACGCTTGGGGTTACACCCATGGTTTTACGCCAAGGACAGAGCAGTCTACTTCACGCTGGACAAAGCTGTCAAATCTAGCATTTAATGCAAATTTTGATATGAAGATATTAATGATGGCATTTACCACAGAATTCAATGGGATTTGTCTTATACTAAAACCATTGTTGTCGTTTATGGAGATCGAGCTACTTTACGCTCATTGAACGGTTTCTTTTACACACGGAGTTTTACATGAGTTCTTACGCTCACAAAACAATGTGTGCGTAAAGTCTATTTGAGCCATTTTACGCTCAAGGTTACTCAATAACCACTTTACGCAGGGAACCTATGACAGAGCTATTTTACGCTCATCTCTCTGTTTTACGCTCAGAGGATGTTGGAGCTATTTTTTACGCCCTATTCTTTCTGGCCAGTATGGAACGTGGTCTGCTTACATGGCCTTCATGCCATATATTTCGAAGAACGTGTGTACATGTATCCTATTCTCACTGAAATGATGGGACGCGTGTCAACATATACAAAGGATGACTCTGATCATGGGTGGCAGTTGTTAGCGTAAAGACAGATTTTGGTATCTTTTTACGCACAGAAGCCCCAGTCTATAAATAGACTCATTTTTCTCAAACACGACGGACAGAGAGAGAACAGGAGAGAATACAGAGATTAAGACTTCGAGATTTTGATTCTCCAGAGCATTTTTCTTCAATTTTTCTTCCAGAATAGAGTGAAGCAAAGCAGGAAAGCATTCAGCCTCGCCATCAGTGCCTAAGTGCGTCGATACCTTTCTAGTGACTTAGTTCTTCCAAGATGTTCTACTTCAAGCAGTGATCTTCTTCATCATCATATGGTCCAAGGAACAAAGTGATCATTTACGAATCAGACTTCCATAGCAATACTTTCCCAGAATCAAATTTGTACTTCTTGTACTTTTTCTCGTTTTATTTTCAAAATCCAATACTTTTGTTTGGCAATTTTGTTAAGTGAAACAACCCGCTCGCACCCAAACCAAACACTTAATTATTTAGTGAGCATGCATCTTAAATTGTGATCTTTCTATTTAGCCTTAGGATCGATTTCATGGCAACAGTCATGCATAGCTACTTATCATAAATGTGTCTGATATCGTATTCCTGCAGCAGATATAGTTAGACATAATCTGAACATAAACATAGTGATCGTGTACATCCCGTTTTCCTTTGCCTAGCCTGCCATGGTTAGAACTTACATAAGAAATCATACGATTCGTGCAACCGACCATTCATAAACATAAACATATGCATAATGGGTCGCAGGCCCTGCGCCTGCACCCAGCTCTCATCTTAGCCCACCGGCCCTATCTATATGAAGGTCATGGTATTTCGTACCGTAATGGACTTGGCATCTCTTATGTGTAAGCCTACAATCGCTTCGATACGGGTTGCTAGCCCAGTATCCGAAGGATCCCAAACTTATGGATATCATAGCTTATCACAGCACTGGACGGTCGCAATCTGTCCGAATGTTGTGCACCATAAATACCACACATAATTCCCTCCTAGGCCGAACGGTCCCGGCGCCCCGGCGTAACCGTTCGAGGGAAGCCGTACCCGTGCACGGGCCATCCGAGTCCATTGACCATGCTATACGTGCCATAGCAAACACACATAACATTCCAACCAAATCCTCCGTTGCATAAACATAGTCTCGATCTATAAACGGTTTCCCGTGCCATAAACGGTTTTCCGTGCCATAAATATAATCCACCATTCATATGGGGAGCTCCGTCGACGTTATGCCCCAACACATCCATATTGATACACGACGCCCAACGTCTTAGTCATCTCGTACTCATATTCACGCGTCCCGTTCATAATGTTATTCGCATAGCCTACTTCCGTATTTACTTAGTCTTTTCATAACATAAGTACCCGAGGGCACGCTCAGCGCCATAATCCATGTTCTACGCCTAGTGTTCAATGTTCTCGGAGGCGTGCACTTGATGCACATCTCAATATTATCTTTCAATGTTCTACCATCATTGCCCTACCGCGACTCGTACACTTGATGCACGTCGCTTCAATTGTTCGATTGTTCAATGTTCTATCTTAGTGTTCGATACGTACTTGGACCTTTTGTCGCCGAGCCATGCTCGCTAACTCGATAACATCTTACGCATACCATAACATATTTTATTAGACGTGAAGGAATAGGGAGAGAGAGTCAAGAACCCGCCAACCTTAAGTCGATACGTCTTACCGTTTCGCTGATTTGCAGCGTCTCACTTCCATAACTCGATCGCATAGCTAACTCCCGGACTTAGCCATTCCTTTGAACTACTCGGTTGATTTGGCCCATCGCGCCCATACCACGATCCGTAGTCCAGCATAAAGGCATAGCCTGCACACCAGATCAACTAACATTAGCACTTGCTCAAACGGAACTTATCCTTTGCATCGATTCGATTCATAGATTCCAACCGACTCAAAGCTTACCTTTGGCCAACGTAACACTCGCATCGATTCGCATCGATACTTCATCGGGTCAATGTAACTCTTCGAGTCAATGACTCATCATAATGTACCGATGCGGAGCGGGGCATTACATAATATACCACTCAAAATCAGGTTCGTCCTCGAACCGAAACCAACACTTAATCCAAGTGCCTCGTATAGATCGCTTCACGATCTCGTACTACTATCGTTGAATCATACAACTTAGTTTGGATCATACACATATTTTAGGCGTCCCACCAATATATGCATTTCAGCCAAGCTTAGTTGTAGGATATCGGGACAACTAACAAGCTCAACTTAATCCTCAAGCACCAATCAGTCCGTACTCAACTTAGTCATGTCTTAGCGCCTATTCTCAAAATACTTCTCGTATGCATCATCCCATAACATGCAATCCTCTTCCAAACATCTCTGCACATAACTTGATTCAAACTCGTAACTTCGGTCTCATAAGTTTCTCGCCGGCCACCTAGCACTCGTATTGCATAAGGTCATTGCGCATCCGATCGCAACAATTCTTCCACAATGCCTACTCGTCCAACTATTTTCTATCTCTCGCATAACTCAAATCTTTCATCCGATCATTCATAATATTTGGCCTTAACGACATGGACTAAGTCCACATGTCTCAATTTTCTTTGCCCATAATCCGTACTAAGTCTCGCACACAATCATCTCAACACGATCCACGTTCTTAAACTACCTACGCCTCGCATCTGGGGCTACCCCCGCTAGGTAACTTATCCAGACATCATACTTAATCTCTCCCGACACAAGAGGTCAACTTGAGTCTACGATGCTCAAAGGCAACAATCTTTTCGACCCAAGGTCTCTTACGATACGCCCGTCTCCTATTCTCGACCGAGTACGAATCCTTTACTCAATTCTCAATCAATCCCGACTAGTTCGTTCCTCAACATCTATTCGAGTCCAACAACTTTTCTGACCATATCGATCTAGTCGAAGGCTACTCGCTAACTTTTTGAAATACGATACTCACTCGCTTAGACTTATCCTCAACATGCACTACATCATTCCTTATCCTTCTTACATGACTCCTTTAGGGTCATCCTATGGGACTTCAACATTCATTTGATTTGGCGGTCAAGTCTTCTAGGGTCATCTGCCCCGAAACTACGCTCGATAATTGAAGATCATCAACGAGGGACAGTTAACACGAACCATGCTATAACCTATCGCGGAGCCAAATCAATTCCCGACGATTCCTACGAGACTTTATCCAACCCGACGTACATTACCACTTCGTGATTTATCTATCCCCACACAACTGATGCACCGTTACTACTCGAGTCACTTAGGCACTACCGTTGACAATATCGCACAATCCTCAATTTCACCTTCGCATCAAACCACAAGTCCATATCAAATTTGCCATGCCTCGCAAGTTCGATCATCCCCGCTGGATGAATCACCATACTAGCGCTCACGCGGAATGATCGTTCTAATTTGACGTGACGCATGTACGAGGCTGGTGTTACGCTCGCTCAAGACAAGAATGTCAACATAATGGTAATCTGCGAAGCAATCCAGACACTTTTATTTTCATCCGAGCAACATCCATTCACTCTCAAATTCTCCGAAGTGTTCCTACCGTTATCATCCAAACTGGCATCAACTTAACTTGTATCTTATTCATCCAACAACAATGCTCAACATAATTTTCGTTCATTCGATCAGAGAATCCCCGAGTTATTGCATATCGTCTTTGATACGCCTCAATACCATCATCGATATGCATAACTTGAACATCTTCCTTTCTCATAAGCTCAAACTCGTTGCAATTATTGCCATTATCCGAACTCGAATACGAATCAAGTTTGCACACATCAAGATCCATTCTGTTATAACTAACTACCATTATCGAGACACGATTTCCAATTCGTATATCCATTCTCGTATTCCTTAACTCGCACTTCCAAACCGTGCTACCGACTCCTCGCGCTAATCCAAATTCGTTCGTACGATTTCTTCGTACCTACTCAATTCGTTCTGAAGAAGTCTCCGTACTAACTCAACATAAGTTCGACCGGGTCGACCATTTCCTCGACACAATATTTCTTTCGCTATGCTCAGCCTATCGTTCGACTTATACTTAACGAGTCCTCGTCCGACGTATCATCCATAGGTATGACTTCGCACATAATCGTTCAACTCAATTCATCGAAGCATACTTGCATCGACTCCTCTCAAGTCATTCCCACTCAAGTCTCAGTATTACTCCATCCGTTGTGGACAACATATCGTAACAACATAATCATCTTGACGAAATCTATCGCAAGTCACCAACCCGCTTAACATAGATATCGCTAAGTGGTATTCCATATACCACTCAGAATTGAGCCTATCCTTATCGATACAATACTTCGCTATACTGATCGCATAATTGGTATTTCATATACCACTCGAAATTGAGTCATTACTCGACATCATATTCCGCATAGGTTCGACATCTATTCCTCAATCAACTATCCGTATGGCGATCCTTCCGATCCCAGCTCTAGCGTTCGCTCAAGTTCAACATTCGTTCAAGTCTTACCGTGCCTTAGCGATCATATCGATCACACACGCAACATTCACTTATTCAAAGCTCAACGCGACATTCGGCCAACGTAACGTTCGCCTACTCAACTCGACTTAGAGTCCGACTCGACTCCAATCTTACTCATTGTAACTCGTACAACAACTCATTCTCGATGCTTAAGGTCATTTCTCAATCTCGCGTAACATATCGCTATCCATCCGCATAGCCATACAACATGCATCATACCATATCGACTCGTTGCACAGATGCAATGAACGATCCACAACTTGCTGCACTCCGTGCAACCGATAACACATAATCACTCGCATAGCAACATAATAGGTATTGCCTCATATCTCGATTCGTTGTACTTCGTACAACCAACAACACATATCACCTCGCACTTCGTACGACCAACAACACATAACTCCTCGCACTTCGTGCGACCAGCATTCCATAACTCGTTGTACTTTATGCAACCAACATTCCATAACTCGTTGCACTTCGTGCAACCAACACTCTCCGATGGCACCCGAAGATAGCGTGACAGTTACGACATACTTGTGGCAGACGTATGCACTTAATATAGACTTATTGTATGGAACATCCAATGTAGCATCGAGCAGATCCATGAGCCATGCGGTTGCGGAAACAACTTAGAGTCAAACGAAGTTCGATATCGAAGCAACTGAGGGTCGAAGAGATTCATGCACGGTCCAAAGGATGGAACCGCTCTGATACCAACTTGTCACGCCCCGACCCGGAAAATCGCTCGTCCTCGCTAGATTTTACCCGAATCATCATCCTCGCTGGGGCGTGATGCCGTACGAGCCTGGAGTTGCGCTCGTACAAGGCAAGATAACAGATTCACACAGAACTATCTCAATTTGATAACATAAGCAACGGAAGGAAAACAGAGTATACAACAAGAATTTCTTTTATTAATATCGAATTGAAGGTTATAAAGGCTCTGAATAGCCAACATATATGCCAATTGGCTACAACGCTCATGATCTCTCTAGCTCACAAAGAATTACATTGTTCCATACATTATGCCTCTTTATAGCCACCAAGTAGTCTTCGGCCGAACATCTCCATGTCTCAAGTCCGAACGCTTATGCGGAAGCTCCTCTTGAACGCCAAGGACTCTATGCCTCGGCACGTCCAAGCCAAACTCCGCCCCGAGCCGATCATAACCTGAGCCTGCACATAAACTAGTGGAGGATTAGTGCTTTCGTCCTCGCTTCGTACTGATCAAGACCCGCTCGCATCCAAACCAAACACTTAATCATTTAGTGAGCATGCATCTTAAATTGTGATCTTTCTATTTAGCCTTAGGATCGATTTCATGGCAACAGTCATGCATAGCAACTTATCATAAATGTGTCCGATACCGTGTTCCTGCAGTAGATACAGTTAGACATAATCTGAACATAAACATAGTGATCGTGTACATCCCGTTCCCCTTTGCCTAGCCTGCCATGGTTAGAACTTACATAAGAAATCATACGATTCGTGCAACCGACCAATCATAAACATAAACATATACATAATGGATGGCAGGTCCTGCGCCTGCACCCATCTCTCATCTCAGCCCACCGGCCCTATCTATATGAAGGTCACGATGTTTCGCACCGTAATGGACTTAGCATCTCTTATGTGTAAGCCTACAATCGCTTCGATACGGGTTGCTAGCCTAGTATCCGAAGGTTCCCAAACTTACGGATATCATAGCTTATTACAGCACTGGACGGTCGCAATCCGTCCGAATGTTGTGCACCATAAATACCACGCATAATTCCCTCCTAGGACGAACAGTCCCGGCACCCCGGCGTAACCGTTCGAGGGAAGCCGTACCCGTACACGGGCCATCCGAGTCCATTGACCATGTAATACGTGCCATAGCAAACACACATAACATTCCAACCAAATCCTCCATTGTATAAACATAGTCTCGATCCATAAACGGTTTTCCGTGCCATAAACGGTTTCCCGTGCCATAAACATAATCCACCATTCATATGGGGAGCTCCGTTGGCGTTATGCCCCAACACATCCATATTGATGCACGATGCCCAACGACTTAGTCATCTCATACTCATATTCATGCGTCCTGTTCATAATGTTATTCGCATAGCCTACTTCCGTATTTACTTAGTCTTTTCGTAACATAAGTGCCCGAGGGCACGCTCAGCGCCGTAATCCATGTTCTACGCCAAGTGTTCAATGTTCTCGGAGGCGTGCACGTGATGCACATCTTAATATTATCTTTCAATGTTCTACCATCATTGTCCTACCGCGACTCGTACACTTGATGCAAGTCGCTTCAATTGTTCGATTGTTCAATGTTCTCTCTTAGTGTTCGACACGTACTTGGACCTTTCGTCGCCGAGCTATGCTCGCTAACTCGATAACATCTTACGCATACCATAACATATTTTATTAGACGTGAAGGAATAGGGAGAGAGAGTCAAGAACCCTCCAACCTAAGTCGATACGTCTTACCGTTTCGCTGATTTGAAGCGTCTCGCTTCCATAACTCGATCGCATAGCTAACTCCCGGACTTAGCCATTCCTTTGAACTACTCGGTTGATTTGGCCCATCGTGCCCATACCACGATCCGTAATCCAGCATAAAGGCATAGCCTGCATACCAGATCAACTAACATTAGCACTTGATCAAACGGAACTTATCCTTTGCATCGATTCGATTCATAGATTCCAACCGACTCAAAGCTTACCTTTGGCCAACATAACACTCGCATCGATTCGCATCGATACTTCATCGGGTCAACGCAACTCATCGAGTCAACGACTCATCATAATGCACCGATACGGAGCGGGGCATTACATCACTTGCTTCTTTGGCTTTGCTTTAGTTTTTTGAACGTATTTTCGTGAATATTTTCGATGGTTTTCATGGTTGTGTTCTTTAAACATCGTATTTCCTATCGAACGTATTGAATAGCACAGTGTTCTGACCAGTTGCTTATGCGATTTCAGGTGATGTGTAGGCGTCGTCTAAGCACAAACCAACTGGTCCCTAGCCTCAGTCAAACCAAGGTGAGTGGCCCTTCTTCCCATAACCTCTTATCTTGAATCAATCGATAGCATCATTATGAATAAATATGCTAGTTGTAACCGCAACAACACATATGATTATGTTAAATGAATTGTTGCATGAATTTTTACGTACACATGCTATAGAACTATTTCATGCTTACATTATATATATATGCTATAGAACTATGTTAAACAAAGATTGATGATACGAATAAATATTGTAAATGGTAAGGCTGTATATGCTGAATTCGGTTGAGTTTCCTATGAAATTGTAGACCATCTTTGAATAACTAAGTTTAGTCTAGCATGGTCATGGACAACTTGTGCCCAAGGGCGGTGTTTTCTTGAATGGTAACCTAGGGCACGGGACCAATTCAGCCTAGGGGAAACACGGTATAGCCGAGCTGGATTTAAGCAACGGGTAATTCAGGGACTTTCAGCAAACCTTGCTACTTGCGTTGAAAGAATCCCGTCTAACCAGACTATGTCTAGGATGGCTAATTAATGTAGTAGCCTCCACAACACACTATTTTTAGACAATATTAATGAATTGGCAGGGAGGATTACGGTAAGCTTTATGTTGAATGGCACGCTTTGTCTTGGTTTCAAATGTAATTTAACTTGTTCATGTTTCGTCAAACTTCTTGCATGAAACTGACTAGGATGGTTAGAAAGTTCACTAAAATATACTATATGTTTCACCTGAATTTTTGAACCAAATAAGAGCACAAAAATTAATTAGCCATGCACCAGTACACGTGAACGTGCTGATGCTCGTTCTCTACAGTAGCTATAAATTAAGAGGAGAATGCCACCTGACGGAAGAAAATGCTCGTGTGTTTTGAAGCTTTGTTCATGCGTGCGAAGACCTGATCGAATCTCTTTTGAAGATCCCGCAACTGTCCAAGTAGAGATGTCTCAACTCTTCCATATCCAAGATGTCTGTATATTTTGGTTTTATAAAGGGGTGTGATGTATGGAACGACTATCTTATCGACGTTCATTTTGTAATTGAGTTAGTTTGTAAGATCACATGGCACCTTTGTATTGAGTATGTAATATGATGTTCATTATCAATAAAACAAAGTTTCTCTATATAATGTGTGTTCAATTTAATCTACGTACTCTCTTTGCTGTTGTGTTTCAGATAACTTTATGAAAGTACCTTATAAGGTTGCAGTCTAGGCTCGTACGAAATCACGTCCAGGGGACGACTATAGATTCTTAAAAATCGGGGCATAACATAATGGTATCAGATAATGACTTTACGTCCTTTGGCCTTCCGTTTGAGTCTCGACCCTTTGACCTCGTATCGATGTGATGAGTTGTTCCATACAGTGAGTCTATCATATTTTTTGAAACTAATATGAGTTGGCCTCTTATTTTAGAAGTTAGTGAAGCTGTTGTCGCGAGCAAAGAAGGTGCTTCGAATGGCTCGAGTAGCTCAAGGCATGTGTAACTCCACCTCCCTATTTTAAGAAATATAAATTTGATTTTAAAAGCATTTCTAATAATAATAGTTGATGATTAAAGTTTCAAATAATAAGTTTAGTTTCAAATAATAAGTTTAGTTTACTATTTTTGGAGGGACATAATTTTAGGAGCAAAGATTCAAATTTGAAAGTTTGTTATGATCAACTTAGTGGTCCCCACTCAATATTAGAATGTTCTAACTGATTTTTCTTTAAATTTCTATAATAATGAAAAGGAAAGGGAGTTTTCTGCATATATGTTTTAAGAGGGTGGGGGTGCTTTCTGTAATATCTCTGGAATGGAAGGGGCGGGTTGTAAATATTGCAACCTTTATTTTATTTGAGGAAGAGAGAGAGAGAGAGAGAGAGAGAGAGAGAGAGAGCATTCACTCACTCACTCTTTTCTTCCTGAGTGTTCGTGAGAGCTATGAGCCTTTCCTTTTCCCCAAATTTCTTCCATTCGAGAACCCTAGCCGGATAAAAGGAGGAGGCGGCGAGTTCCTCTCCGACGAACTAGGAGGCAGCGAGTTCTTCTCTGGCGAACTAGGAGGCGGCGGGTTCACCACTCTAGCTCGACAACGGGGCCATTTCCTCACGATAACTAGTTGATCCCAACAAATTGATCGTCCACCTCTCATCATCAATCGTAGGTGATTCAAACCTCTTCCTGTAACAAAATCTTTTGATTCTTCAAATTTTTGATTGTCAAAATTTTTGACCAGATTCGAATCGATCGATCCAGTTCTCGAGCAAGCATGGGCACCGACCTGTTCGAACACTTGATCTAGTTCATTGGTGAGTTTTGATCGCTAATTTCCTTCTAGATCCAGAGAATATAGATCAACTCTGGAATTTTAATTAAATTGGGTTGTCTTTGATTTTTGGATCTAGGTATCCAATCAATTGTTCTTCTATTGAATTCTGAGGTTCGGTAAGTATAGATCGCTTTCTGTGTTGAATTGTTTAGCCGATCTAATGATTTCTTTCCTGACTGATATTATTTTTTCTTTAGCTTTTGTTTTGATCTAATCTCAATTTGAAAATTATGTGAGGAGAATCGAGATCGAGTTGAAGTTGGTTTTATTTGATCCTTGTTGAGTGTGTGATCCCTTCATTTTCTTTGAGAATAAACTAAAATTTTTCTTGCAATTCTTCGTTCCGTTCTTAATACAGGCTATTTTCGGGAAAGGATTCGTGTCTAGACTATTGTATTCTTGGTCGTCAAACAGCATTCTACAAGTAAATTCTACGTCACTTTCGATTAATCCGTTTTACATCGTTGGTAATTCCAGTGTTGCTTTTTTATGTTTTGGGAGCGTGCGTTCGTGTTCAATTCAAACGGTGTCGGGCTCGTGTCCGGGTTCGTCTTTCTGCCATGCTTATGGGCAGGAGCTGTAGAAGCATAGAATTTCAGGTGCATCTATTCCTATGTGCTTAATACTACATGCGCCAGAGAGTTCAAACGAAGTACTTGGCATAGCAAGAGACAGTACAGACATTAAAAAAAGATTTTTATTTCATATAAAAGTCTATTACATATCTAAAAGAAAGGCTTTACAAAGGAGTACTTCTACAAAAAGAAAGATCCTAAGACTACATCCAAGTGCAACAAACTACCATGCGCCATATGCCAGGCGCATTATCCTTCAGGCGCATCTCTTTAGCGTCTCAGTCAGGCGCGTCTCTTCAGCGTCTCATTCAGACGCGTCTCTTCAGCGTCTTAGTCAGGCGCGTCTCTTCAGCATCTCAGCCAGGCGCATCTTTTCATCATCTCAGTCAGGCGCATCATAAAATCTCAGCATATGTGCTCTACGTCAATTTTGAGAATAACAAGGGTGAGCGATCAACCCCACTCTAGCTGGAAGAAGAGCTCTCCAAAGCCCAAGGAAGAGGAGAGCACCGCAATTTCGATCTGCGGCTCTTCCGACATAACGGAGACGGGACTCGAGCATCCCGATCTTTAGATGCAACAGGCACCTTCAGCCTGCATCGGGAGCCCGCGATCCCAGTTTTAGGATGTAATAGTCACCTTCACAAGTGCGTACGAAGACGACTCGATGCATTTTCACCCTCGGGAGCGTCTTGTCAACAGAGTGAACTCGAGCGAAGAAGTTCATCTCCATTCGGGAAGACGGAAGAAAACGAGAAATAAACTCTCTCATTGCTGCTATTTATAGGCCGGGCAAATCAAACCCACGTGCCAAGTGGCGGACTCTCCGAATCCTGTGCAATGAATTTGCATTCGTGGTGATGAACCTATCCCCTCGAATTCAGCCAAGTCAAAACGGCTATTTAAATCACTCGAAGAACTCAACAGTCGGACCAATGACGATACGCCGATCAGATACCACACATCATACAGACGCGCCCCTCATTTCCAAGCACCTCATAAGGATGTGCCCCACGTCCCTATGCGCTTAGTGGAACGCAGAGCAATGAGCCCACTCAAAAGCTCATTACCCATCAAGAGCATTAAATATTGAAGTCTGATACGACAGCAATCATGCCTCGATGACAGAGCAGCAACAGCTTTTACAGAAAATGAAGCGCCGCTGACGTCAGCGTCATCATTACTTTCTTCTGACGGTACGTGGCCGACCAACCACTCGCTTGCGCCTCCGTAGCCATGCGTCCAAAGACTCGCATGCACCTCAAAAGCCATGCGTCCAGACTAGTTCATGACTCCTGAAGGTTACGAGCCAAAGTTTTCTCATGCGCCCGATCCTAGGCACATCCTATCAGATCACTCTCCACCAAATCCGAGATCTTTGAGCTACGTACATACGCCACGTATCCCTTGACTCAGTTTAATCTATGAAGGGGTGCTAACCACCCAAGATCTCAGCAACCGAAGAATCCTCTCAGTCGTCACGTGTCAGCTCTTTCGCAGCACCACAGGCACAATAGAAAGGATTCAATCACCAAATCAGGGCGCATCAACCATGCGCCCCCGCCAGCATCAGCCACGTAGCATTTCCACGACCAGGCGCATCCGATATATGCGTGTATGAGCAGCTCACCCTGTTGCTTATAAATAGAGGGATCATTTCCTTCTGACACACACACAGACAGACAGTCAAAGATAGAGAACGAGATCATCAGAGTTATAGAGACGCACATCTACTCACAGGGATCGGAAGAGACACTCAACGTCTTCTTTCCCCTCCGTAAGCTCCGGCATCCAGAGCAACCCAGACCTTCAGAGAACCTAAGATCGTCGTCAGATCGTCAACGGAGTCAACGCATTACCACTAGCTCCATCGATACAGGACCTAGATAAAAACAAAAGTGTACTCCTAGGACTACATCTAAGTCCTATATTATAACACTGTTCTGTTTGTGATTAAAATTCCAATTCAAAGATTTTAATGGCAAACAAGCTGGCGACTCTGCTGGGGACCTCTTTCTCCTTCGATGAGAAAGTTGTGTCATAATATAATGACGTAAAGGTGGGCTCCTCCCATAAAACACTAGTCGTACGCGTCAATCAACAGGAGTATGAGGAGTTCATCTCTGAAGGCAGTACGAGTCCTTCGAAGTGGCTGCCAAAGCCGAAGAAGACTCGCCAAGCCTGGATGCGCAAAGTGGAGGCCCCGGGCACAATCACTGAAGGGGATACGCCGATGCAGCCTACCCTTCTCGCTGATGCCCTCAGCAGCCAGGATGTGCCCACGAGTGCAGCACATCTCTCAAGAAAACGTGGTGCTGACCACATTCTCCAACCATCTCCTTCTCAGTCAAGAAAGATTCATCGACGGAGCAGGGGCACATCTAACGCCATGTGCATGAACTCTGGTGCACCGCAGAAGGCCTTTGTCTTTGACAGACTCACTCAATGTCATGGCGAGGATAATTTGGACTCTAAGTACTATGCGCCCTAGTGGGATGGTACGAAGAAGTCCAAGGCGGCAAGGGCCATGCGCCTCAAACATGTTATGCCAACGGCAAACCAGAAGCATGCCCTCACAATCATGCGTGCTGCTGATGGTAAGCTGTACAAAGTTGACTCGGGTGCTTCTGCACCAGAAACGAGCCGACCCTCAAAGTCTTTATCTCACTTGGGCACATCTGCTGCGTTCGCAACCAAGTCGTACAATTTTTCGGTCTTGAACTCCCACGCCTACATTGGTTGTGCGTCTGAGGCTGGTTCAAATCACTATAAATGTGGTTCCTCCACTATTGATCTGGGCGTTCCTTATGCGCTAGATCAGGGGACACAACATTCACTTGATCACCCTGGCGCTTGGCCTTGCCATGCGCCTGAGGGAGGTATAAATGTGGCACTCTCCTCTAACGATTTGCGTAATATGATCATTCACAAACGCCGATCAGGAGAGTCGACCGACAAGCACAATGCGCTCCTCACAGGGCACACCTGTGCCGTAGTCACCATCAACTCTTGTTGCAAGACAGCAATCCCACCACAAAGGCAGTCTGTGTTCCAGCGACTGCAATCATCAACATCCCTCCGACGTCGCCTCGGGAAGAAGGTATCGATTGAAGAAGACTCGAAACTAAAGGTTGCTTCTTGCAACGTAGTCTCTAACTCCTCATCAATCCGAAAAGCGACTGGAAACTCCTCGTCCTCATCCAAGAGCCAGCCGAGGAAGACCAAGGTGACTGTCCCATCCTCATAAGTGTTTGAAGGTACCCGGGCAAGAAAGAAGATTTCGGAAGAAGTAATAGCTGGGGGTAGTCAAGCCCTTGTTGATCCTCCTCCCGAAGATGAAGATATCCTCCAGAATATAGCTTGAGGTAGCCAAGACGAAACTCCAGGAGAATCGACTCTTCTATAGGATTGCGAGGCTAAAAGTGAAGCTTCAACCGATCTATCCACTTCCAGTCACGTCATGATAGTATACATGACCGGAGGTGGTGAATGGGAGTCAGATGCTCCACCAGCAGACCTCGTTCAGCGCATAGATACTTTGGAGGGAGGACTCAACACCCTCTCTGCCTCCATGCAAACACTGACTCAAGCAGTATTCATGATACAGTCAGCTTTGGCCAGAGCACCTTCCACCAATCCGGACCCAGGAGCTAACGGGGAATCAAGTGTGCCCCTTCAACGGCCATCCTTGAATACCGATTGCCGTAAAGCACCTCGGGGATCGAAACCTTAGAATGTACAACTCCAGGCTGTTCCACCTTCTCCAACTCCTAGTTCCACGGAGGACGTGGTTGAGATGATCAGGGACTTGCGTGAACGCTTCGAGTCAAAGGATATATAGAAGGTGCTCCAGAAGATGGAGATCCCGCACCCGTACCCCCTCGAATGGAACAAAGTGGTCTATCCTCCCAAGTATAAACCACAAACGTTGATGCCATACGACGAGAAGGACTCTCCATGCCGTTATCTGACATACTTCCAGTCTCAAACGGAATATCTTCCGAAGGAAGACGCGCTACTCACCAGCATGTTTGTCAGGGCATTGAAAGGAGTGGCTTACGACTGGTATTACAGTCTCCCTGACAACTCTATATCCTTCTTTGATGACTTGACATGCCTCTTTCTCGATCGTTTCTACGACGGAGGGAAAGACATGACGATGGCGTCCCTTATAGAGGTACGTCAGAAGGAAAAAGAAACGGTTCGAGCATTTATCGAACGATTCTGACAAACCTGCTTCAGACTGCCCCCGGGTATGCCAGAGCATGCACTCCTCTCCTCCTGCAGCATGAACATGCTTCCTGCCATTAAGCTCTGGCTCAACTCCACTCCTCCTCCCGACTGGAGGACATTGATTATTGAGGCCGAAGCAGCTGAAAAGAAGGCATGCAATGCTCGCCTTCTGGGAGCCAGTTTCCCTGCCTTTGAAGACAAGGGATAATAGCCTGCTACCAGCAACCCTGGACGTGAGGCGTAGGGAAAGCAGGCGTCGACTGTCAATGCCTCTAAAAACGTACAAGAATCTACCCAGAAGCCTCTGCTTACACCGATGCCAAATGAGGTCTACTCTTTCAATGATGAAGACACCTTACAACTCTTCGAGATGTTGAAGCATGGTGATAAGATCATCGTCAGATCGTCAACGGAGTCAACGCATTACCACTCACTCCATCGACACAGGACCCAGATAAAAATAAAAGTTTACTCCTAGGACTACATCTAAGTCCTACATTGTAACACTATTTTGTTTGTGATTGAAATTCCAATTCAAAGATTTTAATGGCAAACAACAGCGTACAGCTGTGTTTAGATGCACGTATCCAAGTTGCGATGGTGCTGTGTCAAGTCTTCATGGTAGATCGGAGATCAACCTATATATCAGCAAGGTTTTTGGGAAGTTGTTTTGGAGTTTGAGAATTTATAGTTTGGTTTGAATTTATTTGTATAAATATTTTGTATAAGTTTATATTAAGTTTCTGCAGGATTGTGTTTGATAATATTTTGTGTACGATGTTTTCTTGATTCAACAGTAAATATGGTGTTTTGTTTTGAGATGTGTCGGGGTGGTTGATGCAGTAAGTTGAGCACATATACTTGGCTGAATTAGTTTGGTTTGGAATGGTTGCACTGTGACAGTGGAGGAGCATTCAAATTCTATTTTTCTAAAACTAATTTATGTTGCAGTTGGGTGCACTAAATCCTGAGTGTAATTCTTATTGAATTCGGCAGCTAGGATTTAGTATATGGAAAGTAAGGGTGAGCTGAACTACTCTTAACTTAATCTTACTTAGGTTGGACTTTATGTTTAAATTTCAGGGTTGCTGGGTGGGAATTATAGTCATAGCTTGAAATGGTGTTATTAAATAAACTACCTTAGGATAATATTTTCCCTTATCCCATATATTTTTAATAAGATTTTATGAGTGTTCAAATTATATAATAAATGTTTTTATCATTTTTTAAAATTCTAGCTAAAGGGAATTATGGTTTGGCCAATTGTTGATTATTAATTAAAATAGAGAATTTCTTTATAAATACCTAGAAATAGTCTATGGTAACTAGATTATATACATTTTAGATTATACATAAAAACCCAGATAGGTAATTGGTTAGCATATCTAACAATTGATTATCTAAAAGTTTAATCAACTTGTACTTAAAATAACAGGATGGCATCCAGCTCCACTGATTACCTGTATTTTTCAAGAGCAAGGCAAGTACTTTTCTACGGTCTTGTACATTTACGTATTTTGTACCTTTCTTGTGACACGTCATGACATGATATCATGTACCCCTGTACTCCTA
The DNA here is from genome assembly GCA_029216955.1 of Iris pallida. Lineage (NCBI taxonomy): Eukaryota > Viridiplantae > Streptophyta > Magnoliopsida > Asparagales > Iridaceae > Iris > Iris pallida. Next base: position 4,264,936 of record JANAVB010041618.1, on the reverse strand, counting down.
TACTATCTTGTTCTTGTACTTGCTTGTGTCGGGTGGGAAAATACACTAGCCATGTGACCAAACCCCGGTTACCATATTCATGTAGATAGCTTAGGCCTCGCATCGTGCACGCGGGTCCTAAGCCGTACCATATTCATGTACTCATGTACATGCTCCTGTACTCACCCCAGCCGGTCACATGGACTAGTTGTATTTCAATATTGTGCACTTATCATGTCTTGTACTTCAAGATTATAGTTTCATTCCTGTATGTTATATTTCATGTACATTTATATTTCTTGTACTTTATATTCCTGTACTGTAGTTCATGTACTTTATTTTCTGTACTACTTTTCTGTACTTTCCTGTTCATTCATGTATTTCATTTTTATGTACTCTTGTACTCATTTCCATATCATGTTCTTGTTCACTACCTAGAACTGTACTTTACTCCGCTCCTGACTAGGATATGTTGCAGGTGAGTTGGAGGCTCTGTGCGATACATATTATGTCCGAGAGCCAGTAGAGGCAGTAGAGCCAGCTGGAGTTGCTCTTGACTTAAAGGCTGCAGAAGCCTAGAGCTTTACCTTAGCACTATACATTTTTCTTGTATTTTGAGACTAGTAGACTTACTTTCATTTGCTGGAATGTAATAAATTCTGAGACATGTACTTTATTCTGGGATACGTTTATAGATGCTGTGATTTGTACTTATCTTGATTATCTGGTTAGATTTTCCTAGATTGGTACAACTTACTTCATCGTGTCCAACGATGAAGGCTGGGCGTGTCTGACTCGTGTCTGATTATTCGGGAGTGGGTCGTGATAGGATGAACTCTCGAACGCTCCCAAAGAACGGATGTTGTGCATGCTGGAAGCACAACAACGGCAGACCGAGTCCAATCAACGCCAAAATGAACAACACTAACGGCACGTTGAAAACCCGCAGAAGGAAGCTCAGGCCCGACTGGCCCTATTTGAGGCCCGATTCGATGCACAATTCAAGTTGCAGAAAAAGCAGCTTGATACCCTCTACCAGATCATTCAAACGGTTGTGGCAGATAGTAACTCCGTAATAACCTATGCTGTTACCTAGCCGACAGCCCAAGCTATGGAAGCCGATCCGAAGGAGCGCATGTCCCAACCTGCACCTGCAGCAATGAGAAGTTACAACTTTGAGGTATCAGAATTAAAAAAAGCGTGTCGTGCTTCCTTTAGCAGCGCTGAAGGACCTTCGATTGCGATCGACTGATTGGAAGAGCTATAAGACCATTTTGAACACCTCAGCAATGAAGAATCAAAGCAAGTTGCTTGCGCTCAACTTCCACTCCGGTTGAACATGCACGACTCATTGACCGTGCACAAACGAGTGATCCGATGCAACAACCAAACATCTCCGATCTCTTGGGCATGTTCCGTAAAGCCTTTGAAGTCGAGTATCTTTCTTCAGCCATCCGTAAGGAAAAGGAAAATGAATTCATACAGTTGAAGTAAGGGAACATGGTAGTACAACAATATGCGACATAGTTCGATATGTTGTCCAAATTTATCGATTTGCTTCTGCTTATCGAGGAGAGTCATGCTCGACGGTTCGAAGTGGGTCTACGACCCTCTAACTCTGCTCATATTTTAGTTCTAAAATACAGGACGATGGGGAGGCCCCAAATCATGATCTTCGCCTTGAGTGCCAATATCCTTCGGCTGCTGTCGATACTGTACATAATTATAATCAGAAGTGCCCTATCCTTGTAGGAGAAAACAACACAAACAAGCGTCCAAACAACGGGCAACAAGGCGAATATCAAGGGCTGAACCTATGGCATCACTGTACTCGATGTCACCAGCTCGGTCATACTATTAAAGACTGCCTGATGTGTCATGACCCACACCCTATTTAGGCACTATTAAAATATTGGTAATTAGCAACGAATATTTCTTTCGCTAAATTCTATATTTTCGTCGCTAAAGTAATTTACCAACGAATTTCCGATCGAAATATGACGTCGATAACTATAACATCGCTGTGACATTTTTGTCGGTAAGCCGTCGCCATAGCGACGGCTTATCGATGGAAATACCGACTAATTATAGTAAAAAATTAGCAACGAATATAAACTGTCGGCAAATATGGCTACAACTTAGCGACAGATTACCGACATACTTTTGTGAGAAAAAAAATCAAACTTTTCAGAAGCTGAGCGAGAAAAATTTCCGTCCCTGACTCATCAGATACGCTTTTGGTATCAGAAGAACCTTAGTTGATAGAATTAGCGACGTAAACTAATATGCATTTTACATATGATATTAGTTGCTAAGCGGTCGCTATTTCGTCGCTATTTAGCGACAGATTTACTTCCGTTGGTAAGATCAGTCGCTAAAATATAGTATTTTTGTAGTGAGAGGCACATGGACGTGGGTACGTCCAGCCTACCTCGTAGTGTCGATGGTAGAACGCTGTATAGGTCCTCTATACCATCTAACATCTAACAATAATGAATATAAACCTGTCATCTCCGCACGAAGGAATAGTATGACATACCAAGTATATAATCTCAATCACAAATCTAAAGGAAGATAGAGCACGATATTTGAAAAAAAGATAAAGGTGAATAACAGAATAAATAATAAAGTCGTTCAAACATGAGTCTATAAGTCCAAGACAAATAGTACATATCCTGAATATAACAATAAGTCTAAAATCCTACAATCGGAACAATCCGATACAATATGAATACTAAAAACTATAAACTATATCTAGTGCACTCTCTACTGAGCAAGATCCAGACTCTTTTGTGCATCCCTCGTATATCCCCCTACTTATAGTGGACAGGACAGGCATCCAAACTATCTAAAAAATGTTAGTTATCCTTTCAGGAATGGAGCGAGCACACCACTAACAGCAGTTCCAATAAATTGACAAAAACTATAAAATTATAAGTATAGAGTACGATAAATGATGATAATTACAGCTACCAATATATAATCATAACCTGACAATGGTACTATGAAGAATGAACGATGTGAAGGGTACAATGTACAAGAATGGAAATAAATAGACAACATGTAAGTACAGTCTAAAAATGTGACGAGAACAATAAATACTATACATACTATGTGTTTGAAATACTAGTTTCGAGATGTGATCGGCTTGGAAAGTTGTACAATAGCTAAGTGGCCTAGTTAATCATGCGTGTGGTGTATGATTAACACTTTACAATGTCTACATTTACAAAGAGATTTGATCACATCTCGTACTAGCATTTCCTCCACCCCAACTAGTACAGTAGATCCAATCATGACATGTTATGGTACACAAGGACGGCGCTAAGGACGACGCCATGTCTACATTTACAATAGAGATTTGATCACATCTCGTATAGCGATTTAGCGACGGCCAGATCTGTCGCCCATTCGTCGGTAATTAGTATTAGCGACGGATCACTGACGAAAATTGGTCAAAACATTCCGTCAGTAAATAGCTCGTCGCTAATAAAGATCCATCGCTACGTAGTCGTCAAGCGATGGAATAGCAACGGCTTTCTGTCATCATAATTCGTTGCATTAGCGACGACTTCCCGACGATCTTTCGTTGAATTCAAGTATTACGTACTGAATTGTGTGGACGCTAGCGATGGATAGTCCGTCGGTAAACCGTCGTAACAGTGTATCAGAGGGTATCGTTCCGTCGCTATTCTGTCGAAAATCGTCGCTAATAAAGGATGGCGTAGCGACGGATCCCTGACGGAGAATCTGTCGACATTGTTTTGGAAATGCTTGACATTTCCAAACACTGGCGACGGATATGTCGTCGCGACTCCGTCGCGCATCCGTCAACACGGCGACGGATTACTGGCGGACTATCCGTCGCCATAGTTCTAGAAATGCTTGACATTTCCAGAACCATGGCGACGGCTAATCCGACGCGAATCCGTCGAACATGGTATTTCCAGAACCATGGTGACGGATATTCAGACGCTAATCCATCGACCATGGCGACGGATCTATGACGGAATATCCGTTGCTAACATTCTGTACATCTTCATGCCATCAGAACCTTATCGACGAATAATCCGTCGGCAGGTCATCGCCATGCTAGATATGTTGTCGGCTGGCAGTCGAAAATTCGTCGCGAACTGGAAATATTTTCAATTCTACAGATAGCGACGGATATTCCATCGTCAAGTAGTCGGAAACTGGAAATATTCATCGCTAACCGGTCACTAGTCCGTCGCTAACTGAGATATTTTAAAAAAAATTACAGACCTTTCCCTGTTCACACAACATCCGAACATCGGACCCATATATAATCACAATATACAATCACTGAGACCAATATATAATCCATTATAAATCACATATGAATTTAATGCACACCAATTATCCGAGAATCACATAGACCAATATATAATCACAAATATGAATAACCCAAACCAATATAAAATAGACACCAATTATCCTAAAATTTAAAAACTAGTTATAATTCCAAATTTCTACAAATATGCATAACCACAAATATGCATAACCCAAACCAGTTATAATCCAAAATTTCCACAAATATTCCAAATTTTAAAACTATTCTTATACAATACTTCAAGGAGAAGGAGGAGTTCGATTGTCCGGTGGTGGTAATCCCTCCTGCGACCGACGAATATACTGCTCCACTAGGTACGGCGGCAAGCCGTCGAAGACACTGCTCGAAAGTCAACGTAGCTGCTCTGGCGACATGAGATCAAGGAGTGCCGTCACAGTCGGAGGCGGTACCAGAGGGGCAGCAGGATTGAAATAAAGATGACCGACAGAAAAAGGACCGGCACCAGCAGTCGACGGACCGGCACCAGTAGCAGACGGACCGACACTAGCAGCAGACGGACCGGCAACAGCAGATGAAGGTGAAAAGTGCGTGGCAATTTGCTCCCGTAAGGACGATATCGCCTCGTACAGCTGCGTAAGCTGCGACCTAACGTCATCGTCTGTCGTTGCCGTGGGAGGAGGCTGTGTCGGTAGAAATCTTTGAGTCACCATGTGCAACGGCCCTAGGGAGCTGACTCCGTAAAGATGCCCTTTCTTAAAGCCGGCGACGGTATCTACGAACAAGTCATTGCGAGCGGCCAAAGAAGAGGGCGTCTGGGCGGGCGTCGTTTCACCGACATCCTCGGTGTCAGTTAACTGACCCCGACTAAGGTCCTCACAATACGCAACCTATCAAATAAATGTGTTTATATTATAAGATTTACTAAGTTGTAATCTAAATCCTATGTTTCACTAAGTTAAGTATGAATCCTAAGTTTACTTAAGTTATAGTCCGAATACTTTTAATTCTAACGTAAATGTCATAAACATAAGTACTTACATCAGTCTCCTTGGCCCTCTCATCGACGAAGCTCCCGTCCTTCCGTCTCTTGTGCGTATGCTAGAACACGTCATGCATGGTGACTGATTGTGGCGCCCTTCCCTCCTTCACCACCGGTTGGGTCTGCATACGAAATTTCTACAGAACTTAATTAACGTCGTATATTAATAATACCTAATTCGATAGTGAAATGAATTTACGGTATCTCACCAGATCTGCAACCGCCGCTGCGTGGAGCCTTGATCCCCCCGTATGAAGCCTCGCGGCCCGTCGGTTCGCCTTCGTCTTTTCCATTTTCTTCTTGTACGCAGGAGTATTCATCATATCTAAGAGGTCCTCATAATAGTCATGTCGGATCCAATTCAGCCTCGTCTGCCCCATTTTTAGGTCATGAATCATATCCTGTATCTTCTTCGAGGCAGCGCTTCTGTCAGTCCTGCGGATCGCGTCCTCGCGATAGGGGGGCAACAGTACGTCGTCTAACGTACAAATTCAATTATCACGTAATTTAAAAAATGGTTGATTAAAGAGTAACTAATAATTAACCAGAAGATATAGATACATACCCTCAACTCGTCGAGCCAGACATACTTCAAGTTTGGGGGCACCGACAAAAAGTTGAGGTTGGGACCAAGCAAGTTAGCCCTGATAATGTCTCCAAGAGCCCTGGCAACATTAAATGGAAAAAACCTACAAAGAAGAAACAGCTAGATTATTAACTTGAATAAATGAAAGAAATTTAATAAAATATCTTAAATTTACTCATGAGGTCCCCGCAGGCCATAGCTCTCGTCGGAACTCGCCTCTCGGCCTCTCTGGTGCCGTCGGAGGATCCACGGGTCCGCGCATGTACTCTCCAATAACCGAATGGAACCAAGTATGGGGGTACTCCTAGGCCCACTGTACAGTAACTGGGGGATCTACTTGTGGATCTGCTGGTGGGTCCGATAGCGGAATGGATCTGCTAGCAGATCCGAACTTATGCCTCGATGAAGTTGTCGATCGACGGCGGGATGCGTCTGTGCCCGGGGTACTCTCCGGGTCAGGCTCGCTGGATGGGGTCACATCCTGAGAAGATTGAATGCGACCACGACCACCAGCACCACAACGACCACGACCACCACCACCACCACCACCACGACCACGGCCAGCCATCATGACCTGTAAATAGAACACATAAACATAATTAACAATATAAAAGTGTAAATGAATATAAAATTCTAAACTAAAATATACATACCACTAGTAGGGAGACGAGTGTCGCCGCGACGAAAAAGACTAGGAGTGCCATCTGCAATAAGTAAATAATCTAACGAAAAAAACATGAATTCACGTAATTGCTTTTATGTGGTCAAACTTAATTCACGTAATTGGAAGTGTTTTTAATATACAACAATATTTAACCTAATCATCATCTTTGTTCTCATCCTCGGCCTCGTCTTTATCATCATCCTCCTCCTCATCCTCACCCTCATCCTTATCTTCATCGTTGATTTCATCTATATCCTCATCCCCATCAAATTCGTCTTCTTCTTCTTCTTCTTCTTCTTCTTCTTCTTCTTCTTCTACCTCAATATTTAGGATAAGACACCTCTTTCTCCCCTGGTTGACAGCTAAGTCTTGTGTATCAACCTCTTCCTCCCCTCTATTTTCGTCAACAATATCTTCAACATCCATTGTATCCGTGTGTTGTCCCAAGTATTGGGACTTTTCGATCTGGTCCTCTTGGTATGCTGGGTCTCCAACGTTGAATGTATTTCTAGATTTAATCTTGCATACTGTCCACCAGTCAAATCGATCTCTACGACGCCTTGGGTAGCTTGTATAGTAGACTTGAACAGCCTGATTTGCTATCGCAAATGTATCTGACCCTCTATACCTCTTGCGATGATTTATATCGACAAATCCAAATTGTTTATCGATTCTCCAACCGATATTTGGTGTCTTATCGAACCACTCACATTTGAACATCATAATATGAATATCATATGGGCCAGTATATTGTAAATCTACAATATACCAAAGTACTCCATAATAGTCAAAGGCTGGCTCGTCGTCATAGATGGTGTCTCTTATGCAAACACCGGAATCCTTGGTACTGATGTCGTCATTGATAAATTTGACATTTATAGCATTCTGAGTTGCCTTAAACCTGAAGCCATTAACGACATAGCTTGGCCAAGTCTTTGTTTGCCTCTTCGGTCCTGATGCCAGATAACGAACACTCTCATTAGTGAGTGTTGTTTCAGGCAATAAAACATGTAAACAAATATTTATAATTTAAATGTTTTAGATTATATATTTATAATCTCAGTTACTTACGTATTTTATAAGAATATATAAAATCAACCTCAATTATAATCTCAGTTACTTACGTATTTGCGAAACCATGACAGAAATGTACAATCAACCTCTCTTTGAAGTCCCTTATCAGTAATATCGGGTGTCCTCATTTTGACTTCATCTCTAAATACACTATTAGAGAAAATAAGAATATATAAGTGTAGTCACTTACTTAATCAAATTAGAGATTATAATGAGTGCAAGTGTACTGACTTACTTCTCCAAATCTCTCATTTCTTGTATGTCACAGTTTAACAAGACATATCGGTGAGCGGCATCATATTCGTCGTCAGTCAACCACTATTTTTTACTAGCCCCAACAGGCTTGCCCCTTACATTGAATATACCTCCATCCTCAACATCCTCATCATTCCTTTGAGTTCTATTTCGATTTGTCTTAACATGAGTATCGAAATAAATGGAGCAGAAGTTTGACACCTCTTCGATAAGATATGCTTCGCATATCGAAGCCTCTATATGAGCCTTGTTGCCAAATTTCTTCTTTAGATGGTGTAGGTATCTAGAGAGACAAATTATCTTGAGAATTAAGAATGAATTTTAAAACCCACTGAAATTCAACTTAAATTATATCGATTTTTATGTACCTTTCAAATGGGTACATCCATCGATAATGAACAGATGCACCAACACGGGCTTCGTACGCTAGATGAATCAGTAGATGCTCCATGCTGTCGAAGAAGCCAGGAGGAAATATTTTCTCCAACTTGCAAATTGTTAAGATAATCTTCTCCTCAAGTTCAACCATGTATTGCACAATCAACTTAGTTGAACAAATATCCCTAAAGAATATAGATAGTTCGACCAACGGAACCCATACAGCAGAAGGCAACAACTCTTTCAAAGCAATGGGCAGTAATCTTTCCAAAAATATATGGCAGTCATGACTCTTCATTCCCGTTAGCTTGCATTCATTGAGATCAATGCATCTAGACAAATTCGACACATAGCCATCGGAAAATCTTAAAGTAGATACCCACTTGCAGATTATTAATCTATCTTCCTTGCTCAATGTGTATTATGCTATCTGCTTACTTAATTGTCCACCAGCTTCTCTTTGTATCAAGTTCAGATAAGGACGCTTGCATATCTCGGCAATGTCTTGTCTTGCTTTTGGATTGTCCTTCGTCTTTTCTTTCATATCCATGACGGTATTGAAGATATTATCGAACACATTCTTTTCGATATGCATAACATCAAGATTATGCCTTATAACATTATCTTTCCAATAAGGCAAGTCCCAGAAAATACTCCGTTTGGTCTAGTTATGGCTTTGTCCGAACCCATCGACACGATTGTTCGATGGATCTTCCATTACAGTGGACAGGTCCTTTACATCTTCCCAAATATCGTATCCCGAAAATCTGGCAGGCGGATGAGAAAATTCTTGTTTTTCAGCTCTGAACGCGTCCTTATTCTTTCTCTAAGGATGACTCGCGGGCAGAAATTGACGATGACAATCAAAAAAGAAGTTTTTCCTCCATGCTTAAGGCGGAACACCTTACTATTTTCCATACATATTGGACAAGACATGGTGCCGTGAGTACTCCATTCCGACAGCATACCGTATGCGGGAAAATTATTGATTGTCAACATCAGTGAAGCTCTCATCTGAAAGATCTGTTTCCTAGAAATATCATAGGTCGCGGCACCGATCTCCCACAGCTGTTTCAGCTCATCCACCAATGGCTGTAAATATATATCGATATTCTTCGTCGGATTTTTGGGACCCGGTATGATAGCTGTCAATAACATATAAGGAGTCTTCATACACATCCATGGTGGCAGATTGTAAGGGGTCAAAATGATCGACCAGCAGGAGTAATGAGATCCCGACTGCCCGAAAGGGGTGAAGCCATCAGAACGTAGCCCCTACATTTCTAGGCTCTACAGTAAAATCTGGATGACACAAATTGAAATATTTCCATGCCTCTCCATCCGAAGGATGTGACAATTCTCCATCGTCCTTTGTGCGTTCTTTGTTCAGCCACGTCATGTGTTCTGCTATATTCTGAGACATATACATCCTCTGCAAGCGCTTCGTGATCGACAAGTAATGAATATACTTGTAAGGGCATCGTTTTCTAGTTGACTTTCCTTTTCCCCTGACTGGCTTGTAATGATCCGCATTACAAAAGCTATAACTTTCTATATCCTCGTTCTCCTTGTAGTATAACATGCATCCGTTGCGACAACAATCTATCTTCTCGTATCCCAGTCCCAGTTGTCGGACCATCATCTTCGACTTGTAGAAGTTTTTTGGAAGCTCTTTTGATTCCTTCGGTAACACCTCCTTGATTAGTTGTATAATCCGACCATATCAAGTTTGTGGCAAGTTAAAATCGGACTTTATGTTCAACAACTGCATCGTCACTAACAGTACGGAATGTGGCTTACAACTAGGATATAAAGAAGTTTCAGCATCCTGAAACATATCATAGAACTCCTTTGCCTCGGGATTAGGATCCTCCGGATCAAAATTGGGCCCTGCCGCATCGTACACCATATCTCGTGCAAGGTTCTGCTGGTCTACTTAATCAACAGAGCATTCGTCGTCTTCGACGACAAAATCCGTTGCAGCATTATCATCAAAAGCATAAGTAGAAGCATTCGCAACCTGTCTTTCCGTATATAATTCACCTTGCGATGACCACAGGCCGTAATCACGTACGAAACCCTTACGGGTCAAATGATCTCTTACACTCACCACTTCTTCGTAACGTCTATTGCGACAATTACGACATGGACACTTGATTTTGTTACCATCCATATACTGAGCTTTGCTCATGGCATACTTAAGAAACACTTCCACGCCTGCTTGAAAATCGTCACTCACACCTATTATGCTCTCGTGTTGTCGTTTGTACATCCATGTACGATTAACGAAATAACGATCCATCACATATTAGATGTGAAAATCTGTATCGTAAGACAAACTAAACAGAATTAGTATATAATCATGTAACTGGTGGATCCGCTGGTATATAGGTCGAATGTACTTAGTATCGACCTCATCAGATTAATATCGGTCTATAGGTTTGGTATAGGCCGTATCAAATTGGTATTGGCCTTAGCGAATTGGTATCGTCCTATCCGATATGTATCGGCCGTATAGCTAGGATTCGTATTGGCCTTATCGATTCGGTATCGGCCATATCGATAGGTATCGGTCGTATCGGATATGTATCAGCCGAATCGATAAGGCCGGTACGAATCCTAGCTATACGGCCGATACATATCGGATTGGACGATACCAATTCACTAAGTTTAATACCATCCGATACGACCTATACCAAATCGATATACCGATACTAATCTGCTACGATCGATACTAAGTACATACGGATACCGATACCGATACCGATATCGATACCGATAGTTCGATACCAGTACCGATAGTGCGATACCGATACCGATAGTACGATATCGATAGTTCGATACCGATACCGATAGTCCGAAAGTCTGCTAGCGATACCGATAGTTCGATACCGATAGTCCGATAGTTCGATACCGATACCGATAGTCCGATACCGATAGTTCGATACCCTAACCGATAGTACGATACCGATAGTACGATCATATACTGTTAGAGCACATATCTAACTTGAACACATGGTGGTTGTGTGTTAACAAGGGCACGTAGAGATGTACGTGCACTCACACTGCTGGTCATTAATCTCATAATATCTATATGAACCTGGGAAAGTTTATGATCTCATTAGCCTAATAAATCGTATTACCATGTGTGACAATTTTTTATATTACTCAAATTGCATGCTTTTCAAAGCTTGAGTACAGTACCTAACTTAGCTGACCCTTGTCGTTAACAATAAGTGATAAAATCGAATCGCAGAAAAAATATGAATCTATGTATAAAAATTATAGATAATGGACCTAAAAATTATAACCAAATATGTCTTAAAACCTTATAGCCCGGCCGCCCCGCCACTCCGCCGGCCCGCCGCCCCCGCCTTACAGAACAACTAGATATACAAACCTAAAAAAAGTTAAATGGACAAGGGCAGACTTCAGTCCCCTTCCCCCCCCTGCCACCACCGTCCCCCGCCGCCACCCGCAGCCCCGCGCGCGCCACCTACAACACCTCGCTGCCACTCCCACCCCCCGCCGCCCCCCCACTCCCTGTCTCCCCCGCCGCCCCCAGCCCCCGACGCACCCGCCGCCCCCACAGCCTCCGACGCCCCCGGCCCGCTGCACCCACGACCATCGCGAGATAGAGAGAGAAGGTAAATTACCTTTGGAAGAGAGAGAGGAGAGGTCACCGATCATCGCCGCAGGAGAGAGAGATGAGAGGGAGGTCGTCGATCACCGCCGCGGGAGAGAGGGAGAGAGGAGAGAGAGTAAAATTTGGGGGGAATGAAAAGTTCCTTCCGTCGTTTCAATTTAAGTCTGGGGCATATAATTAGCGACCGACTAGCGACGGACAACATCCGTCGCTACGTCGATGCTATATTGTAATCTTGGTGATGACCTTTCCGTTGCTACGTGGTCGACAATTTGTCCCGCCACTTCTCCCAATATTTCCTGCCAAATTGTCGACAGCATAGCGATGGATGAAAATCCGTCGCTATATCGCCGATGCCGTGGTGACGGACTGTCGACCTTCTCTCACCCTTAAAATAAAAAAATAATAATATCGGCTTATCGTCGGTATGCCATCGGCGATGTGTCGCAAATCCGTCGCTAATTACGACGAAATGTATCCGTCGCTAACCATTCGTCGCTAATTGACTATATTTTGGTAGAATGTTTTGTGATACTATCATATACAATGTCTAATAAACATGTCGTATATGATGTCAATACGATAAACATGGTAACATCTCATGATGGGATCCAGAAATTCTAATCCGTGTGACCAACGTGTAAAGAATCAAATATAGCATCACTGAATACGAGAATCATAGTAGAAATCAAATAATGGAAACTATCAGAGAATATACTCGTCTGTCATCCAAAGCAATGAATGTTAATCGAGGCTCAAAGTGGAGTCACAAGACCTATAAATGAGATACACAGGTTAAATGGTGTTTAGTCGAGTAAAAATGGTTTTCTAGCGCGTGATATGCAATATTGGTCAAGACTAGGTCAAGTATTGACTCACAGTTGACTTTTAGTCAACTGGTCAACCCTGGTCAATCCCTAGTCAAATCTAGGTCTAAAATTGAATCAAGGTTGACTTGTGGTCAAAAATAGTCAACCATGGTTATTCTAGGTCAAGTTAACCTATATCAAGACTTTACCTTCCTAAACACTCTAGTATAGGCTATTAGTAACCATTACCCTATACCTAGACTACTTAGCAATGTAATCCCCATACCTTTTCTCTAACTAAGGGATTCTAATTTCCTAGGATAGGTATTTCCCCACTATCTACCATATAGGTAATACATTTCCTTAATTAGTTTACGTAATATCAATACATGCTAAGATGAACACTTAAAAGCCCCTAACCTATCTAACCACATGTTATACAAGCCCTTCATAATTTGCCACCCACATGGCCAACACAGTGAAATCCCTGCTTCCAAATGCAAGCCTCTGCTGCTAAGCAAGGCTGCCAAAACATAGGCAATGGCCTACTGCTATACACTGATACTCTATTACTGTAGAGCCTAAAAATCAAGTTGCGCCTTAAATATACTGATCAGTGATCAAGTTGTGCCCTAAAAATCAAGTTGTGCCACTGATATGAAGCTCAGAGAACAGACTGTGCCACTGATTAGGTTGCGCACGATATTAGACTGCGCCCAGTCTTTTTTGCGCCAAAACTACGTGGCATCTGACACTTCATGGTCATCATTACCTGACAATACTGACGGCTGACACAACAGTGAACGAAGAAAATCTCTTCGAATCCCGTGAATTGTGCCGCTCAAGAGAAGTTGGTGGACAGTTGTCTTGTACACTTCGTGAGTTGCGCCCAGGCACAATTTAAACAAAATCCTTAGTTGCACTTGGGCGCAACCTGAACGAATTTTGCTCAGAAGCTGCCATGTGTGTAGGCACAGCTCAAATCAAGTGCAGTTTGACTTATTGACTGAAGCTCGCGTAACCTGATAAAGTTGAGACATCTTAAATTCTAAAGCAGGATGACGTGGCGCACATGCCACTAATCTCTCAAGACGTGTCTACTATCCTGTATACGACCATGCATATCTCAATCATATGATGCCATGCGTCTAAATACGGTTAGTACACGATTGACAACTGAATAAAAAGTTGGCGCAATAAGAGGTTGGCGCAATCCAGTATGGCGCAATCCAGCCTCGCGCACATCAGAATAACTGCTAAAATAGTAATTTCCTGAACTCTATAAATAGAGTTTCCAATCATCATCAGACAGAGATCAAAAACTCTTGCAAAATTGCTGCTGCATTCTCTAGAGGCTACAGTCTTCAAGTTCACATAGTCCAAGGGATAAAGTGATTGTCTCCTGATCAGATTCCTAAAGTTGTACTTCCCCAGAATTCGTTGTACTTTGTACTCTTTTACAAGTTTCGAATAAAATAAATTTTTGTTTTTGCAAACAAAATGGCGACTCTGCTAGAGACGACTTTCTCCTCCGACGAGAAAGTGATAACTCAATGTGACATTGTGTTGATCGACAAGACGCAGAAGACTCTGGTTGTTCAAGTCAACTAGACAGCCTACGAGAATATGATCAACACCAAGAGCAACAAGCGCATAGTGGCTATCGCCAAGAACAGGATTGTGTGGACTCCTAAATCTTCCACAGTCGCTGTTGCCTAGGCGCAACTTGAGTGCTCAATGACCAAGGCACAATTCGCCTCAGTGGTTCCGGTACAGCCTGTTTCTGTTGCTAGGGCATAATCTGCTTACTCTGCTGCCCATGCGCATTCTACCACTACCCTTGTTGCCAAGGCACAGTCAGTTCAAGCTACTGTCGAGGCACAGTATACCAAATTGATGCCAAGGAGCTACCAGTAGTCCGTAGGACTATGGCGCAACCCAAACAATCTGCTACTTCGGCGCAACTTAAGGGAACTAGTCTTTTGGCTATACCCTCTTCCAATTCTCAAGTTCTGAACTTAGGGAATTCATGTCCTAGTGCTAACACTAGACAGAACAAAGAAAAAAGTCCTATGGCATTTTCTCAATTGGCACGCCAAAAATGATCACACAACAGAACAAAGGGAAACACTTCTTAGCTAACCCTGTTCAAAACAAAGGAAAGTACCCTTTAGTCTTTTCTCAAACTTCCCTGGTCTATGACTCAGAGGAAGATGTATCAGATTCTATTCCTGTAAATAGAGGTCCTCAAATCTCTAATACCGGAAAGAATACTGATCAGAGAGGTATCTTACCTACCCCTATGGGGTCTGGTCAAGAGCTTCCTACCTTGCAAATTTCAAGATCCAAGCAAAAAAAATTGAAGGTATCACAAACAGAGACACCAGGAACGGAATTTTTAGATTTACGTGCTTATCTCAACAGGCATCAACCAATATCAACTTTGGCAAAATGCAAAAACCCTTTGCCGAAGGCCAATCTGCACCAAAAGTCAAAATTTGAAAAGAAAGACCCATCTACCTATGCTAATGAGTTGAGTACATCTTTGTACACTCAAGAAAATAAACACCTGAAGAATAGGAGACATGTTCCTAACATTATTAAGGAATATGTCCCTCCGACTTCTTCTCGTCCTGTGGTTGTAACTGACCTCCGGCAATGTCTTACACAAAGGCGAGAAACTACGAAAATGTTTTCCTCACCTCCAAATCGTGCTTCAAATTGCCACTGCCTACATGAAGTTATCAGAAAATGTTGTTGCCAATCAGCTCGACGATCTGTCTTCGATCGTCTGAACTATGCTTCAACTCCTGAACATATAATAGATGACGAAGATGAACTATTATATGCTTCTGTTAACATGACTTCTCAAGGCACTGGGGTGGGAAACGTCCAAGACGTAATGCATTCCGTAATCCTAGTCAACAATACTTAAACCGAATCCATGCATCCAATGAAGGTGTCTTTCAATACACTAGATCGAAAAATTGTCATTTGATCCAAGGTGTCTTTAATCAAGAAGATCTCCCTATCACTCATGTGGGAGAGGACTCTCTTTCGGAGTTTGATACAGATAATAAAAGTTCTGAACAAATATCTCATCAATAGTAGCAAGAGAAGTGACAGCATATACCATTACAGAAGATCAAGATGCTTCTACGTCAACCAGCCAAGAGCAACGAATTATTGCATTAGAAGACAAATTGAAAACCATGGCCGAAATGTTTGCAAGCATGCACACCATAATGGTGGCTCAACATACAGTACCTCCAATTATAAACCTTGTTACAAATCTAGAGCTTATAGCATCTCCTGTACCTGTTAATCTGTGGGTACCAGCCCCTCAGGTTGCTTCTGTGCCAATTCAAGTTGATCCAAGTCAGTCTGGTGCTGGGGGTGGTAATTACCACGCTGTTCCTCCTCCTAACACTTCTAACCAGCCCACTAAGTCTCGAACATCAGGGGATGCAAATGAGGCTGTGAAACTTCTGCGCACTCAGTTTGAGACTTTCAAGCAGAAGGATGGCTTACAAAGATTGGGCATAAAGCAACCATATCCTACAGAGTGGAAGGAAGTTCCATTTCCTTCTAAGTATAAACTTCCAACCATTATGTTGTTTGATGGTAGCACTTCTTCAAGTCAGTACATCAATCATTTCGAAGTAATGATTGATCAATTACAGCCAAATGATGCTCTCCTTACCAGAGTGTTCGTCGGTTGTTTAGCCGGTGCAGCATACGACTGGTATCGTAGCTTACCTGATGGTTGTATCACTTTTTTGCTGGTTTCAAGCAAATGTTCTTGGAACGATTTTATGAGGGAGTCAATGACATGACAACGTCTGCCCTCATTAAAATGAAACAGAGGCACAATGAATCTATAGAGAGTTTTATTGAAAGATTCCATTGAGAGGCATTCAAAATGCCTTTAGGTACTCCATCTGCTATAACAATAGACACCTGCAAATCAAACTTGTTGCCTATTATCAGTATGTGGATGGGATCTACACAATTTCAGGATTGGCCTTCTTTCATTGTTAATGCAAAGGCGGCAGAAGTGAGTGCCGAAAAGTTCAAGCAGTTAGGAGTCCAGATGACTCACCCTAACCAAGATGAACATTCTACACCTGGGGGTAGTAATCGCCAAAATAACCGCAAGAATAAAGAAACATTGGCCATCAATCATAAAGGCAAAGAGTCTTTGGCTGTCAATGTCACTCAGATGGCATCCACCCCATCAACACCACTGCAAAAGTCAACTCGTCCAAAAGAAGAGTATTCTTTCGACGAAGATGATACTTTAAGCATCTTCGATTGCTTGATCAAAAGCAATAAGCTTCTGATTCCAGAGGCAAAGCGACCAGAAGAGGTCAGTAAAATTGATCACCCTAAATATTGTGTTTATCACAGATTCATAGGGCATCCAACCAGAGAATATTATATGCTCAAGGGCAAAATCCATGAGTTGGTCAACTCTGGAGCAATTACTCTACAGCAGGACGAGAAAATAGTGACTGCTAATGTGGTTTCTCTCCAATTTGGTGATTTTCCACCACAACTCGTACAAGATGGAGCTGTCCCCATTCCAAGGACTACTCTAGAAATTGTGAATATCCCGCCTCCTCAAAATAAAGGTCTTGTTCCAATGTTAACTGACAGAGGAGAGATTATGTGGATTCATCCAGATCTGATTTCAGAATTTGAAACGTCTTTCTCTTTTAAGCAAAAGAAGCATTCCAACTCTAAATCCAAGAACTATAATATGGTATCCTTTGAACCGTTAACAGAAGAAGAAATCCTAATGGGCACTCGATATGGGAAACCCTATCTTCGGGAGTATTCCAAAAATTAAGAGAACCCTGCTCCATCCTCGGATGCTCTTCCTCCATCATCTTCTCCTGCTGAAGATACACCGTCTACATCCTTGCCAGTGGTTGAACCATCTCCTCCTAAACCAACATCAGCAGACAAGGAAAAGCAACCTGTTCACTTTGATAAAGCGTTGAAGAAGTCATCATCTCTTGGACTTGAAAACCCTTACAATTTTGACATATTGGCTCAATTGGCCAATACTCCAGCAAGATTGTCAATCTTTGAACTTTTACGTCTCTCAAAAGAAACTCGTGAGACGTTAAGTGAAGCCTTGATGCATGCTAACACTTGTTTGACTCTTCTCAAGAAGCCTGAAAAGGAGCCAGTCAGCTGTGCACATTGTCATAGTGTATTTGAATTGATGCCCAATATCACTTTTACACAAGATGACATGTTATTAGAAGATAATCGTCATGGTCGTCCTCTCTATTTCACGGGGTATGTAGATACCATGAAAGTCGACCGTATTCTGATTGATCCCGGGTCTGCACTTAACATCATGCCAAAGTCCTTATTGGACGCTTTGAAAATTCCAGTACATAATCTTTCTACAACTATCACTACCATCCTGGGATTCAATCAAGGAAGAAGTGAACCTTTGGGGAAGATACGCCGAAAACTTCAAATTGGCAATCTTCGTACAAAAGTAACTTTCTATGTAATTGACAATCATGGCTCATACAATGTTTTGTTGGGAAGGCCATTCCTCTATGAACACAATATTGTACCCTCTACACTCCACCAATGTTTCAAATATGTGGATGGTAATGGAGAAGTCCAAAAAGAGGTTGCAGATCTGAATCCTTTCAAAGGAGTTGAAGCATATTGCAACGATTCTCGTATGTACAAAGAGGAATTCATGAAGGTGGTACTAGCAATGGACACAGATAAAGAACAGAAGAGTATACCTAATAATACTCTGGTGATTCTAGTCAAAGGATGTACCTCCTGCCCTTAGTCTTCCCAACCACTGACTATCTATCTACCTTCCCATGAGAAGCGACCTAAAGGTGATAGTTAGGAACACAGAGAGCTCACCTCTTCTGAACCGCTTATAATCGATCTTCGTCGTAAGAAGCTCCCTTCTCCTTCTCGTTCTTCTTCTTCCCCTCTTGTCATCAATCTGACTAAGCCTGCTAAGGCTAAATTCCCTGTTGTGAATGATGGTGTAAAGATCAATAAAGCATCCCCTTTGCAGTATACTGATATCTTTTACTATACTCGGTGTTATGTGGATATGCTAGATAGCTTTAAGCCACTTATAATAGAAGTCGTATCATCTCGACGAAACATGGTATCACTGGATTCAATACAAGAGTCGTACTTCTTAGTACCGTCTCGAAAGAAAGATAAAAAGCCTATATTCTTCAACAAAAGAGAAGAACCAAAAATCATGCTCTATAATGATAATAGAGATGATACAAGAAGGCTACAATTACGACGCTATAGTCCACAATCTAAAGCCATCATCCGTAAAATGGGCTATGATTTCAAAACAGGTCTCAACAATGGTATAGGAAGGCGAACCCCTCTTCGTATTGTTGTTCTAAAAAGAAATCACAACAATACCACAGTAAAACGAAACGAGGACTAGGTTATATGTCACCACTTCCAACTCCAGAACCTTCTGAATCTGATGAAGAAGAACGTTCAAGCTCTTCTGATTCTATCTCATGGGACTCTGATACAAGCATCGGTCATGTTCATAAGGTGATAGTATCTTCTAACATGGTGTCCGTCGAATTCTCAGAACATGACGAAAGTGACATTGAAGAAGTTACTGAAATGGATCCTTGGGCACAAAGGATAGAAAATCAGTGGGAACTTCGTTTTGAACAACGAGAACCACCTACTGAAGATCAACTGGTCCAAATCGATATTGGAGAGAAAGGTGTATCACGACCAATCTTCATTAGCAAGACTCTCCCAGAAGATGATAACAAGAATTAATTCACCTTATTCATGAATACATTGATGTCTTCGCTTGGAGTTACGAAGATATGCCGGGATTAGATCCTCAAATTGCAACTCACAAGCTTAACATTTTGCTGAATATCAAACCGGTCAAACAACAACAACGGCAATTCAAGCCTGAAATGATGGATACAATTTGATGAAGTCAAAAAGCTTATAGCTTGTGGCTTTATCAGAGAAGAACAACATTCTGACTGGGTGGCCAATGTCGTCCCTGTTCTGAAGAAGACCGGAAAGGTTCGAGTGTGCATAGACTTTCGGGATCTCAATGATGCTTGCCCCAAATACGAATTCTCTCTTCCAATTACTGATGTTATGATCGATAATACATGTAGATTCGAACGAATTTCTTTCATGGATGGGTTTTTTGGATATAATCAAATCCGGATTGATCCTGAAGATAAAAAACATACTTCGTTTCATACTCCTCGGGTGTGTACTGTTATACGGTCATGCCGTTTAGTCTTAAGAACGCAGGTGCAACTTACCATCGGGCTATGAGCACTATCTTTCGAGATCATTTATGAAAGACTGTCGAATGCTATGTTGACGTTATTGCTGTCAAAAGTCGTCTCAAAGAAGATCGCATTCAAGATTTAAGAACTATCTTCAATCTAATACGCCAATATCAACCCAAGATGAACCCCACCAGTCTTTTTTAGGTGTCTCTAGTGGTAAGTTTCTCGGCTTCGTCATTACCTCTAAGGGTATACACGTTGATCCCAAGAAGATCAAAGCCATTCAAGAGATGCGTCCTTCACGCAACCTAAAAGAACTACGAGGATTTCAAGGTCAAATTGCGTACATTAGGCGGTTCATTTCGAATTTATCTGGACGTTGCAGACCATTTACTCAATTAATGAAGAAAGGTGTATCTTTCGTTTGGACGGAAGAATGTCAACGAGCATTTGATGACATAAAGCGATATTTAATGAGTCCACCGGTTCTTGTACCACCGATCTCAGGGATACCCTTCTTAATGTATGTCCGAGCAATGGATCATTCATTGGAAGCTTTGCTAGCTCAGAAGAACAAGAAAGGTCATGAACAAGCCATCTACTATCTCAGCCGAATGATGATTGGAGCTGAACATCGTTATAGTCCAGTGAAGAAAGAATGTTTAGCCTTAATGTTTGCTGTTCAGAAGATAAGACAGTACATCATAGGCCAAACTATTCATATCATATCCCGGGTCAATCCTCTTCGAGTCATAATGAAGAAGCCAAGCACACTTAATTCTAGGCTTGCCACATGGGCCATATTGCTAGCACAATCTGATATGGTTTATGTTCCTCAAAAGTCTGTGAAAGGCCAAGCACTTGCTGACTCTTAGCAGCTCATCCTGTCCCTGAGACATCTAAACTCTATGATAAGATTCCGGACGAAACATTAGAATCAAATATGATCTCAGAAGAATTTCCTACTTGGAGATTATTCTTTGATGGAGCTTCTAGAATTGGAACTGGAGGTACTCTTATTGTTGGAGTAGGAATTGTTCTTGTTTCACCCGATGGATTAACTATTCAAAGGGCCTATTCTTTAGACGAATCATGCTCCAACAATGTGGCAGAATACAATGCTTTGCTCATCGGACTTCAATTAGCCAAACAATTGAGTATTGAATATCTCGAAGTATATGACGACTCTAAGCTGATTGTTAATCAGGTTAGAGGCATATATGAAGTCTGACATCAGGATCTAGTACCATACCATAAAGCTACAACTAGGATAGCTTTTTCATTTAAAGGATTCTTTATCGAACTTGTATGTCGGGCATGCAATACAGAAGCTGATGCCTTAGCTAACCTAGCTGCAGTATTGGCAGTCCAGTCAAAAGACAACAGATGGTTGTTATCTCTAATAGAGAATTATTTTGTGTTGAAAACAACCCCAACATTGAATTTAGCAACCTAACTGAAGTCAATATCCTTAGCAAGGATTGAAGAGTACCTTTTATTGATTTTGCAGCACATGATATTTTACCAGAAGATCCTAAAGAAGCTATAAGTATTCATCGTTGATCACTTCGATTATATTATAATCATACTACTAAGACACTATATCGAAGAACTTTTGACGGGTTACTCTTGAGGTGTCTCGCTGGTGATGAAGTAAAACAGATATTACGTGAAGCTCATGATGGTGTTTGTGGAGCACATCAACCTGGTCCTAAACTACAGGATCGTATCCGACGTATGGGCTACTACTGGCCCTCTATGGTATCAGATGCTATTGATTATGCAAGGAAATGTCGTGCATGTCAAATTCATGCATATTTCATTCACCAACCGTCGAAATTTCTTCATCCAACTGTAGCCTCATGGCCTTTTGAAGCTTGGGGCATGGATATAATTGGCCCTATCAATCCTCCTTCATCTAAAGGACATCGGTTCATCTTAGCCATAACCGATTATTTTTTCAAATGAGCAGAAGCTATACCTTTGGCTGAAGTAAAGACTAGTAGCGATCAAACATCATATGATATACAGATTTGGTGTCCCTCGTCAAATCATCCATGATAATAGGTCACAATTTATCAGCCAGAAGTTTAATAGGTTCTGTGATGATAACAGAATTAATAATGTTGCCTCTACAGCCTATAATCCTACGGCTAACGGGTTGGCTGAAGCATTCAACAAGACCAAACGCAGTTGGAGTGATAAACTTGGAGAATGTCTATGGGCATATCGCACTACTGTCCGTAACCCCACAGGTTGCACACCTTTTTCTCTGGTATATGGATGTGAAGCTGTTCTACCTTTGGAAATTCAAATTCCATCATTGAGAATCGCTATTGCTAATGAGCTTACGACAGATAATAATGATCGTCTTCGACTTCAGGAATTGGAGGCGCTCGATGAAAAAAGGTTATTAGCTCAACAGCATATCAAACTTTATCAGGCTTAGATTTCAAAAGCTTTCAATCGCAAAGTCAGAGTGCGAACATTTCAAGAAGGCGAGTTGGTTCTTACAGTCAGACGTCCTATGACTATGACACATATGAGCAAAGGCAAGTTCGAGGCAAAATAGGAAGGACCGTATGTGATAAATAAAATCTTCTCTAATGGAGCCTATCAATTAACAGATATGGATGGCAGAGTTGCTATGATGTCCATCAATGGCAAATTTCTCAAGAAATATTATGTATAAAGACAAAATTTACTTTATTTTCAGAGACATGATGTAAATAAAAGTTCATTTTTATTCAAAAGCAGAATGGAATTACATAATATTATAGACGGGGAGGAGGCCCTGACCCTTCCTGATTAAATACAAAGTTCGCAAACCGTTCAAACATTTCATTGTCAAAAGACACCAGGAACTGACAAACAGCCGTCCTTAATGCCTCTTCTTCGACAGTTTTTTCAGACTCCACTAACTTGGAGATCAAATCCTGTCCTGGCGCAGGAGGAATAGTTGAGCCTTCGCCTCTTTCTTTTCGAGAAGGCACGGGAGGCTCAGTAGGGAGTATCTCGATTTCTTCTTTGATCTTCGGAGCATGTGAATCTTTGGAAGACATTCTCGTACAGGAGGGAAAGCGATTGACAATATCTACAAAAGTTTTGTTCTTTTTATAGGCAAAATAAATAGGTAATCAGCCTCAAAAACTGATACAACTGTTGGAAAGTGGCACAACTGTTCGTTTATTTATAACTGTTCATTCACTTATAATTGACCATTCATTGTCCCTTCTCCGAAACTGACATGACTATTCACTCATTTATTCTTTTCTTCAAGAGTTTGAACGACCATTCATTCATTCAATATCTCTCCCTTAAATCAAAGTGACCGATTACTCATTCATTTATCAAAATGAGAATCCATGTCTCTGAATTCCAAATAGCCACATCAAACAACTTACCACATTCGCATTCTATCTGCATTCTGTTATCTATGTCAGCATATCAAAATTATATTATGAAAAGGAGAATAATGAGACGATTATTTCTTTATTCCTTCTTTAAAAAGCATAGATACATCTTGATGAAAATCTATTACATCTCTGATTTTCATTCTAATGAACGTCTATTACATCTTTGGATCTTCTCATCGATAATGAAGGTCTATTACATCTTTGGATCTTCTTATTTATTGGTGGCAGTTCCTTGTCATCTCGACCTGAAGCAACGAGCTCGATAATGGAATTAACTCTGATCTTCTCTCTGAGAAAGACTAGAGGAGAACCACAGAGTGCAGCAGCCCAAAGATGAGCTGCTGTCAATACAACTGGTGGAGAGAAGACAGCCCGTCAGGGGAACTAGGAACGAGATCACCCTTGTGATACAATTCCAAGTTCTGCGTCTTCACCATCCAACTCTCATGTATAAAGGCTCTTCCTACCATCTGAGGAAGACCCTTCTTAACATGAAGAGTCCTGAGCTGTCTGATTTGAGTGTCAGAACCATATGAGCTGTCTGATGTGGGTGTTAGAAGAATGTTCTCTGCAACATCCAAATCACCAATACCAGTTTTGAAGAAGCTCGCTAACCAACTCCGTGAAAATATCAATGAAATAGGAGAAGTTAGCATAAATCTATCAGCAATGCGCCTAAAACAGGCGCACATCAGCAATGCGCCTACAAACAGGCGCACCTCAGCGATGTGCCTAAAAATAGGCGCACATCAGCAATGCGCCTACAAACAGGCACACATCAGCATTGCGCCTACAAGCAGGCGCATATCAGCACTGAACACTAATCAAACAAGCATATGACAGCAGTATGCTCCTCTGATCAGAGCTAAACACTGGACCACAGTGTGCGCCTATTCTCAGAAATAATTAGCGCATATCAATAGTGTCTACAACGTGCAGATCAATACTTGTCTCCAGAAGTGGTACGAAAGAAAAATACTCATGCTATTGATTCTTCATCAAGACTTACCAATTTTTGAAGACACAACATGCAAGCAAATAATATCAGAATAAAGTGGCACAAGTGAAACCTTATGGGAAGACATTGGTTTTGAGAGAGTATGAATGGTTCTTTCATTTCTGGATGTCCTTTTTAAAGAAGTTAAAGAAGAGATGGGTGCGTCATTCTAGGATCCTATTTTGGAAGAGAATTAAAAATGGGCATCTAAAACCGTGTAACGATTGCCACATGTTCTTCAGAAGAAACAGTAAAATTAAGAATTAGTTAAAATAATATGTCCATGAGCACCATTTGAAATCATAGCCACACAAAATCAGAAATTCTAGGTTTCATTGCATAAAGACAGGTGGACCCCTACAGTCAAGGACATAAAAATAAAAAGTTATTCTGTCCAAAACATTATTTCTTGTCCTTGCCTCCATTAGTCTGACGAAGGGCGGCGTCCAACTCTTGCATGGTGCAGATCCCCGAACGACCCATCAGGTTGAGAAATTCCTCTGAATTGGCGTGCTCCTCAGAGGATGATCCGCCACTCGAGTGATTGAAGACTGACAGAGTTAAACTGAAACAGTTCAGAAATTTATTGCCCTCAAAGCTGGGTCAGCCTCCAACAAAAAGGTTGTAGGCACAATATCCTGTCTCGCTTCAGGAGACTCGGTTGTGGTTTTAGCATTGGCCTCCATCTCTTTCTTCTTGGGGGCCATTGAAGAACAGAAGTGAAGACCAAAGTACAGAGATCAACTACATATATATATCAATAAATTGACTCTTCGTATTCCTCATGGGAAACTGAAAGAAATCAATAAAACTCCGAAAGACGAAGAGAAGATTGAGTATTTTCGAGAAAGGTATTTTATCATGATGACCGAGCATTAACCGGCGCAACCTGACTTAGTCAAAACTTTTATAAATTCAAAGTATTTCAAAACTTTATAATATTTTTAAGTTTTAAAAACTTTGAAGGGGTTCTTATAGAGCCTAAAAATAAAGTTGCGCCTTCAATATACTGATCAGTGATCAAGTTGCGCCCCAAAAATCAAGTTGTGCCACTGATATGAAGCTCAGAGAACAGACTGTGCCACTGATCAGGTTGCGCACGATATTAGACTGCGCCCAATCTTTTTTGTGCCAAAACCTACGTGGCATCTGACACTTAATGGTCATCATTACCTGATAATAATGACGGCTGACACAACAGTGAACGAAGAAAATCTCTTCGAATCCCGTGAATTGTGCCGCTCAAGAGAAGTTGGTGGACAGCTGTCATGTACACTTCGTGAGTTGCGCCCAGGCGCAATCTAAATAAAATCCTTAGTTGCGCCTGGGCGCAACCTGAACGACTTTTGCTCAGAAGCTGCCATGTGTGTAGGCGCAGCTCAAATCAAGCGCAGTTTGACTTATTAACTGAAGCTCGTGCAACCTGATAAAGTTGAGACAACTTATATTCTAAAGCAGGATGACGTGGCACACATGCTACTTATCTCTCAAGACGTGTCTACTATCCTGTATACGACCACGCGCATCTCAATCATATGATGCCAAGCATCTAAATACAGTTAGTACACGATTGACAACTGAATTAAAAGTTGGCACAACAGGAGGTTGGCACAATCCAGTATGGCACAATCCAGCCTTGCGCACATCAGAATAACTGCTAAAACAGTTATTTCCTGAACTCTATAAATAGAGTTTCCAATCATCATCAGACAAAGATCAAGAACTCTTGTAAAATTGTTGCTGTGTTCTCTAGAGGCTACAGTCTTCAAGTTCACATAGTCCAAGGGATAAAATGATCGTCTCCTGATCAGATTCCTAAAGTTGTACTTCCCCAGAATTCATTGTACTTTGTACTCTATAACAAGTTTGGAATAAAACAAATTTTTGTTTTTGCAAACAATTACATAAGGCCTTATACTCTGACACTAAACACTCACCTCATGACACTCTCATTCCCTCACTGCCCATAAACACTTAGACACTATATTAGGACTGATACTCACTAGGACACCACACTAGACACTAACTAACACCATACACTTCACTGTCCAAAATAGTGGCACAAAGGCTAAGGCCTATGGCCCTTGCCCGACCTTCTCTTGCTATAACAAGATACCAAATCTAATAATTAAATTATCTTATACAAATATACAATATATAACATATATAACATATACTAACACCCAATCCTTTATACTCTTGCTAATTCCTTTTCTCCTACTGCTATACACACATGAATGGGCCTGCACACTCCTTCCTCCCATCTCAAATATTAACTAACATCCTAATCTAACATTCTAACCTCTAACAAATCTCACTGAACATCAATATCCTAACTGTACTAACACTAACCCTATTCTCTGAGACATACCAAAAGCCAAGTGCTCGACCCCCCATTGCCATATGCCATTTCTATTGCTGTAAGCTACTGCTTGCTGCTGCTGTTACAAATGCCTGCTACAGCCTGCTCCTACTGCTCTGCTTGTTGCTGCTATGCTTCTATTGCTACCGATACTGCAAGCTACTGTTATGGCTTGTTGCTGCCATTGTTGTTGCATACTACTGCTGCAAAAGCTACTTTGTATTGCAATGCCAGCAAAGCCAAGGCAAGGGCAAGCGAACCGGCCAAGTATCAAACTCGACCCTTCCATACCGATACATACTAATAACCAACTAAAACTCGACCCCCTTTGCTAATTCTCTGACACACTAAACTAATAGACTGATGCCAAATAATAAAATCTATTGAAATATCTAGTATCTGAAATCCCAAAATCCTACATTCCAATACATATATCCTACTTAACTAATTTACTGATATACTAAGATACGCAATTGGGAATATCTTAATTCACTAACACACATGGACACAGGCCAATTGTGGCCAAACTTGACCCCAAGCCAATGTCAATAGCCTAATGCCACAACTCGAGCCCCTCTCACCAATCCCATATATCTACTAACATGAAACCAACATCCCAACTAACACAACACTTAATAACCTGACGCTAACAGATACCCTAATCTGAACCCAAGAAGCCAAACCAACTGATACTGTAACACCCAGTTTTCTAAAATGAGGGTAATTTTAAAATTTTGTAATTTTGATCATTATTTATGGCATTTAAATCATGATATGATATTTGGTGATTTTAAATTATTTTAAAAACTATTTAAAACCATGACTTGTGATTTTAATATTTTGCTAGTGAAACCCTAGAGACTGTCTGACCTAGGCCCCAACCATGTGATTAGGATATTTTATTTGTCATTTTGGCCTGAGGGTGTTTTGGTCATTTGACCTCTTTGACACTACTAGAAATAATCCATTATACGGCAACCTTAAAATGTCGTTAATAATGAAATTGTTGCCACAAAAACACAAATATGGCAACAATTTGAAGTTTGCGTCAGTATTGCTTATTTACGGCACCTTCCAATTATTTCCGTATAAGGGAACTAATTTACGGCAATTAATTGTTGCCTTATAAGAAATCTTTTTGTTGCCTTTAAAGATTATTATTAATGGCAATATTTAGTTGTCGTAATTTCGAACAATATATGGCAGTATATTATTTTCATATATCATCAGTCCATAAATGGCAATATTATGTTGCAAAATATTGTATTTATTTTAATGGCAATATTTTGTTGTCGTAAACTACTAGTATTATATGGCATTATATATTGCCATATATTACAATCCCATATGGCAATTCTTCATTAGGCATGTCTTTATTGTCATGTTTGAGAACGTAAGGCAACTGTCGGATTCCATATTTGAAAAATTAATTTTTACTATTTATTGCCATGATCGACAAAATGTGACAATTAATAGATGCCAATATTTGAAATATCAACTAAATTCAATTGCCAAAATTTAAGTAGATCATTAACCAAATATTAAATATAGATAATAATTCAATTTGTACACTTCAAATAAAAAAAATAACTTCTAATTAAATATGGTAGATTCAATACCACATCATTAATATTACATAAAACCAACTACGCCAGGAATCCATACTTATCATATCCAACATTATGAGGCACAATTCCTCTTTTATATGAGGTTCAAAATTCAAATAGGTACTTGACACCCCCAACTTAAACTTAAATTTGTTGCCTCCTTGTTCCCTCCATATATATAACATGTCTGCAAAAATTTCTTTGACAGTTGTGGTGCGCCATTTCACAGCTATACAATCTTTATATACCCTGGAATGAATAAACAATAAAATTAGCCAATAGACCAAAAAATGTTAATAAAAAAATATATATTTTTTAAAGTAGTGCAAATTTCTATGTTTCATTTGTTTTATATGAATGGTTACAACAGATGAAACTTGTATAAATTTTTTATTTTAAGGATAAAAACTAATGGAAATAATCTATTTACAACCAAACTCATTCATTGGCCTAAAACTGTTCTATTTGCAATGACAACCTCACATTTATAAAAATATGTTTGTGAAATATATACAATTTCATCATTATAAATATTTTTCAAGTTTATTCTCATGCATGCATATATGTTTCTCAACCTTCCATAGATGGTTATAAAAATAAATCTTCCATAGAATAATTAAAAGAATATTATGTGCATATATGCTTCTCAACCTTCCATAGATGGTTCTAAAACAATCTTCCGTAGATAATTAAAATTATATTACATGCATATATGGTTCTCAACCTTCCACAGGTGGCTGTAAAAAAAATCTTTCATAGATAATTAAAATAATATTCTATGGATATATGGTTCTCAACCTTCCAAAGATGGCTCTAAAAAAATCTTCCACAGATAATTAAAAGAATATTATATGCATATACCTTTCATATATGGCTGTAAAAAAAAAATCTTAACCAACCATAGATAATTAAAAGAATATTCTGATTCTAGTGAATCGAATCCTAAACAAAGACAAGATTTATTTTATCTTCATGAATATATGGTAAAATATTCAATAGTATATTGTGGAACTATTAGGATGATAATCAAGTAAAAACAAACCTAATTAATATTTAGAAAAATATTTACAAACTCATTAGCAAAAAATTTATCAAATCTTATTTTCTCTAGATCGTTTTAGAAGAAGTGATAATAGAAGATTTGAAGGTTCAGGGTCCATGAGTATTGTAGAAAACTAAGGAAAAAATTTCATCGTGTGTTCCGGAGTAATTTAGTTGGTGAAAAATTTCACAATTTGATCAAACGCATTTATTAACCAAAAATTAGAACACAAAATAAAGCAACATTTTAAATAATTATCCATACCGATTAGTCGTCGATCACTCGGACTCGAAGGCAGCATAGACCTTCTATTAGAGGCGCTCATAACCCAAAATCCAAAACTTCTCGTTCCCAAAAGAAATCCACAAATGAAAGAAACCAAAAAAAATAGAAATAGAGGCTAAAGAAATACCTAGGTTGAAGAAGGGGAAGAGAGATCTAGGTTGAAGGGGTAAAGAGAACCAAAGTTTAAAGAGAGACCTTGATTGAGAGAGAATAGGAATTAGGATTTGGCAAAATAATAAATGAGGAAAAATATTTCAACTTTTTATGTTCCCGCCGGTCTTATGTATAGACACGAATTTTTCTATTCTCATTAAACCACAAAAAAGTTTCCATAAGTAAACAAATAAAATATTGTCATATTTATTTTGTTCATGGAGGAAAAATATATTACATATTTTGGGACAACATTTTTTCCATAAACTAATTATTTTATGGTAATGTAAAATATTGCCATATTTGATTGTAATATATTATGTCACAAATCCAGCTTGCCATAATATATTGCGATCAAATATGGCACGTGTTATTGTTGCCATAAACGTTTCCATTAAATATGGCATGCATCCTTATTGCCATATAAAGTATGACAATTATAGGCAACATTATTTGTTGCCATAAACAAACTTGTGTATTAAGGCAATATTAATGTTGCCGTATTATGACTATGTTATATGACAACATTTTATGTTGCCATAAGACGTTGCCGTAAAATATGCTTTTTCTTGTAGTGTGAATTATTTTGATATTTATTGTATTTGTGATTGTTATTTTTGATTTTTGCTAGTTATGACCTTAAGAGACTAACCTAGAGTTGACTTTGACTTTGGTGACTTAGATAGCATGGTGTGGAACCCTAATTTGACTTAAGTTGGTCTTAATTGACTGGAGGATGGCTAAGTTTCATGGAGAGATTAGAAGAATTTTTGCATTGGACTAAGGGCTAAGTAGTTGAGCTAGTGAGCTAAAAATCTTGGCCCAAGGCCGAACATGAAGAAATCCTAACCCTAATTCTCTATATGAGCAGCCACAAATGCCCAAGGGTGCCCTAATTTGAGGCCTATTTAATCTCTCTTGATTTCAACTTGCCTCTTTTAGAGCACCCCTTGTAGGAAACCCTAATTCCTTCCCCAAATTGTCAAAATTCACCATTCCTCCACCAAATTGATCCCAACCTCTTGCATTTGGATCTAAATCTGGAGTAGAGGTTGAAGGAGGCTTGCTTTCATGGAGTGGAGCTCATTTGGACACCATTTGAGGAAGAAGGCTTCTCTAAATTGGGGCTTTTTTGAGACTTCAACCTCAATAGGTAAAATCTATCAAACTCATTCAAATTCCCAATTTCTTTGCATGGGTGTGTAGATCTAGGTGTTTCCTAGCTGTCCCTCAAGTTTGGTAGGAAACTGTGTCCATTTCGTATCCGTATCGGACACGTATCAATGTGTTTGATGAAATTCCTAAACCAATCTTTTGTTCTTTTTTTTCAAAACTTTTGTTAACAAATTTGTAGACCTTATTATGCTCTTTGATTTTTGTACTGACTGGGGTGATTTTTGTTTCGTGTTCGTGTCCAAATTGGATAGGAACACGCATGCAGCAGGCTGCACACAGTGCCCTGCTGCTCGGGCACTGTAGCGGACACGACACGGCCTTGTTTAACACAAAAATTGTTAGACATGTTGGGGCATTGTCTGACATGAGACCCTAAAAGTTTGATACGATCTCGTGTCATGTCGAGGGAACATGGACACGTGCACCAATTTTATACTATGCGCGCAAAGTCAGAACATCGACTCTGATACGTTGTTCGTGTCTCACGCAGACACATCTGGGACACTGTGCAGGCACCCAACGACCTAGCCCTACCCCTGCAGAACACGTGGACACGAGCACGTGGCCAATGGCGCACTGTGTCATGTCCACGAGTTCATGTCCTGCCTGCACGATGCAGTCACTGTGTCTGTGCAATTTCGTGTGTTTTGTTGAATTGGATATGTCGTGTCCTACTTTGTGGACACGATATCACTTGTGCAGCATACTTACGTGTACACGACACTGTATTGATAATTAATTTGATGTTTAATCGACCTTTTTATATTTTAATTCGGGTTTTCTATACATTTTTTGATACGTGCTAAGTTCGAATATTTTTTCCTGGGTTTGAATGAAATTAAATGTTTTAACATGATTATTAGATATTGTTATCTTTGTACAATATCTGAGAGTTATGTTTTTATAACCTGGAATCAATGTTGTTAGCCCAATGATTACATCATATTTTTTAATATGGCTAATCAGTTAAGTTTAACATAATGATGTCACTAATATTCATATACTCACTATCATGTTGCTACTTAAACTTACCATTGTCCTATATCATATTGCCATGCTTGTATCATACTACAACATATTTTGCTCGCCTAACATGTATTTGTAGATATGTAGTAAGCATGATCAAACATGATCAAACCAGGACATAGGCAATGAAGAACTAATGATGGACCAAAGACAGCGTCATACAAAAAGATTTCTTTGAACCGCCTAGTGCCCTATCCGGAGCCTCGTATCAGGGGTTCCGCTACTTGGTTAGCGGACAGGGGTCGAGGGGGCAGCGCCCCTCGTCGGGGGTTCGGTGGCGAAGCCACAGAAAGGTATTCAGATTTTCAGATCTGCTTATCTTTGGACGAATGCTGTCAAGGAAAAAGACGTCTTCAGATCTGTTCAAATATCAGAAGAAAGGCGTCATCAAAGGGCTCTTGATTTTCCTATTTGTTTCAAGTCTGTAATCTTCAATTTATTAAGTTTAGGAGAATGTGTACGTTGAGTCGCACTGAGTCATCTCAACCCCTAGTCATATCTCTCCAAGCTCTACCATACAAACAGACCAATTCCTGAACCAAGCCCAAGCTCCACCAAGCCAAACAAAGCCCAAAGGCCATTCTGCCACCTAGGAGGCAGAGTTCGGGCCGAAATCTGCCCTCACACAGAGTTCATTCCAAACTCTGTCCCTGATTTCCAGCACCCTAATTTTTAGGGCCTGCTTGGTACAAGCTGTCCAACGTTCAAAAATTTGAATTCTTGGGGCAGAATTCGGGCCGAACTCTGCATCCCCAGAGTAGTATAAATAAGGCTTGATTTCTCTTATTTCAAATTATCTTTCTATCTCTCACTCTCAATCATCTAAGCCTTACACTACCTAAGCATTACTCTTCCAATTTACTAGCCACAAAACTTCCTAAGCCCCAAGGTGCTCAAGTGCGATTCAGCTAGAAGTTTTTGTGCAAAAGTTGAAAAGAATGTCACTTGGACAATTCCAAGTTTCACCACCTGCGAATCTGTAAGAAGTTGGCGTGCTCTTCTGAGTAAAGGCACGTGGTTGTACACTAATTCACAAATAGTGAATTTCAATCCTGAGCTAGAGTTCTCAGGCCTGGACTAGTCCTCCACGAGAGAAACAAGGTTAAAACTGCTGTGTCTACGAATGTTCTTCTGATCTTTATTTACTTCCGCATTTCTCTACTATATTGATAGTTATTTTGTGGAGGTGATATAGAGTTAATTTTTATTTGGTAATTATCGACACAAACTCTATCCTCCCTCTAGAGTTGCCTACACGTTATTTCAATTGGTATCAAAGCAAGGACTCTATTGTTAGGCTTAATATCCTTAGAGTAGATCCTTATTTATTTGTGTATGGCATCGTATTCCTCATCCTCCGATAAAGAGGGTTTTACTTCTAGTAGCATAGACAATTATGTTTCTTCTAAATGCAAAAAATGCTCTAAGTGGAAAACCATGGCTAACCAATCCTTAAAGTTTGCTAAGGCTTTTCATTCTACAAATGAAGAACTTTCAGAAAAGGTTATTCATTTAGAAGAATCTAATGAGTCTTTGAGAAATAAAAATAATGATTTATTATCTAGACTTGATTCTCAAAACTCATCTTGTGTTTCTTTAAAGAATTTGAATGATTCTTTAATTTTGAAAATCAAATCTCATTCCTCATCAATAGAAGATCTTAAGAATTAAGCACATGAGCTAAATCATTTGCATGATTCTTCTATTTACTCTTTAAAGAAACAAAATGATGATTTTATTTCTAGAATTGCTTTATTTGAAAAAGAAAATTATGCTTTAAATGCTAAATTTGATTCTCTTACTTGTTTGCATAATGATTTGCTATTAGAAAATGATATTCTTAAGACCAAATCCATACATGCTCACTCTAGAGATATTCATCATTCTAGTATGTCACATGTTTATAATCATTGCTCATTTCGATACATGTACACACACTAGTATTAGGTGCT
The DNA here is from genome assembly GCA_029216955.1 of Iris pallida. NCBI lineage: Eukaryota > Viridiplantae > Streptophyta > Magnoliopsida > Asparagales > Iridaceae > Iris > Iris pallida. The sequence goes on along the minus strand of JANAVB010041618.1, from coordinate 4,230,874 downwards.
TCTATTGCTCTCGCATTGGACACATGAGTGTAACTTGTCCTATTCGTAGGAGTTTTTCTACCAATGCTAGAGTAAATAGTATATGGATCCCTAAAGCTAACAAATATGGATCCAAGTTTATTTAGATACCAAAGTCTTCACCTAATGTTGTAGGTGGAGCTTCTTGTATCAGGACAGCACCGAAGAAGCGTGTTGGTGGTTGCAAAGGTCAAAGGTCATCTTCCAAGCAATTGTACCAACACAAGTGTGGCCACTAGAGCCACTTTGGTAACATGCTAAACGATTCTCTTTAAATGGATTATATTTGTTGAATCTAGCTTATTTCTCTTGATGTCTTGCCACTAGCTCACATTGATATGCTTTAGTTGCTTATTATATAAATCAATGTGAGATATAATACCAGCATGCTTAGTTAATTTTCTTATTATTTCTCTTATCTAGCCTGACTAGTCACTTAGCTTAAATGACTAGTTCACACTATGTAGTTTATCACTCATTTTCTAGTAGTGTGACACATTTATATATGCATACTTGTTATTCCTAATCTTTATTTATAAAGCATGTATATCACTCTAGACCATAGGACCTTGATTTTGATTTGAGTTAATATAATTTTAACTCTCCATCTTTAAAAGTTTTGAGATAGTTACTTTGTGCCGATTTGTATTTAATATGTCATATTTATCTTAATCGGTATTTGTGAATATATGTGTTTAGCACAAGCTTCTTATCATTTGACAAGTATACACTTATACTTCCATTTTAACCTTGTGCTTACGTAATATACTCATTATCGATTCTCATATTTTATTTTGATTATCCTCTTGAGAATCAATTATGTTTTCGCCTAATAAAGTTATTTATACATGACTATATTTATCTCTATGTAGTTCATGTATTTTCTATATTGATATATATTTTTGTATAAATAACTTTTTATGGGCATATGAGTTAAGCTCAAGTTTTATATTATTTTGAAGAGTATTTATTCATACTTGTGCTTACTTCATACTTTAGCTATTGATTCTTTTGACCAAATTTGTGTTATCTCTTCTTGAATCAATTAGCTTCTTCCTTAAAGTCTTCTTTTGATAATATCTTCTTACCTCTTTGGTGACTTTATGGATACATATCTTCACTTAATTTTTGATTTTTTTCATGTATATATATAGTTTTATCTATGTGATTCCAAATGTTGATATCTATTTATTCAATACCTTTAAGTTGGAATGTTGAGAGAAAATATTTATTAGTGTCTTGTTCATGACTTTTATGGAAGTTCTTTTAAGAATTGATTGGTTTTGTGCTTTACCTTACTTGTTAAAATCATCGTACTTATTAGTGCACATTTTGAGCATGTATCTTCTATATATTTTTCTCCATAAGTGCATTATGAAAATATTTGTTTTGAAAATATTCTTAGTAAAAATTTTTGATCATTCTTTGATTATTATTTGGGTATTTACCTTTCTTATACTTAGGAATTTTTATATTTTGATGTTGTTTGATGATACTGCATATATTACTTTAAATCTAATTTCTTAAAAGTAAAGAACATTTAGGGAACAAGCCGAAAGGGTCCTTCTGTCATACAGGTGTAAATAGCCTGAAGCGACACGGTGTACTAGTCTTCGGACTACCACTAACTGGAAAACGGTCCCTACAGCTAACCCAAAGTGATCAATACTTTATAGACTTAAGATTTATTAAGGTCTACTTGCAACCATTATCTAGATCTGGATCCACCCCTAAGTTCTAGAATACATCATCATATCTAGCTATAAATATTTTATTATTATTGTCCATGATGTTTTTGTAACACATGAGAATACATATAATTGATATATCATACTTCTCATGTCCTTAGCTACTATGGTTTGAACTTATTGTTGAGATTTTCTATTTCTAGAGAATACACTTATTTCATAATGGCTATAATATTTTTTGAATTCTCTAGATCGATCTATTATTTATTATCTTCAGTTAACCTCAATACTTGGCAAAAAGATTTGTTTTATTGTATTTTCATGAATATCCTTTTAGCCTCATTTTGAGAAGAGCATAATTATTTTATATAAGCTATCCTCTTGCTCTTATCCTTGCTCAGCAAAAGGTATATAAATCATTTTGATCATTCCAAATGTATTATCCTTACTGTGAACTCTATGCTTAAGTGTTAGTGACTTATGATTTAATGAGCACATTTATCTTGTTAATGGCCTACCTTATTAATCTTAATTAGTTATGTAGCATGCTTATTTACGATGTATTGATTAATCTACATAATTTTTGTTCACTTTCACTCATCTGGCTATCTTCTTAAATTTCAATCTATGCGTGATATGCTAGTTTACAAAAACAAGATTTATGAATTTTCTTGATGATATTTGATTCTATTGTAGATACAAATGATTAGTCTCTAAAATTAGTTTGACAAAAAAAATTTTGGTTTCCATTGAGGTTTGTGATTCATCGCTTTAACTTCCTTCCATACTAGTCATTGGTAAGCATCTCTTAAATTTCTCTCATCTTTTGAGCCTTGATTTTATCATATTATCATTTCTTTGGAATAAGATTGACACTTTTCTATATTTTCCATTGGTTTGTTTATATGGTTTTTAGATGAGATTTATGACGGATCATAATTATTTATTGGTTTACTTTATGAATGATCCTAATGATTGAGTAGTCCTATATTATCTAATTATGTGGTTATCAAGTTAATTTATTACTCTAATTTGACTACTCATGGATTATCACATATGCTCTTTGCTATTTGAACTTCATTGGTTTCTCATTTAGTATTAGTATGTTTGGATTATTACCCGTTGATGGGTACATATGTGGTAAAATACACATAGTCCATACAAAGCAATAAATTGGTTGATCATTTCTTTATTAGATAATCATGGACATGATATTTGAGTTTTCTTTTTTATTTTTGAGCTATATTTTGACTTTCACCATGATTGATTTTAATGGACTTTATTCCTTTTCATGATGACATTTTTTTCAAAAGCTAACTGTCACGACCCGCACCCGCTTTTCGGATACGAGACGTGTCCAAGCCAGCCTACGCCGCAGAGTCGACGGTAGAACGCTGTCAATCCCGCAACAAATAAATGCTCAAAATACAACATTTGCTGCTCATTCACATTTCTAAATTTGTTACAATATTTACAACATTTATAATTAAAGAAAATACAAGATTTTACAATTAATGAAGTTGATACAATTGTTTTCTATTTCTAGGTTGACCTCAGCATACCCAAGCCTTCCCCATGCTATGAGTGGTCGCGGCTAAACCTAAAAAATGTTGGTTTCCAGTCAGGAATGGAACAAGTACACAAACCGATGGCAATACGAAAACACAATAGAATTAACAAGACATGAAAATAACATATGAGATATGAAAACTGGAAGATAACTGATGACATAGCACGATAGAGAAGTAAAAGGAAAAATAAAAAGACATATACCTATGTGGTGTGAAATATCCGTTTCGACATGTGAACGGCTAGGGGGTAAATAAGGCATACTGCACGTGTCATGTGCAGCTGCTAGCATTCACGAAAGACACGAGGGATAGTTATGGGTAGTCCACATGTCTACTAAGATATTTCCCCTCCCGACTACTCCATGTGATGAGCGTGTAAACAAGCAGCAAGATATATGTATAGACATGAAATGAAAAGACTACTATGAATCAGAAAGCAATCAGAAAGTGCACTTGCCTGAGGTCCTTAGCTGGTGAAACCAATAATACTATACCACTCAATGAGCCACAATCAGTCAACACATGCAGAAGTCTCCAGATGCTAAAATATATAGTACCAACGTTCCCAGAATAGTCAAATTAGCTAGGATTGCTTGTCCTTAAGTCCAATTCTGGACACAGGGGCAAAACGGTAATTTTGGACAAAAACGGTGTCCGCCGTTGGACCCGCTTTGCACCGAAAAGCGTGCCAGAGTAAACAGTCTCTAAAGTCGTCAAACTACATGTCAACAGGTCATTTTTCGATATGAATCCAACCGTATGTCCAAAGCTGGATTTTGGCGGGTCGTGCACAAAATCACCCGTTGAGTCGGACCGTGGGGCCCGCGAAACGGTAATTTTATCAACTGTCTCAGAATCGGACCAAACTTGGCATACAGGACCAGAAAAATGATACGGTCATATTGGCACAAGTTTTGTCTCGATCTGACGAGTGTGCACGAAGTAATTGGGAAATTTGCACAGAGACCGATACGGGGAATTTCGAGGGATACGCATCAAATTCGTCGCGCACACGCGACCAATTCGAATTCCGTCAAAGCCCACACGACCACGAAGCCGTTATGCAGCTTTCGATGCCTTCGGTTCGCGACCACGTCGCCCGGTTTGGCGGGACACACGTCGTGTGAATGAGTTTTATTAAAAAAATCACAGTTTTGAAAACATATTTTTCTGTAACTTTACAATCCAATTATTCTTCATATAGTGAACGAAAATTAATCTACCTGAAAGGTTTTAGAGTTCTACCTATGGTCTATAACTGTGTTCAGGTGGAATTTCTAAAAGGTTATTGGATCGATCGAAATTGATCTTCGAATACGAGTGATTGGACTGTCTTATGCTCTATTTTCGAACGGGTTTTTGATCGACTTCGTGTCGATTTCCTGTCGAATCTATTTCACTTCTACCCAAACTAATTGAATGATATTAAAGATGGTAGGTTTACCTATATACCTGAAAATACGGTTTGGCGAACGATCGATCGCGCAACGAGGAATCACGTCGCGAAGTTAAGCACACAGGCTGGTGCTGCCGCTGTCAAGTGCTACTGTGCACGCGCTCGGCCGCGCGTCTGCCGTTGGCGGTTGCCTAGGGTGGCGCACGCGCATGTGGGGGTGCACCCAGTGTTGGCGAGGGTCGTGGGGGTGGCGACGCTGCGGTTTGGCTAGGGTTTTGAGGATCACCCTCACCCTCTCGATCTCTCTGTTTTATACGCAGATCCGCGTATGAGCACAACTGCTCGGGTCGGCTAGCAGTTAGCTTGGGTCGACCTGTTTGTTAGGTTTGTGGGCATGGGCTTCTCCACGTTGGGCTGCTGTTACTTCGGTTTGGAGGAAAAAGTTAGCTGGGCTGGCCGAGAGCTACTGCTTCTCTTTTTATTATTATTCTTTTTTTTCCTTTTCTATTTCCATGCCACTAATATATATATACATATATATACAAATACATATATAATTATATATATTCATATATACATACATATACACATATATATTATTTATTTATATCTATATATATCTATATACATATAAACTATATATATATCTCTACATTTATACGTATATCCCCTATATGCATGAATACTACAAAAGTCCAAAAATACATCTTAGGAATATATGTTCTAATAGTGTTTGCTTATAATAAAATATATACATACAACAATAATATTTATTTCACCATTAATCTAGAATACTAAATAATATATTTTATTATTATAAAACTAATAACAATATAAATAACAATAATAATGATACTAATAAGAAAAATCTATAATAAGTGTATAGACAGGATTTGTAGTTTAAAAAAAATTCTAACATGCATAAGGACAACTAAAAGAGTATTTTGTCCACAATTATCATTTTCATTAATTACTAATAATATCCTCGATACATATATATAACAATTATTCCTAAAATAACTTTAATAGGGCATTAAGGTAAAATATGACTTACACACAAAATTACATCGACACGGACGTCTTTGGTCACACTGCATCATTACATGGGCTTGGACTTGGTTCGAGTCCAGTCCAGACTGATTTTGTACAACCGGGTCTCCAAATATTTAATAACATAAATAATTAACAATTCAACTATTTCTAGGAGTTAAGTCGCAACTTAGCTTAGTTTTCCTAGTTAGAACAATCCTATGACTCAGCCTTCCCCTACCATGGCTAAACACTAGTCAAAGCACGCTATTGCACTATCCGTGCCATGATTCCTAGTCGTCTTGTACTTCAAAACTCATATGTGGCTAAAGTCATCTATCGTAATAATTATCTAACTAATTTATAAAAACTCTAAAAATCACCATTTAATTCAAAGTAAATAAATAAAATATTATCAAAATTTTGGAAAGAGGGGTTACAAATCTACCCACCTTAAAAATAATTTCGTCCTCGAAATTCTAATTCGTAACTATTCCTTAAATTCAAAAAGGAAATCTATCATTATCTTAATCTCCTCGAATTTTAATTTCTCAAAAACAGTTTATATCCTCCTCCCAGCCATTTTGTAACTACGAAACTTCGAGGACTTCTACCCACCTTAGAAATAGGACATGGTCTTAGGAATATTGAGGTTAGAGGGTTCCTAAAGTCCGAATACTGTACCTCGACTCTTTGTTAATGGAGAATAAGGCACGGCGTATCGGGATAGGGTAGATATAAGTCAAGTTAAGTCAAGGATCGTTTCTCAATAAATGGAGAACGAGTGTGTACAATGACACATGGTCGATAAAATAGGATGATCTACTCGTCTATAGTATACTAGAGTTATCAACGGGGTAACCAACTCTAAGGCACAAGATTTCTAACAACTGAGTCGTGAATTTCTATTTGTGTCAACCTGCCAGACTATCGTCACAAGAGTTATAGTAATCGTGTATTGCTGTTGACAACTGGTAGATCATAATATGACAGGGTATTTAAGCTATGGTATTGGCTAAGTTAGTGACTGTGGGGTTCCAATACTAGTTAGGACTTAATAATAAAATTTACCTAACTAGGGTAGTATTCGTTGGAAACCAATCTCGGGATGAGTGCCTACCATAATCACAGTAAATGATTATCTTTACCCTTGGCTATTCATCTCATGTCCAAGCAGTGGCTTTGGTCGAGGGACGGTTGAGTTAAGGCTTAAGGGTTGCTAGTTACGGCAAGCTCAAGCAAATAATTAGAGACTCACAATAATTGGTTCTTGAGAAGAGGTAGTCTCCTAGGTTGGCATTTTGGCTAAGGGTAAAACCCTAATCATTCTCAAATTCAGATGGCTAGAAGGTCTCAATAATAGTTTGAGGGTCGAGGGGAGAACGAGTAACTCAATCACATGACTGGCCGATGGTAGCTACACTTGTGTATACCCTATCATAGCCATGGGGATACTCTGTATCTCTCTACCATCATGAGCTCTCGTCTTTCCAATAGGAGAAAGACAAAAACGATAAAGAGTTCAATGAAGATGTTACTGAATACAATTTCGTGATTCAAAGGCGAATGTATAATTCAAGAGAAATTGTCAATGCAGTCGCGGATGAAATCCTAGAGACATCTACATCTAATCCACGTAGGTTAATAAGAGGGAGAGAGAACCGAGTGCACTATGGCTGATCAGACTGTAATACATCAATTCTGATTAGACAATATGTTAGTAGGCGTCCCCACTAAACATATGTCTTGAATCAAGCTCGAGAACTGAGTGAGCTTGCAAAAGCTAGGCTGTAATAGCAGCGTTGGTCAAGATAGTCAAAATACAAGTATGCGAGATTTTTGAAAAGAGGACGAGTAGTTCGAGTTTTTGGGAAAATCAAATCCTTACCTGGTGTCATTGCTTATACAGTCATCCTACTATCATCTATCCATTCGGTCTTATTCGACTAATGGGTTATGGACTCTAAATTTTATATCCTAGGTAAAGCTATTAATGTCAGTTAATTATCCTGTCAATAGATTCACAGGAACCACATAACGCTAGGTTGGAAGACTTGCTACCCGACCTATAGAGCTCTTACTAGTTTTTGGCCTTAGGTCTTATGGTACACACAGGGCATTTTCCTATTCTCTATAGTATCCTAAACTTGTAATCACGTCTGAAGTCATTTCACCGAGAATTAGGCCTCGCCCGTATACTCTAGCTGTGGCAAGACCCTTGGTTCCTTGATTCAATTATGATAGGCTATCAGATACTCTATCCTACATTGACACAAGGGTATCTAAGATCTAAAGAGGTCAACGAGGACATAGTTTTAGCAATGTTCCATAGACTATAATTCTGCGGAATGGTTTCAATTCTATGGGTTGTGCCTCGCCAGTGTGCTGCTGGCTGCAGTGAACCCATATTCTCCACCCTCAAATAATTGACGATAGTGCGCTGCTATCTAACCATTTTTAGTCATTTAATTACTCTAACTATATTCCTAAGGACTTCAAGGAGCTGCTAAAGGTTCAAACTAGTTGACCAGGATAGAAAGCGTAAACATCTGCCTATAAGTCTCAATCTGTAAAGTAAAAGGTTGATTGGGGAGGAAATAACTGAAGATAAGGGGAGTAAGAACATCCTAATCTTTATCTCAGATATATTTCAAATGGCTGAGGGAAAACTTTGAATCAATCTACCTTGAGATACATACAGGAATAACAAAATCAGAAATTATAAACTAACTCCTTACAGCAAAAGAGAATTTAAAAATAGACAATTCTAACTTATGATATAAGATTTATATCTATACAGCAAAAGAAAGTTAAACAGTTTATCAAAATTAAAGCTTTAATTCTAGGCAATCCTAACATATCAAGCGAATAGTATATCCACTTTGGATCACATTGTCATATCAAAAGTAAGAGTGTGCCTATAGGGATATAGCAAGCTATCTAAATTGCATGGCCTATCTAATAACCTTAACTACCCATCGGTCAATTTGAACAAGGGACTCCTAGTCCTAATTATTCTCCTAATTTATTTTAATCCTAATTGTGAATGAGCATTTCCTGGGCGCAGGCTCACAATGGTACGACTAACTTAAGTACCATCACGAGTTCATAATCTTTCGCGAAAACTAACCTGCATGGACCACCACAAAAACTTGTCACGACCCGCACCCGCTTTTCGGATACGAGACGTGTCCAAGCCAGCTTACGCCGTAAAGTCGGCGGTAAAACGTTGTCAAGACCGCAAGAAATAAATGCTCAAAATACAATATTTGCTGCTCATTCACATTTCTAAATTTGTTACAATATTTATAACATTTATAATTAAAGAAAATACAAGATTTTATAATTAATGAAGTTGATACAATTGCTTTCTATTTCTAGGTTGACCTCAGCATACCCAAGCCTTCCCCATGCTAAGAGTGATCGCGGCTAAACCTGAAAAATATTGGTTTCAGTCAGGAATGGAAAAAGTACACAAACCGACGGCAATATGAAAACACAATAGAATTAACAAGACATGAAAATAACATATGAAATATGAAAACTGGAAGATAACTGATGACATAGCACGATAGAGAAGTAAAAGGAAAAATAAAAAGACATCTACCTATATGGTGTGAAATATCTATTTTGACATGTGAATGGCTAGGGGATAAATAAGGCACACTGCACGTGTCATGTGCAGCTGCTAGCATTCACGAAAGACAAGGGGATAGTTCTGGGTAGTCCACATTTCTACTAAGATATTTCCCCTTCCGACTACTCCGTGTGATAAGTGTGTCAACAAGCAGCAAGATATATGTATAGACATGAAATGAAAAGAATACTATGAATCGGAAAGCAATCAGAAAGTGCACTTGCCTGAGGTCCTTAGCTGGTGAAACCAATAATACTATACCACTCAATGAGCCACAATCAGTCAACATATGCAGAAGTCTCCAGATGCTTAAATAAACAGTACCAATATTCTTAGAATAGTCAAATTAGCTAGGATTGCATGTCCTTAAGTCCAATTCTGGACACAGGGGGCAAAACGGTAATTTCGGACAAAAATGGTGTCCGCTGTTGGATTCGCTTTGCACCGAAAAGCGTGCTAGAGTCAACGGTCTCTAAAGTCATCAAACTATATATCAACAGGTCCAGTTTTTTGATACGAACCCAACCGTTTGTCCAAAGTTGGATTTTGGCGGGCCGTGCACAAAATCACCCGTTGAGTCGGACTGTGGGGCCCGCGAAACGGCAATTTTATTAACTGTCTCAGAATCGGACCAAACTTGGCATACAGGACCAAAAAAATGATACTGTCATGTTGGCGCAAGTTTCGTCTCGATCTGACGAGCGTGCACGAAGTAATTAGAAAATTTGCACAGAGGCCGATACGGGGAATTTTGACGGATACGCATCAAATTCGTCGCGCACACGCGACCAATTCGAATTTCGTCAGAGCCCATATGACCACGAATCCGTTACGCAGCTTTTGATGCCTTCGGTTCGCGACCAGGTCGCCCGGTTTGGCGGGACGCACGTCGTGTGGATGAGTTTCTTTAAAAAAATCACAGTTTTAAAAACATATTTTTTTGTAACTTTACAATCCAATTATTCCTCATACAATGAACAAAAATTAATCTACCTAAAAGGTTTTAGAGTTCTACCTATGGTCTATAACTGTGTTCAGGTGGAATTTCTAAAAGGTTATTGGATCGATCGAAATCGATCTTCGAATACGGGTGATTGGATTGTCTTATGCTCTATTTTCGAACGGGTTTTTGATTGACTTCGTGTCAATTTCCTGTCGAATCTATTTCACTTCTACCCAAACTAATTGAATGATATTAAAGATGGTAGGTTTGCCTATATACCTGAAAAGACGATTTGGCGAACGATCGATTGCGCATCGAGGAATCACATCGCAAAGTTGAGCACACAGGCTGGTGCTACTGCTGTCAAGTGCTACTATGCACGCGCTCGGCCATGCGTCTATCGGTCGGCGGTGGCCCAGGGTGGCGTGCGGGCATGTGGGGGTACGTCTAGTGTTAGCGAGGGTCGTGGGGGTAGCGACGCAGCGGTTTGGCTAGGGTTTTGAGGAGCACCCTCACCCTCTCGATCTCTCTATTTTATACGCAGATCCGCGTATGAGCACAACTGCTCGGGTCGGCTTGCAGTTAGCTTGGGTCGACCTGTTTGTTAGATTTGTGGGCCTGGGCTTCTCCACGTTAGGCTGCTGTTACTTCGGTTTGGGGGAAAAAGTTAGCTGGGCTGGCCGAGAGCTACTGCTTCTCTTTTTATTATTATTCTTTTTTTCCTTTTCTATTTCCATGCCACTAATATATTTATACAAATACATATATAATTATATATATTCATATATACATACATATAAACATATATATTATTTATTTATATCTTTATATATCTATATACATATAAACTATATATATATCTCTACATTTATACGTATATCCCCTATATGCATGAATACTCCCAAAGTCAAAAAATACATCTTAGGAATATATGTTCTAATAGTTTTTGCTTATAATAAAATATATACATACAACAATAATATTTATTTCACCATTAATCTAGAATACTAAATAATATATTTTATTATTATAAAACTAATAACAATATAAATAACAATAATAATGATACTAATAAGAAAAATCTATAATAAGTATACAGACAGGATTTGTAGTTTAAAAAAAATTCTAACATGCATAAGGACAACTAAGAGAGTATTCTGTCCACAATTATCATTTCTATAAATTACTAATAATATCCTCAATACATATATATAACAATTATTCCTAAAATAACTTTAATAGGGCATTAACATAAAATATGACTTACACACAAAATTACATCGACACGGACGTCTTTCGTCACACTGTATCATTACATGGGCTTCGACTTGGTTCGAGTCCAGTCCAGACTGATTTTGTACAACCGGGTCTCCTAATATTTAATAACATACATAATTAACAATTCAACTATTTCTAGGAGTTAAGTCGCAACTTAGCTTGGTTTTCCTAGTTAGAACAATCCTATGACTCGGCCTTCCCCTACCATGGCTAAATACTAGTGAAAGCACGCTACTGCACTATCCGTGCCATGATTCCTAGTCGTCTTGTACTTCAAAACTCATCTGTGGCTAAAGTCATATATCGTAATAATTATCTAACTAATTTTTAAAAACTCTAAAAATTACCATTTAATTCAAAGTAAATAAATAAAATATTATCAAAATTTTGGAAAGAGGGGTTACAGTAACATACATTGATCTATCATATTTAAATATGAGATTCTTCTATATATGTTAGTGTATGTCATCTTTTGATTACATGTGCTAAAATGAAATATTTCTTTGATTTTTCATCTTTAGTAGCTATTAAGTGGATATCTCTTCTTGACTAAAGATGACATTATTCGTTTTATGACGTTTTTATAACCTTATATGCATTGAGAAAGGGGGAGAAATCAATAGTTGATTTACCCCTAGATCTTGAAGTTATCATTTTTTTTGCTATAATTGCTTTGGAACTAGATACGCATATTTTAAGGGGGAGAAAATAAATTTGTTCAATTCATTTATACCCTTTAATATGTCGTATACCTAGTTCATCATTGACCCATATTTTTATTATTATTTATATCTTAATGATTGAGGTTATGATACTGTTATTTTGTGAAAGATTTATAAGAGTACATGCAATTGTTTTCATAATATTATCTCCCTCTTTTATATGAGTCATTTCGTTAATATTAACTTTCGTATCTTATCTTGATGACTATTGTGCTTTCTTTGATTTGGTTTTCCTTGTATGTCTAATTGAGTTGGCTTTCCTTGTTGAGGACTTACCCAAAATTTATGTTTTTATCTATATTGGTAATAGTTTGAGGGAGAGCATTCAAGTCGATTGAATTTCTCTTTTTCAAATATTTTTCTCCTTTATCTTCATGTTTATCTAAAGGGTATTCATATAGCATGATAGGTAATTGAGTTCAAATGCATGAATTTTGGATAAGCAAATAGATTTGCAAATAATGATATCATTTTATATCAATTGCTCTATTTTACATTGATCACTCCTTTATTTTGTTCCACTATTTATTTGTGGACAATTGTGACTATCATATTTTCATTGATCAATGATTCAAGCTAATTTATTTCAATTGATATCAAGTTTATATATTTCAATATCTCAATTGGTATCTTTCTTCTTTGATATCTATTATTTACAATTATCTAATCCCTATGGTTTTTGACTAAAATTTTTTTTCTCTTCCAAAACTAGAGCAATATTTCATATCATACTATGTTTTTGGATGTATTTCTTAGATTTCATGTTGGAAAACTATCTATTGATTATTTTCATATTCTTTTAGTTTTATCAACTATTTGTGCTTTGACAAGCTATTTTCTATTTGGCATTATACATTTGGTATGTAGTTTCTAAACTTGTCTTTACACACTTCTCCCATTGTTTCTCATTTCGTATATCTTGATCATGATTTTCTATGCCTTCCTCCTTTACTTATGCTTGAGTTTATTTTATCTCATATTATGGGGGAGCTTATTTTTTGATCATGTCAAAAGGGGAAAAATAAGTTTAAGTTAGCACACAATCATCTAGTAATGTGTTTATTAGTGATACATGCATCTATTGTATCTGTCTTAAACTTAACCGATTTGCCATAATCAAAAAGGGGGAGATTGTTAGCCCAATGATTACATCGTGTTTTTGAATATGGCTAATCAGTTAAGTTTAACATAATGATGTCAGTAATATTCGTATACTCACTATCATGTTGCTACTTAAACTTAACATTGTCCTAATTGTCCTATATCATATCGCAGACACGTCGGAGACACTGTGCAGGCACCTTATAACCTAGCCCTACCCCTGGCGAACATGTGGACACGAGCACGTGGCCAATGGCGCACTGTGTCGTGTCCACGAGTTCATGTCCTGCCTGCACGATGCAGTCACTGTGTCTGTGCAATTTCGTGTGTTTTGTTGAATTGGACACGTCGTGTCCAACTTTGTGGACACGATATTACTTGTGCAGCATACTTACATGAACACGACACTGTATTGATAATTAATTTGATGTTTAATTAAATTTTTTATATTTTAATTTGGGTTTTCTGTACATTTTCTGATACGTGCTAAGTTCAAATATTTTTCCTGGATTTGAATGAAATTAAATGATTTAACATGATTACTAGATATTGTTATATATGTACAATATCTGAGAGTTGTGTTTTTATAACCTGGAATCAATGTTGTTAGCCCAATGATTACATCGTGTTTTTGAATATGGCTAATCAGTTAAGTTTAACATAATGGTGTCACTAATATTCATATACTCACTATCATGTTGCTACTTAAACTTAGCAATGTCCTAATTATCCTATATCATATTGCCATGCTTGTATCATTCTACAATATATTTTGCTCGCCTAACATGCTTTTGTAGACATGCAGTAAGCATGATCAAACATGATCAAACCAGGACATAGGCAATGAAGAACTAATGATGGACCAAAGACAGCATCATACAAAAAGATTTCTTTAAACCGCCTAGCGACCTATCCGGGGCCTCGTATCGGGGGTTCCGCTGCTTGCTCAGCGGACAGGGGTCGAGGGGACAGTGCCCCCCGTCGAGGGTTCGAGCCGGGGCGAAGGCCCCGAAAGGTATTCAGATTTCCATATCTGCTTATCTTTGGACGACTGTTGTCCAGAAAAAAGGCATCTTCAGATATGTTTAAATATTAGAATAAAGGCGTCATCAAAGGGCTCTTGATTTTCCTATTTATTCCAAGTCTGTAATCTTCAATTTATTGAGTCTAGGAGAATGTGTACGTTGAGTCGCACTGAGTCATCTCAACCCCTAGACATATCTCTCCAAGCTCTACCATACAAACAGACCAATTTCTGAACCAAGCCCAAGCTCCACCAAGCCAAATAAAGCCCAAAGGCCATTCTGCTACCTAGGAGGCAGAGTTTGGGCCGAACTCTATCCCACACAAAGTTTGGGCCGAACTCTGTCCCTGATTTCCAACATCCTGATTTTTAGGTCCTGCTTGGTACAAGCTGTCCAACGTTCCAAAATTTGAATTCTTAGGGCAGAATTCGGGCCAAACTTTGTCTTCCCAAAGTAGTATAAATAAGGCTTGATTTCTCTCATTTCAAATTATTGTTTATCTCTCACTCTCAATCATCTAAGCCTTATACTACCTAAGCCTTACTCTTCCAATCTACTAGCCACAAAACTTTATAAGCCCCAAGGTGCTCAAGTGCGATTCAACTAGAAGTTTTTGTGCAAGAGTTGAAAAGAAAGTCACTTGAACAATTCTAATTTTCGTCACCTGCGGATTTGTAAGAAGTTGGCGTGCTCTTCTGAGTAAAGGCACGTGGTTGTACACTATTTCATAAATAGTGGATTTCAATCCTGAGCTAGAGTTCTCAGGCCTGGACTAGTACTCCACGAGGGAAACCAGGTTAAAACTGCTGTGTCTACGAATGCTCTTTTGATCTTTATTTACTTTCGAATTTCTCTACTATATTGATAGTTATTTTGTGGAGATGATATAGAGTTAATTTTTATTTGGTGATTATCAACACAAACTCTATTCTCCCTCCCTCTAGAGTTGCCTACACGTTATTTCAAATGTATTGCATGTTAACTTGTATTTTTTTCCTTGAATTGGGATACCATTTCTGATACTATGTTAGTAATGCAATTACTGAGATTTGTCATATTGAGTTGATTTCCTATTAGTCGGGTTAGGTTGATTCCCTGATTCCCTGAGATGTTTTCCAGTTTTCGAACACTATTTGAATGTATATATATGTGTTTTGATGTATGCCCTTATGTTATAAGTTGAGATATCGAAGCAGTTCTACCTATATTATTTTCCTTGAGTTCTCTTGAGTTTTCGATATTATTTGATGTTAGGTTTTAATTCATGATTTCCCATTTGATTCCAAATTTCGAGATGCTATTGAATGTGCATATGCGTGTTGTATATTGGATGCATGGTGAAGGCAGTGGGTCATATCTTAAGATTGACTACTGTTGTTTACCTGAGCAACCTCAGGTTGGGTTGGTTTTGATATTGGGTTGAGCATGTAGCATTGATACGTACTTTGTACAATTAAACCTGAACTCTGTCACTTGTTAACCCTGAAATTGCATGACTGAACTCTCCTTACACTAACACTTTTGATACTTGACTCATGATATATACATGAGTTGCTAATGTTAAAACCTGAGACTTCCATATTCTGAAATCTGGCTGAAATTGGTTTCTCAAATCTGAGTTTTCGAATGCCTTCAACTGAGTTCAAACCACCCCCTCTCACTCACTCTTTATACACATCCACATATCACAATGACATGTATACACACACTTGCTCAAGTGAATGAACTATAACTCATATGTCCTGTATATATTGATTTCTGAATATTGATTTTGCCTTGTAAAACCAACTGGCATTTTCACGAAAACCTGGAAAACTGAACTAAAATGAGCCTTAACCCTTTTTCAGAGTACTATGTAACCCTGACCTGAACCATTTCACACTTGTTTACATAGCTAACCCCGATAACACTTCATGCATTGACACATGACTAAGTCCCCCTCTCTACCTCCCTATGTGAA